>VZRL01000181.1:321142-478936 GCA_013397895.1 Origma solitaria
AGCCATTCAAAACTCCCCATCTTCCGCAGAACATTGGCAGAAGTGTGACATTCTCACCCCTCCTATTTATTTTTAAGCACTGCAAGTCAGCAAGCAGCACGAAGTGTGTTACTCGTGTATCCTTCATCCAGTACAGAAGGCAAGGACATAACCTACATTTTCCTGTGCACAGTCAGTGAGGGAGACATGCTCACATTCATGCAGACCTGGAGCAACAAATCGTATTTTCTGTAGCCCTGGCTGCTTAATGTCATGCACCTGTAGAGCTGCACTTTGGACTGACATTCCCAGTGCCTTTGCAGATGTTGTGCATTGCCTGAAACATTACTAAACCACTGGCTTTAGATGTGGTGAGGGATTAGGCATAATCTAAATACCTAAACTCAGTGAAATGCTGAAAATATAAAAAGGCAACACTAAAAATACAGGGCTATGCTCTGTCCCATTGGCAATCTCAATTTCTCTACCCCATTTCTTTGCTGTGGTTTCATATATACATATGAATATACACTCATGAAATGAATATTCCTTCATTTCCTGACACAGGACCACAAAACACAATTTAGAGACATTTTATTGCTTCCCAGAATGACATTTTCTAACCTTTTTACAGAGGGGTTTTGAGCTGTGAAACTCTCCTGTTTGAGGAGGTCAAAAATATAAATGGGCTCAGGAAATATCTAAACAAATAGAGAGGTTTACTCCAGTCTGGACTTCCACCACTCCACAAGTCCCCATGCCAGCACTTGTGGAATTATCAGGAAGGGCTGAGCTTTTTGCATCCTTTCTTAGCCTTCATTAGTGGCCACTGTCAATAAAAGACACTTAAGTTAGATGGACACTTGTATGAGTCAGTCTGGCTGTCCTTACTCTTCAATTACTGAAATATGATATTGCAAACACTGTATTTAATTCCCAACAATAATACTGGGCCTGACCAAAATGCCTCAATGCATGGGAAAAGCTACCATGTATTTTAAATGGATCTCAGATCAAATTCAAACACTGCTTGCACAGGTAAGAGAAGCTCAGGGATCCCTTCTGAGGTCCCTGTTGATGTGATCTCTTCAGCCTTGCACCTTTTGACAATGCCATTGTAAGTTATCATTCCATCCTCCCTCAAAAGTAACATTTTTAGCAATACTTTTATTGCTAAATACTTTTACTTTTTACATTTAGTTCATACTTACATGGACAAGACCTTCACCTCAATGATGTCCTGCCGTAATTCCAGGCATTTGGTAGAATTGTATTCCAAAGGCCCTTCATAAAACTCAAAATACCTGAGAAAGGACAAGAAAATATATCATAAATAAGGTTTAAACTAGAATAATTGTCTTGCACATCAACAGAATTTTGCTGAAATTTGTCATTTATCACTTTTGCCTAACTTGAGGCTGCACTGCTTGGCCCGTGGGCAGCTTATTCCTTCACAGGAAAGCAGAGATGTCCTTGCTGATCCTAGAACAGTCACCCATGTCCGGTTTCTGTCCATTCCTACAGGAGTTCATCTATCTGGAAGCAGCAACAAGGACCAGCTGCCTTTTCCAGCAGTCAGCACATGGCAGTCTGAAAGTCAGGGCAAAAGCACTGATCATTTAAGGAAGACTTCCCATCTTTTGGGTGCCTGACTGTGCTGAGTTGGAAAAAACAGTACCATAAAAGTGCTAGAGGTTGTATTCTGTCTGTGGAGGCTATTCCACAGTTCCTGAGCAACTGAGCTTTCCATTGGGATTTATTGTTTGGGTGTATTTGGAAGGGAAGGGGAACAGGGATTATTTTCTGGAAAAGAAATTGACAACAAAAGGATTTGAATGCTCAGACACAGCACAAATAACAGTGCTACTCTTGATTAAAATATAGACATAAATATTTACCTTTTTGGTCAGTTTTTTCACTTTAGTTACTGGACTGAAGGGGAAAAAAACCACGATGGTAGCCACTCATGCTTAGGGAAAAGAGAAGGCCTAGACTGTCAAATGAACTCAATGAGTCAGTTTTGAAATGACAAACAAGATTTAGGGTTAAAACAAGCTCTGTATCAGTTTCACTCCTAATCATTAAAAGTCTGTATTGAAACCTAATTCCTAAGACCTGCACATACCCATAAAGCACTTGAGAGGACAATGAAGAGAAAAGAGAAGACAACCTGGAGGAACAGATGTTACGAACAAAGCTAGAGCAAGTTCTTTTGATGGATCCTATAAAATCCTGGAATTCATGAGGTTGAACTCCAAACTGACTTTTGAATCCTCAATAGGAAATACAAAGATAAGATTTGTGGAAAAGCTTCATTTAAGCCATCACTGGAAATGTAATATTTTTGTTTTGTGTCATTGTAAAATATCAAAACTCATGTTTGACCTATGTGTGACTGGAAAAAGGTCAAGAGCTTCCCAAAGCAATCTATTTTCAAGTGGAATTGTTTCTAGCCTGTCAAATGCTGCTTTAGAAAGTGTCTCCTTCGCCTCTCCCTGAGGTTTTCACCACCTCAGCTTTGTCAAATCCCAAACCAACCATTTCTGTGATCCAGTGAAGGCACAAACCTTGAGACTGGAGGAAGGAAGACTATGCCTAAAAGGCGGCAGGAGAACAAAAAAAAATCATAGTAATGAAGTCAGAAAAACCCAATAGTTCATCTTTTAAAAATGTGGCTATTTGGAAATGCATTTGTATAGCCTTCAAGGCAACAAGAAAAGTTCATGAGTTTTGTAGAGGAAATTATGTATTTAAAGTATTCTGTAATCAAGGAGAACTCTGTGAAAAGACTTCCTCAGCCTCCTGAAGGGAGATCCAACATGCATCTTCTTCTAGGCTCTCAACAAAAGGCTTGGACTGTCTTTCCAACTGAACTGCTCACCCAGACATTCAGCTTTTATTAAGGAACAGCTGAAATTCACTACCCTGGTGTATGTCCCATGTGCTTGTCTTGCTGTCTTGTAGAGCTGAGAAACTTGTGAAAGAGCTTCAACTGGATTTGGATTAAGAGCCCACCTGCTTGCTCCAGGCCAAAGCCCTGTGTGGATGTACTCCGGGTAACTTCCCCAGACTAAACAAAAACCTCTCTTTAGACCAAACCATACAATTTCTTACTGATCACAGAATTTTCCAGGGCTGAAGGAGTCCCCTCTGGCTGCCAGCACAAACAATGTTTTCATCCTCCTGAAATAATCTTTTTTCTGACTGTCTTTTGCAGTATCAATCGTTTTCTTTGGTTCTTTGAGTCAGGCAATGCCGGTACCCTGGATGTGCATGATCTGGGGGCAGGTACACACCCCCACATAACACTCAGCACATTACACACCACTCCTGCTCCTTAGGGTGTGCAGAAGGTAGCAATGCCTATCTGCCTCATCCTCACCCGTCACCTAACACTCGATTTCAGTACCTCGAATGCGCCTCAGGACAGATAAGCAGAGCAAAATTCTAGATTAACATTTATTTTTATCTTTCCTGTGCACTTCTGGCTGTGCTGCTAAGTTAGAGAGCAGCAGCTCAGATGTCAAACAGCACATGCTGTCATGTGGGAACACCACAGCAGGGGAAAGCTGGCTTCAGCCTGTGGCACTGGAGTCAAAGACGTCATTTTATGAAATGGAGATGAAATTTCCTGTGTCCCAGCTCTTCCCTTTGATCATTGCCTGTTTACTCCATCCACAGAGCAAAAATAGAAATGAAAAAGGATGTGTTACCTAAGCAGCAGAAGGTTAAGGAGGAAAGGACTGGGTCAAAAATAAAGCACTTCTGGATCTGAGGAAATCATGAGGCAATAGTGTGTTTCTAGGAGAGGTATTCCACGAGCCTACAGCTTGGGAAAGCACAGGACTGTCCTGCAAGTGTCCCAACTCTGACAACAGCTTCAGCTTTTCCACTGGGAGCATTGAATTCACCATTTATCACCTGGTGGAAGGGCAGAGGGAGGATGCATGGGGCAGGCTGGATGACACATTGCCGATGGGACATGTGCCTCCTGCAGCAAAGGCGGGGACGCCAACAGCGGTGTCATTCTGCACCGAGAGGGGAGAAGATGCTGCTGGCCCTGGGGTCTGTTTGATTGAAACTAGCTCAGTGATCCCAAGCCCAAACATCACTTGGGGTGTCCTTCATCAGCCCTGAACCTCACCGGAGCGGACGACAACCACTAAAGCCTCCTTAGCTGTAATGCTAAGGATGCTGCCGCACATAGGTTGCAAACGATAATGGTGCTGCAACAGCATTAAGGATTTTTCAAGACAGTGCCTGGTCAACAGACTCAGGAAAAAAGGGTTCCTCTCTTCCTCCCGGAAGTGTTCATGCTATTTATCTGCTTCACAGCGTTTTCTCCTGCTGTAGACACCACGGGAAATTAGCCGAGGCAGTTCCCTGGAGCACCGGACAACCTCTTCCCACGGAAGGGCTTCACGTTCTGCTTCCCTGGAACTCAGCTTTTGTACAACACCAGACTCTAGCACGAGGAGCATGGGTTCCCTCAACCTCCAGAGATGTCCTTTAAACCCACCACCTCCACTTGCAAGGGTCTGGTCCTGCAGGGAGTGTTTGGAGATCAGGCCCCCGCACTTTCCCAGAGGAAGCATCAGTCTCACCCACTCCCTGGTCTCTGAGAGCTCCTTCTGCCTATTAACTCCCACTCTAAAACATGTAGTTCCCTGTGAACAAAGATACATTTGCCTGTCAGTAAGCTTAATTAGCACAAATGGAAACTGTCCTCCCCATCATCCTCCTCAGTCTGATCTCCAGCGAAGAAACAAGGGTGTAGTTCAGTTTATTTCGATTTGTGCTCTTGATTGGTGACAAGTGACAAACCTGACTGTACTACTTACTCCTTTTGCTACGGAAAAGATCTGTGTTTTGGCTTTACAAGAATGACAGTCAAGTTTTATTACCCATAAAACAGAGCTGATCTGTCACCACCATAATGTCCTCTCCCTGTGTTTTTCCACTTCCCCTGATGAAACATAAATAACTTTTATCCCTCAAAGGTCACAAGTCTACAGGAAAACCAATACAAGAATTCATTATTCTTTACCTTAGAGAACATAACTGAGAATGAATCACAACAAACAGCTCAGTTGCACGTAGGATTTTGCTTTCCGAGGGCTCTGGGCACTACACACCACTCACTGCTCTGTGTCTGCTCATGTCAATTGTAGCTTTCAAACCTACAACACTTTCCCAGGATCAAATCCTGCACCTGAACACCACACAGGCTGCAAGTGTTCAGGGGATACTGGCTTTTTATGGCTCACTGCACTGAGTGCCCAGAAATTAGATGCTATTCACTTGGTAATTTTCCATTTTTGACTGACTGAAACTTTCTTCTTTTCTAACCTTCATGTCCCCTGTTGCAACCTCACCTCCAGCTGAGCTGCCGACTGAGCTCGCTAGTGAGAGACACATTTGGTTTCTCAGTACATCAGCTAACACTTAGGTCTTTGATCATCTGCAGTTGGGCTGCTCCTGCTTTGATCAGAAGTAAGCTTTTCTTGATCACACTACATGAATTAAAAAGCCCGAGACTTCAAACCTGCCTTCAAGTGACGCTTGGGTTGATACACTGATTTGTCTGATATACAGAACAAAGGTTTTAAAGTATAATTTGGTGCAATGGTCAGGCATTTTTTAAGCAGGACCATTTTCTCAAGCTGCCTTCCCATTCATTCTGCTCGTTCCTGCAGTGCCAGTCCTCGACGCTGTTTGCAGCGAGGCTCCAGCACTTGCACAGCGAGACCACAGAGCATTGCAGGAAGGATTCCACCTACCCTGCAGGAAAAACAAAGATCTTTCCAAAAATATACATTATCCAGTGACTAAGAAATGAGAATAAACGAACCAAGCCCTGCAGGCTTCTACTAAATACTTATTAAGAGTGCTGTCCAATTAGCAGTGCCTGCTCTCATCAGTGTGGGCAGATCCATGGCCAGCCTTGGGTCGAGATTCACCTTCCTGACTCAGGAACGTTCCAAGTGTGCCAGAGCACATTCCCCAAAAGCACAGGGGACTCACATCATCTGGCAAGGCCAGCATGCGATCTTCAGGCCCCTGTAGCAAAAATACTGCTGAGGTAGATCTATCATGGCTATAGAGGCCCTAGAAAACTCATCCAGATTAGAACACAGCAGGTGTTGACTTCATCAGAGCCCACTGTGAGAGACCAAATCCATCTGGCCTTCGCTTCTGTTCATACTTCTATGTGGCAACATCAAAAATGACAAGATTTGGTCAAAGGGTTTAAGGCTTGACATCAATACAGGGATTTTTCTCCCTCAAAGAGAGTGCCCTACCACTTCACATTGCCTGTTATCCTAAGATTACTTTGTCCCATTGGGAAGGGATGATCCCCATTTGGCAGATAAAGAAGCTGATATAGATGTGGCAAGGGAAGCAGAAATATTTGATGTCCTCATTAAAACTTCATTAGGACTATGGCACAAAAAGAATCACATTGCTGCTTGGGCTGTTTCTGCTCTTTGAGAGCCTGAGTTGACTTGTCCACAATGGGATGGTGCTTGGAAGGCTGAACTGAGAGATGAGGAGCTCTGGGCTCAACAGAGGTGACTGGAGAAGAAGCAGTCTTCTTTTACACAGCTTGACGAAACTATATGGTTGTTTCATCCTTGGGGACAATAAATTTAAAAAAAGGTGGTTCATATTCCTCCCATCTACCACATGCTGATGACAATGTCACTGGCAATAATTGGTTTAAATCCTGTACCATCTTCATCTCTAGTGCTAGTAGCTGTATTAGATGTCTCACTGATCATGAACTTTTAGTATGTGTCTGTAGGTGGGAGCAAAATATGCCACCATAAGTGGTGTCATGTAAAAAAATTAAAATATAAGCAAGAGAAAATAAACATACATATCCATTTATATTGTGGGGTAATTGTTTTTCTGAATTACTGCATCTAGCTCTGACATTTCATCTTTGGGGGTCTGAGACACTGGAGAGAGTTACAAAAGGACCTGTAGAAATTATTTGGATTCTAAAAAATTATGAGAGGCGTGTGAAGCTTAATCTAAACATATGGTGACTGAGTAAGGAGATACTGCACCAGGACGCAATTACTAGTGGCAGGAAGGTTTTCGATACAGCATAGCAAGGAAAATCAGTATTCTATGCCTGGAAGCTAAAGATAGAAATGGCATCTTTAGTTCATGACTGGCTTTCTTTCTAAAAGAACCAGAGTAACTAAAATTCAGGAGCTGGAATTATTGTACAGGGACGCAAGTTTTCCAGGAGATTCCTGTAGCTGAGGATAAAAGCTACTGATTCATGAACTCACTGATCATTCACTTAGGATATTTTTATATGTTTGGTCTTACAGAGTCCTGAGTTTTTCTGGGGTTTGATAATAGGTAGGATTAGAAAAGTCCATCCATCAAGACAAGGACAGTTTACCAAGATACTCTGCCTGTCTCCCTAGTTAAAATTTTTGCTTTAGAAAACCAAAAGTGCGTCCATGAACCAGCCCTAAATTCCTAAGTTTGATCTTCCGTAGAGGAGGAGTGGCCTTATATTTCCATCCTTTAATGGCTGTTCATGGATTGCTCGATGAGCCTCCCAAGGTGTGTGCAAAGTGCATGCATCTGTTGAACCTCAGAGGTGCTCCTTTTCTGGATTCCTTTTTTGACCTGGTCTCATGACTCCACAGACATCTTACACATCTGGGCAGTGAAGATGATAGCTGTGATACCCTGAGGATATATTTTTCATCACAAATACATGGCAGCTCCTGGCAAACTGGCACTGGCTGCTCACTGCCATTCTGATTATGATCTCCCATCTCCATGTCTCCACACACAGATCACTTGGAATTGCTTGGCTCTGCTGCTTTATTACCTCATTAGCAACGGGAATTGATCAAACATCCACTCCTGCGAATGGCACATTGTTCCTTTCCCATCTGTCCAGTGATTTGGGACACAAGCCTCCCCACGATTTCGGCCTAACACTGCGGCAGTCGTGGGTGTAGCAGCAGGAGCTCCAGCGGAAACAGCCCTAAATGGCACAGCCAAGACCAGGCTGCCTCCTGCTTCTCCCTGGAGAAAAGCCCACCTTGCAGTCCAACAGCACCACTACCCCCTGTGCTTCCTGGGTCCTCTCTCACACAGATTGACATCCATCTCCATCCATCTTCATCTTTTCCCATTGTGCAGTGTGGGAATGATTTATTGGAGACAACACTGAATTCTGGTTTCAGGGACGCTTTGATGCTTCTTGTCTCTCACTGTATCAAACCAACACTGTTTCCTGACAGTGGAATATGCTGCAGAAAGTCCTGTTTTCACAATCTCATTTCAAAACTCTTCAATTGTTAATAAACTGCTGTTTGGGTGTTTTGATTAAGGCCGTTCCCATTCACTCTGACTGAAATTAGCTGCTGATGTTGTTATCCATATGACCACCCACCTAGAAGGCATAGCAAAACTCGTGACAACACTTATACATCAATGACATCTCAAAACCCACATTTTAGCTTACCATTGCAAGCAAATTTTTTTTTTCCCTTTTCCTTCTGGTTCTTTACATTTTAGGATCCTTATATGAGAACTCAACAGTGTGACTTAAGGAAAATCCTAAGCGCTTACATTCACTCTTGTAAAACGTGTATTTGATGAATCCAACTGATTCTACTTTCTATTTTGAAGCCAGTATGACAAACCTCAGATTTGTCATACTAGAGAATTCAATGTACAAATTGACAGGCCTAAAAGTATAAACATCACATCTCCTATCACCCATCAAAGGCTTCTGTGGTCGCACCACTAAAGCTCTACCCTGAATCTTCAGCTTCAGTAGACTGGGGAGAACACCAAAGGCCAACTAACATGGCAGACAGGTCATCATATCATTAAGGCAGCTTCTTGGCAGTGAAAAATTGGTTAAGCATGACGACTCAAAATCCCAGTAAGCTGCAAAACATATTAAAAGGAGAGCAGAAGAATCAGTGCTCTGGAAAGTGGTTATATATATCACTTCTCCTAACCAGCATCAGACAGATGCTGCTTTTACCTGATTCTCCACAAGGATGCTGTAAGGTTTAACAATGCTTAGCACAAAACAAAACTCAAAAGATAGAAATGTGAGTAATGAATGATGCACAAGAATCAAAACCAAGCCAGCATTCAACAATTGGTTGTCATTGCATCTGAATGGGTAGTCCTCCTTTGGTTGCAATCCCTATGGTTTCATGGAGCTCCTGTGTTTCACTTTTACTTCCTGCTAATATTCACAACTTCTTTGCTACCTAGAAGGCCTTCAGCAATGTAGTCTGAATCAAAAAGAAGATTCTGGTGCCCAAAAAGGCCCAGAAAATTGAGATCTGTCAAGCGTCTACCCACAGCAATATTAGATGACACAAACAGGATTCACTCTTTGTTGCACCATATACATGACAGAAGCTTTTATTTCCATGGACTGCTTCTACACAGTCTGAAGAGCTGTCTTAAGCACTGTGATGAAAAGCCTGGGTTAGCTGAGTTCCTCCAGCACAGCAGAGCTGTCAGAACAGCACTTAGTGAGAGAAGTATGTTTGATTTCAGACCTCAGCCATCAGAGGGCTGGAGCCCCTCTGCTCTGGAGCCAGGCTGGCACAGCTGGGGCTGCTCCCCTGCACAAGAGAAGGCTCCAGGGAGAGCTCCGAGCCCCTGGCAGGGCCTGAAGGGCTCCAGGAGAGCTGCAGAGGGACTGGGGACAAGGCATGGAGGGACAGGACACAGGCAATGGCTTGCCAGTGCCAGAGGGCAGGGCCAGATGGGATCTTGGGCAGGAATTCCTGGCTGGGAGGGTGGGCAGGCCCTGGCACAGGTGCCCAGAGCAGCTGTGGCTGCCCCTGCATCCCTGGCAGTGTCCAAGGCCAGGTTGGACAGGGCTTGGAGCAACCTGGGATAGTGGAAGGTGTCCCTGCCCATGGCAGGGGGTGAGCTTGAAGGTCCCTTCCCATCCAAACCATTCTGTGAGTCTATCTAAGGAGTGAAACTGTGTTTACTGAAATCAGATAACATGATGATCTTAATCTCTTTCTTACTTGATCATTTTCATGCAGTGTTTAATCTTCACTGTTCATCAGTCTTGATAAAGCCACTATTCTCATCAAGTCTGGCTGACTTGCAATTCTAATGCACTTGTTTCTTTCAGTGTGCTTTTGCTTTGGAAGTCCTTCATTTTCATCTAAAAATTCACTCCTACAGAATGAGTTGTCAGCATCTCTACACCCTGTATTAAGTTATGTAATTAAAAGATAAGGAGTAGTTCTAGAATATGTTCAAGTTGATACCAGATATGTATGAATAAATGTGTCTCTATATATATAAATGGTACAGATTAATGGAAAGCATATTAGTATCTATTTCAAGTAATGTCTTTAAACACCAAACCTTTCACAATTAGGTGATAGCACAGCAAACTGCAGAGCTGTGCAGTGAAAGGTGTTCACTATGCTTATGCTGACATATAATTAGTTTCGTGCACTTCAGACATCTCTCTGGAGTCCTGTAAATATATACAAATAAAATCAGTTCTGTAAAATGTAGTCTGCAAGTTTTCCATTCAGTGGAAAGAATTATTCATTAGAAGAAGGCTTGTTTTCATTTTATATCAGCAGCCTAAAGTTGAGTGTCAGATTAAGGCTCTCAGGAGATGTCTGGTGACAACACAGTTAGAAGGGTGATCAAAGGTAAATAGTAAACAACTTTGACACAGCTCTGCAGTAGTCACCACAGTCTCATCTCCACACTTACACAGTACTTTTTTATTTTCCTATATTCTCAGCTTTCGTACAGTAGAAAAAAGGATAAATAGTGTTTATTTAGGTGTTATAGAAATATGTGGCAGCTAGAATTATCCCTAACTCAAAATCTCTCAGCTGCACTGTCAATAATATAGAACCACAGAGTGTCCTGAGTTGGAAGGGACCCACAAGGATCATCCAGTCCAACTCCCAGCCCTGCACAGACACCCCAACAATCCCACCCTGTGCAGCCCTGGGAGCACTGTCCAAACTCTCCTGGAGCTCTGGCAGCCTTGGGGCTGTGCCCATTCTCTGGGGAGCCTGTTCCAGTGGAGACACA
This sequence comes from Origma solitaria, assembly GCA_013397895.1. Lineage (NCBI taxonomy): Eukaryota > Metazoa > Chordata > Aves > Passeriformes > Acanthizidae > Origma > Origma solitaria. The sequence goes on from VZRL01000181.1 coordinate 332,213, forward strand.
GACATGTGGTTACTACATGACACAGGCTTTGAAATACACATTTTTTAGTCGATATTATAATTTTTTTTAGTTTATATCTAGTTCATACAGTTTGAGCCTGTTTGCACCCTGAACCTCTTCGTCTTTGGAGAGGCTGAAGGGATTGAGAGCAGCAGTGTGATCAGTCCCTCACGACTGTGCCTTTTGTATTCAAGGGTTTTGGTTTCCCATCCTGCAATCAATGATGGCTCAATTGTCTCTGTCAAAGGTGTCTAGAGGGGGAAATCTATATTTGTTTATTGTCTCACGCCTTCAAGAAGATGTGTGTCTTTGTGTCACGCTGAGGTCCTTTATATGCCAAGAGCCTAAACTGAAGACTTTATATATACACACGAACTACACAGACACTGAAAAGGCAACGAGAGTAGAAGACAGATACAACACATGAACCTTTCCTTCCCTGGCTCTAAGTGAAAAACTGCGGTCTAGGTCGATTCCTCCATAAAGAGCCTTTACAAGACCAAGCAGCAGAGCAGCGGGCAGCGCTCGCACAGGATCACATCACAGCAAGAGCCTGAACAGGATCTGCAGCACGGCTGTGGTTCGGTGACAGAATGATTTCTGGCAGGTTAGACTCTCGAACTGCTGCTTGCCTTTGAAGTGCTATCAGCTCCACAGCTGTAGCAGTGTATGGTTACAAAATGATGATATTTAAAATAAAATGGGCAATTTACCCAGAGCTTTGTTGATATACAGGTGTTAAATGTAAGGCTCTTTTAATTGTTTTTGGTTTTTTTTTTTTTTATTTTACAGTTTTTTTAAGGTTACCCTGCCACTTATTGAACTTGATACTACACATGACTCAGGATTTTTAACCTCTGTGACTGACATGCCAGGAAGAGAGCCCAAATATCCACCCTGTGCCTGTGCCTGGATTTATGAAGATGGCCTGGGATAGTTGCGGAGCTCTTTAGGCACAACTGCTGCCAGTTTCCTGACTCTGTTACATGACCCTGCAGACACCTGAGCCCATGCCAAACTAGTAAGTACAAAGAGCCCATCAGTGCTTCTCATGTTGTAAAATAGTGTAAATAAAGGAAATACTCCAGCCTTATCTTGACACAACACTTTTCCCCTCCTAGGCCCTGGAAAAAATTCAAGTATGTTTTCATAGATTACATGTTTTATAATAAAGAGCAGATATACCCCAGTGTGCTCTCTGTGTACCAATACTGTCGTGTTGGGACATTCTCCACCAAAGTCCCACTCTTCCATACTACTACACCTTGGCACATGGCATTGGCAGGGAAATAGGAGAGGCTAGGACACAGAAGCCACCCTCCTGCAATCTGCATGGATGCTCATGGCATGTTCCAAAATGTCCCCAAGGCTTCCAAGGGGGAAAACAGCACAGTGCTTGGGCATCCCTGACATCTTCAATGCCATGGGGAGCAGTGCCAAGCAGCCAAAGCACACTGCAAATCTCATTTTTCACACGGCCTGTGCTCACATTTGTGGTTCACACAAGGAGAGAGATATCTCTGTAGTCATTCCCTCGGGTGTTGGTACCTGGTGCCTGTGTCACTGCCACTCTTCACTGCTCCGTCATCCGTGAAATTAAAGGTGCCGGTCCAATTTGCCAATTCCTCTCCATTCTGCCAGCTAAACTGCAGCCCTCTAGCAAGAAAACGAGGCAGTTGATATTTGATATCATTCATTAGGTTAAGTCTATCAGCATGAGTTCTCATGTCCTATTTCTTAACATACAAATGTGACTATGACACATTCATCAAAAATAATTAAGAGATACCAAGTACCACAAGATATCACCTTACTAATGTATACAATTAATTTTTACTTCCCATAGACTCTGCAAGTCCTTGGATGAAAACAACACCAGGCCCCCCATACAAATGTGAAGGTCAGTAATTACCTGTGCTCATAAACAATGTACACATGTGAGGAGGTAGAAATTTCATTCTCAAAAACACAAGGGCAAAAAGCTGGAGACAAGGGAAACTACAGGAATAAAGAAGTAAAAGCTCCAAACTTCAATTTTACATCTACAGCAGTTATTAAATGTGGTGGGCACTGGGTCCTTCCTCTGATTTGTTGGCCATGCTAGCAAAGATTGTGTCATTTGATGAAATCTCTAAGTCACAATACAGTGCTTCTTTTGCCTGTTTGGAAAGATGACATTTTTTAAAGTCAATGCATAAACACAACCATCACAAGTCCCTGTTTTCCAAACTTTCAGAAATTCAATCCAACCCCCATGATGCGTGCAGTCTTCTGGAAACTACACCAGTAGTAGGATAGAAATTTTAAAATGCTGGAGAAATATTTGACAACACAAGTCAAAACCCTTCCCTTATCTCAGAAGTCAACGAAAAGGGATCTTGCAGATTGTTATTTTTAAACTTCCCTGTTTTAACCCAATTTCATTATTTCAGAAGCCTGGCAAGCAGAGATGTGAACATTTGGTTCTGCCAATACTGAAAGTTAACTTGCCAGTTGGGCTGTGTGGGGACAGCCAGGAAGCTATCTGCCAGCAGGCTTTGTCCGAAAGAAAGGACATCCAGGACCCTGATGGTTTTGCTGGTCACCAGGCTTATTACAAGAGCTAATGAATCTCTCTGGCCACATCCATCCTCTAGTCTAATTGGCAGCAATAATTAGCGCAGGAAATTAAGGAACAACATGGGGTGTTAAAATATGCCCATGGGGATCTCATGAGGTTTAACAAGGCCGAGTGCTGGAGCTGCACCTGGGTCGGGGCAGCCCCTGGGATCAATCCAGGCTGGGCTGAGCAGATGGAGCAGCCCTGGGAGAAGGGAGAAGGTGCTGTGGGTGAGAGCTGCACCTGCCCCAGCCCTGAACCCCCCGAGCCCTGGGCTGAGCCCCAGCGTGGGCAGCAGGGGAGGGGGGGATTGTGCCCCTCTGTCCCTCAGGTGAGAGCCCACCTGCAGAGCTGCCCCAGCCCTGGGAACAACAGCACAAGGAGCTGGAGCTGCTGGAGCCACTCCAGAGGAGGCCACGGAGATGCTCCAGGGCTGGAGCCCCTCTGCTCTGGAGCCAGGCTGGCACAGCTGGGGCTGTTCCCCTGCACAAGAGAAGGCTCCAGGGAGAGCTCCGAGCCCCTGGCAGGGCCTGAAGGGCTCCAGGAGAGCTGCAGAGGGACTGGGGACAAGGCATGGAGGGACAGGACACAGGCAATGGCTTGCCAGTGCCAGAGGGCAGGGCCAGATGGGATCTTGGGCAGGAATTCCTGGCTGGGAGGGTGGGCAGGCCCTGGCACAGGTGCCCAGAGCAGCTGTGGCTGCCCCTGGATCCCTGGCAGTGTCCCAGGCCAGGCTGGACAGGGCTTGGAGCAGCCTGGGACAGTGGAAGGTGTCCCTGCCCATGGCAGGAGGGTGGAACTGGATGGGCTTGAAGGTCCCTTCCCACTCAAACCATTCTGTGACTCTTTGATTCAAATCAAAGTGTGTATGCCTCATGCTATAATGGCTGTAGGGTAATGCAGCACTCTGGATTACCAGGCAGTCCCAAAACTTGTGTATTTCTCTGCAGTTTTTAATCAGCTGACCTGCTCAAGATACAATTTCCGAGTTAAATATTGGTGTGAAGAAAACATGAAAAAATTACTCGGACACCTTCACTTTGAGGCTTGTTGAAATAAACACTTGAGATTCTCTCCCACATACCACAGTCTAATACATTTTTTGCCACACTGCAACTGGTACAGAAACATGGATCCTTCAAATGTATATCTTCGTAAAAGACATTTAAGTATATGGCCTTAAAAATATCTTTTACTTGCTAAAGGCATCACTAAATGATACATTTGGAGAGAGGGTAGAAGTGTGGGAAAACCACACTGGAATTTTGCTTTTAAATTGGATTTAAATTCTGTATTTGGGGCTTAGATATTTGCTTGTAAACTGAAATAGAGAGCATTAATTTAGCTAAATGGCTGGTGTTGGTGTGTCCTCCAGAGGTGAACTCTCCTAGAACATGGCCATTATTCAGGGAGATTTAATGCAAAATTAAAATATGCAGTAAAGTCCTTTCCCATTCTATGTCTTTACTCCGCATGTAACAGCTGAGAGGAAATCTAAGAAAATGGTCCAAGATGGAGGAGGGTGAATCTGTCCATCAAGCAAAACAAACTGTAAAATCTCTCTTTAATGCTCCCCTTTCATCAAGCTGTTTCTTTGGGAAGAACGTGTTCTGCGGCTGAGGCACCACATTTAAAGGACACGCAAATTTTGGGTAAGATCCAAGGGGAGATAGGAGGACTCACCCTGAGGAATGGCAGATATGTCTTATGACGACCAGCTTAATATACTTAGCTTTGAAGCAGCAGGGTGGGGGATCTAATTGAGGTACAAAAATACCCAGTGAGGGCAAGTGAGGGTCTGGGTAGGACGTTTCTCTGTGCTTAAGGACAAATCACAGAGCTGTGAGCTGAGCTTAGATCAAAGTGAAGTGTCCAGCCCTGAACCAGACAGACCACACAGGGCTCTCCTTCCAACAGGTACTCCAGAGATTAACAGAACATGGACTTATAAATACACAAAACACCCCACTGAAGAAATACTGCACAGCTTATTGGGCTGTGTGTCTCACTGTGAGCCTGCAAGACTGAGACCAAGCTGCTCTCTGTATTTTCTGCAGGGATGGTACAATAAACCTCTTCCTCACAGTAAGAACAACTTCCATAAATAATGATTTGTGGTATTAGGACTGAGTAGAAACCAAGGATGAGGCATTTAAAACACTGAATTAATTCTGTTTCTAACAAGATTACTGAGAGCTTTAACACTGATTTCAATCAGCCTTGAGTTGGGAGAATTCAGTTTTTGAAATACAACATTTTCTAATCCTCTCAGTTTTGAGCTGTAAGCATCCGTAAAAATTGTCTGGCCAAATTTGCAAACACCTGTAAAAACAGAAGAGAGACTTGAACTGCTTCTTCAGTGTATTTCTTTAGCATGCTACTTTAGTCAAATTCTACTATGCTCACTCTCCGCACTAACTGCATTTAAACAGGTAAACAAATTAATGTTCTGTGAATCAGAATTGCAATACAAAAGCACACAGAGGATGGAAACACAGAAAAGGAAGAGAAAAAGCATCTGAGCAAAAAAGATGGTATGAAAAGCTTAAAAGAAGGGGAGAAAAGCTGAGGAAATCACTTAGACATAGAGGTCTAAGACGTAATTTAGACAGTTCATGTCAAATAGTTTAGGGAAAAAAAAAAAAAGAGAAAGAGAGAGAGAGAGAAAAGCTAATTTTAATCCTGGAATCATTACCAATGATTGCCAATAGTGGAACTTTGCCATTTGCTCAATTTGCCCTAATGTAATAACTTCTAAAATTGGTATGTGTCCCCATCGTGTGATGCTGATTACGGCAAGGAAAGACTTCATAAAAGGTGTAATAACCAAAAGGTCTCTTAGTGCAGAGATGCTTTGTTTTGCCCATGAATGTAAGCAAATTGCTCCTCAAGCAAGATGTACGTCAGTTATGGATACCATTAATCACAGGACTTACCCCTGACAAATAAAAGAGTGAGCAATGCTGTGCCTTGCGTTGGAGAAACTCTGTGAAGTTGGATGTCTTAGCAACAAAGACCTTGAGTTTCAGGTAAATGTCAAAGCAATATTTTGATCCTAATTGGTAACTGTAAGTGTTGAATCAGTGTGTGGTCAAATAAACATCGGCGTAAAGTAATAATAGCAGGAGGGGGTGAAAAGCCACAAAATTAACAAAGCAGCAGTGACTCTGAAGGGCTTGTCAAAACCGGCTGTCAGGAAGCAGAAGGAAGCAAAGACTAAAAGCCTGTTGCTGCTATCCAAACAAAAAACAACTCCTACACAAGCAGAGGTTTTAATAGTAGAGGATGTCAGATAATTACGAGGTTTTTGAACTACAAGGCAAGAATGAACAAGTGAATGAATTGCAGAGAGAAGCTTTGCACCCATGCTGCTGTCACACTGAGATCCCCCCTCAGCAGTGCCTTTTATCTTTCTGAAAAGGAAAGGAAAGGTGAAAATCCACTTCAGACCAGAAGGCAAGGCTTGAAAAGGGAGCTACTGAATGAAGAAGACCCAAAAGGCTCCAAGCACAACTGGAGGTCATGTCTGGGCTCTATTCAGAGAGTGGGCCATGACCATGTATGCAGAAGAACTTATTCAGGAGAGATTCACCTTCTTTCCAGGCACAAGGGCAGTTAGGTGCAAGTGGCTGAGTGACAAAGTGATCAGCACCGCTGGGTGACAAGGACTGAGTGGCAGCAGGGCCACCACCTGCCACCCCAGTCACAGCCTGTTCCCCAAATACCACCAGTTCATCCCATTTAATCCCAGGCAGCAGGCTATTTCCACTCATCTTTCAAGGTGACAGCTACCACTACCCTCATTTGGCATCTACCACAGGCAGACTAAACCCCAACCCAAGCAAATCGAGGCTGAAAACAGTGTTATTTTATAATGATGAAGCTAAGCCAAAACCTGACTCAGCTTGCTGGCCAACACAGATGGTCAAGGAAGGAGCAGCAGAGGAAGGGAAGGAAGATATGAATGTCCTCAAGAGCAAGGCAAATTATTTCATTTTCTTTCTGAGATCCTTCTATTATTTGCCTTCACTTCTCTTGTTCTTGCTTTCCAGCAGTTCTCATATTCTTCTCTACATGTACTTTCCTTAGCAAAGAGGCCATTAGGAGATCACAGGAAATCCAGGCTTTGTGACTCCAGCTCCTCTTGAAGTTATAAGTGAATAGTATATTCACAAATTCCGTACATATCATCAGTAATTTTACAATCCTGTTTCTCCAGGCCTGCTGCTGGACTTCCTTGTTACATACTGCTCAAATATAGAAGCCATATCCAGTCCCTGTCCTGATGACCAGCAGTACAGGCCATGTAAAGGCTTTCTAAAGTCACTGGAAAGTCACTTTCACTGTACCTCAGTTTCCCTGTTTTGTAATACTTGTGCCCTTGAGGAGGAGGAACTTAGTGTTAAATGATCAATCTTCTCTCTTGGAAAATGGAAAGTGATGCCCCTAGCCTATTAACAGGGATATCACAGAGGTATTGGAAAGTCAGAATGTTAATCTTGCCAGAGATCTGGTTCCTTCTTCCCTCAAAATAAGGAAACTATGACTCACTGTGTCCACAGGGTGTACGGAAAATAAAACGAAAACCGTGGTATGCATGAGTGATCTGCTGATGAGAGTGATTGGAAACACTCACTAAAATGGATCAGCGAGGGAGAGGAGCTTGGGTAAGGGAAATATCAGGAGTCTTCAGTGTGATAGAGACTGCTGCACAGGTGAAGAAAAGCATAGCAGCCAGCAGAGACAGAAGAAAGAGGAGTTTTGGAGCAAAAATAAGGATCCCTTTTTATTTTGCACAGGCCAGAAACAGCAAGTTTATTTACACCGCACTTGCAAAGACACCAGAGGGGACCACAAGGAGTAAAGGACTCAAGTCACCACAGAGAACAGTGAGACATTGAGATCACACCTGTCCCAGCAGTGCCCAGTCAGACTAGCTTGTGTCCAAAACCTCTTTCCTGACAAAAGAGCCAGACTCAGACCCTGAAGACAATGAAGTCAAATGACAAGAATAAGGCAAATGCTTACTTGGATAGTTAAATATCACTTCAAACACCCCAATACATTTTGAAATAAATAGTCAAGGCACAACTAGTTAAAAGATGCAGCACAGAGGAAAGAAAGAAGCATAAATCTGCCTGTAGCAGTCCAGGTCCAATTCATCTGGGCTATGTAGTGCCAGGAAAATACCATGTGTGTGCTGGCCTCTTTCAGTCCAGGATCCATGGGCATAAACCTGCCAGGCAGGGCACAAATAAATAAAATATTCGTGAGACCAGTTCAAGAACTTGAGCAGGATGGTCCCCTTCTTATGTCCACAAAAAACCCACATTTTTCAGTGGAAGCAGCATTGAATCTGACCAGTTTAGAGAAATACTTATTTCTCCAGTGAAATAAGAAAAATGCAAGTTTTAGTCCTGATACAAGCACATACATTCTTCTGCTCAGTGCACGAATAGAGATCAGCCTTTGTCTCACTGACCTACAGCTTTGCAAGTTGATTGACAGTGGGTAATTACTGAGCTGATCACTTGCCATCTCACATGGACAAGATTATTAAAATGTTTTGAAAAATGTATGAAAATATGTGGAAAAGACAGAATGGTACATTCACTGCAAAAGGAAGTGAAATAGCATGGGTCCCATGAAAAAACAAAATATGGATGGAGGACGTGGGAAAGGAGCACATCTGGTTTCACCACACTCTTGGCCTTACCGAATTATACTAGGGACAAGTTTGGCTCTTTATGTTAGAGGGAAATAATGGTATTAAAGTGGTGGAGGAGTATATTTTGACTAGTGCAAAAAGCAAAATTGGAAACATAGGTGGGAAGCTTCTGGATTATAACCATTATTACACAGAAAAAAGGTTTTGTTTCATGTAGTACATTTCACATTTGGGTTAGATCTTGCATCAGATATTCATATGCAGTATCTGAAAAAACTTGGTCTAAAATCACTTCCCAGGAAGGATAAAACACATTCAAATAGATGGCTTAAACTAAATTTACTGTTGACCAGGACATCAAGAACATCAAAGGATACCTTCCAAACCATTACAATCTTGCATTTTCTCGTCTGTGGCTAGAAGATAAACATCTAAGGAGTAATAGATAATATTTATCTATCTTACTGCTAATAATTATTCACAATTATAATTAATTATAATCATTCATATTTGAAATATCATTATTTGTAATACTGAGTGGCAGCACAAAACCCACAACAGAATGAAGTGACAGTGAGGGAGGTGAAAAGAAAAGTTAAAAAAGCAGCCAAGCCCTGAGCATGGAGACTCACAGGAAATCCCAAATGTTTTAAGATACCAGCAGATTCTGACATTTGAGATGGTAGATGCCTGATGCAGTGTGGGTACCAAATCTCACCACAGCACAAGAGATCTGACTAAAATAATTGCATTGCATCTCGGGTTTCCAGTACTAATATATATAGCATCAGGTCAAGTGCCCCTACACTGCCCTGAGGGCTCGTGCTGAAGACAATGAGCAAAATGCATTTACAGTCCACAAGCCTGTACCCAGAGCCAGGCACAGCAGGAGGACATATTCCCTCTCTCCATGCACAGAAGTGGATGGCACAATCTTCTTTTACCACTTATGCAACTCCTCCAAAATATTTACAGCCTAAGATGTTCAGTTAGGACTGTGAAAAGCCCAGCTTTGGCTGTATTTGTTCTGATGCAAAATGCCAAACCAGGCTGCTTTTAAGGCTTCTGCCCCGTGAACTAAAGCATAAACCCAACAAAATAAAAAGGACGTGGAAGGACAGTGACTATCTGCAGGGCTGATGGAAAAGCAAAATGGATGCAAGCAACAGAGGGTAAGGATGCCTCAAAGAAATGAGAGGTTAAGTCCACAATTTGCCTGAGGGAGACATGGACTGCTGAGCAATGAATACACTTGAATTAAATATTGAGAATTGAAATGAAAAAGCAATCAAGGGTAAGAACGAAGCAGAGTGAAAGTAAGAAAATACAAAGCTTTGCACAGTGATTTTGCCTGAACCAAATCCAGCAAGTGTAAAATGATCAGGAAACTCCAACTGGGTCAAAAATAAAAGACCAAGTTACCAGGTCATAGACACTGGCCATGGAGGTCAGTGGTCAAGGGTGTGATCCGTCACAGCTGGGGCTGTGGGGAACATGCGTGCAGCACAACCCAAAATGGGAACACTGGGCTCTGGGTTTGGCCTTTTACGAGAGGAGGCGAGACTGGACTTTGTACCTGCCCACAAACATAGAGGCCAAGCAGGTAATTCTTTTCAAAATGTCATAAAACACATTGATGGCATTTTTTTCTCTGAAAGAAGTGTCACAGCAGTTAAACCACTTTGGATAAAAAGGTGTTGAGTACTGGGCATTGGCACAACTCAATCATTACTTTGTCATCCTGAGGCAACAGATCCATGCAAAATCAGCCAAATATGCAAGAAGAGGTGTTTGCATGAACAGAAGTAGGCGTAGATGTTCACACAACAAAGTTAGGCTGAAGGAAGCTGCTACTGGGTACTACGTGTATTAGAATCTGGATTTAATTGTCTCTGTATTAATCAGCGAGGACGATGGCCACTTTTTGGCTGGTAAGCAGGACACCTGTAATTCACTGCTCCAGGGCAAAAAGTTTCTGGAGAGTTCCTACAGCCCAACAGGATTCAAAACACAGGCAAACCAAGCACAGGGTGGGCTTGTGGGCACTGGCCTGGGGGCTGCTGGGTGGCAACAGCCACAATAAAAGGGGCAGGTGTCTGAAGGCTACTCTGCAGAGACCCATCCCTCATGGCCTGAGGACCACGGTGTAACACAGGGAAGGACACACTTGGGTAACGCAATTTGCACCTGTAAAATATTGAAATAATGTGCGCTCATTACCTTAATTTACTGTCATTTGAAGAGTGCAGAAGGACTGGCAATTCACAGACCAGATCAGCAGGTGGTTTTGTCATCTCAAGAGCACAGGTGGAAAAAAACCAATGCTAGAAATACAGCACAGAGGGAGCAGGGATACAAACCCTGCTGGTTTTCTGCATCAGAGCCATGGGGAGCACTGCCAGGGAGCACAAGAAAGGAAATAACATATCCTCAAACTCTGGTACCAAAATTTCAGCCACTTGATACTCTCCAAAAGCCTTTAAGTAGCAGAAGGAAAGATTTCTGGATTCAGAAATACTGCCTAAAGCAACCAACAGCAGCAGTGAGAAAAGGAATGGGATGACCAGAGGGATGGGGTGGCTGCATCCAGCATCTGGATGGAGGATCATCAGGGTGTTGGAGCCAGTCCAGAGGAAGCCACCAGGATGATCAGAGGGATGGAGCAGCTCTGCAATGAGGAGCCAGGCTGAGAGAATTGAGATTGTTCAGCCTGCAAAAGAAAAGCTTTGGGGTGACCTAATTGTGGCCTTCCAGCACCTGAAGGGAGCCAACAAGAAAGATGGAGAGAAATAATTTACAGGGGCCTGGAGTTACAGGACAAGGGGGAATGGCTTCAAAGTGACAACTGGTAAGTTTAGGGTAGATGTTAGGAAGGAATTTTTCCTGTGAGGGTGGGCAGGCCCTGGCACAGGTGCCCAGAGCAGCTGTGGCTGCCCCTGGATCCCTGGAAGTGTCCAGGGCCAGGCTGGACAGGGCTTGGAGCACCTTGGGACAGTGGAAGATGTCCCCGGCAGGGGCTGAGACTGGATGGGCTTTACAGTTCCTTGCCACCCAAACCATTCAGTGATTCTGTGGTTCCATGACTTTGCAGGCAGCTGATTTAATCTATCAGCTCCCTGTTGGTTCTGCCCCCTCCATCCTACTGCCAAGAGGGATGCCTGCGTACCTTGAAATGCTCTTGGGAATACCCTGTAGCAAGAACAGCACGGCTGGAGTCCCAGCTTCTCCTGCTGTGCTCAACTAGGTCTGGCCACTTCAAGGTGAGAGCCACATCCCATAGATAAACATCTTTTTGTTGTGTTCTATATAATTTGAAGACTTGGCTATGTTCTGAAGTTTCCAGGGCTCTTCTCTGAAGAAAAACTCCCAAACCCAAGGCCTGCCCAGCGCTTTGTCAGGAATTCGTCAAGGTGACTCACAGGATACATGTGATTTCTGTGGGATAGTAATTCCCTCTGGTTAGAACTGGAGGCACAGAGCTGTGTGACCAGAGAGAGATGACTCACTAGGTGACCTTCAGACTACGCCTCTTGGGGAAGGTATTTTAATGGAAGGAGACTTTTACTACAGCAGTATATGGTCTTAGGTTGTGGTTAACACTTTCACAGGGTGTCATGAGCAGACCAGGGGAGCACATGCCAGGAATGGGACAGGAGCTCTCCATTGACCTGAGCTGGCTGTAGTTAGGACGAAAAAAAACAATTTAGGGCAAAATATTACTTGGTCCACATGTAAACGCCATGTCTCCATTGCAATTTCTGCTGTCCCTGGTGGAAGTATGATGTTAGGGTACAGACTATATGATCTCTCAAGGTGTAGTCCAGGTCTGTTTTCTCTGGGTTTATTCTTTATTTACCCATGCAGTGCAGAAAATTATCACGGATTATCTTACATGGTAAGGAAAGAGGTAAGGATGCCTGGAAACTGATTTGCAACTGTTGAATGAAAGCTGCATCAGATATTCAGAAATGGTGGTATTAGCTCAAGTCACGAGATTCTGATACTACTAAGAGGGTACACATGCATACGAGTGATGTTTCATTCTCATTTAGAAGACATAAAGCCTTCAAATAATGCAGGCTGCCTGCATGGGAAGGTTTGCTGACTCTTGCTCTGTGATTCTTTGAGATCTTTTATTTACCTTCTGGCAGGCCCTGGGGTAATCTTTGTTTAGAGTCTTTAACAGTTTTGGAAATGTGTTTCTCCTCACTCAGCTGAAAAAAAATACGAGTATTAAAGGTGCAGATTCCCTTCTTCAGCTGACACTCTCCCTGTGCAGAAGTCAGGCTGTCAAAGCACCCAGAATTTAGTGAGCTATATACCAATAGAATATTGGTATATAGCTAAGTACTGCTCTGATATTTTTCCCTTGCCAAAGGGAAGGACTGTCCTATTGATCTCTCCCATGCTACAGGTTGGGAGATGAAGACAGATTTCAACATTTTTTACTGTAGTGGCAGTTTCCTGATGTAATCCAGGATTATTCCCTGCTGGCCAAACAAGAGCTGACAAAAAAAGGCCAGCCCTCAGCTGAGCATCTGATTCAAAAGAAAATTCAGCTGAAAGGCGAGCATTGGAAAGATGAGTCAATACAAAAGCAAGCGGCAGCTCTGGATTTAAGCAGAAGTCCACAGCATTTAACCTACTTTAGCAGATCAATGCAGTGGATTTTTAATCATCACATTAATCCTAAAATAAAAATAATTACCCCGGAGATCCATATTAAAGTCCCTTAATTATATCTCATTTCATCATCCTTTTTACTCGGGATCAGAAGCTACAGAGACCAGAGCTTCCTGATGTGATTTCTCCAGCTTGCAGTTTAACTTTCTTATTAGGACTTCAGCTGCAACTACAGGGATGAAGCATTGGCCTTGGTGAGAGCACCCACATCCACCCCACTTGGGAGAAAACTGAGACAGGGTAAAAAAAAAAAAAAGTGGGCAGGATTCTGCTTTCCTCTGACACAGTATAAAGCTGCAAAGGAAGGAGTGGAGGACATTACATGGTGGGTGAAAAATGTGTGAATGCCTAGAAATTCAATCTCTGCAGTGTCCCCTTCTTACAGCAATGAAAGGACACCATCAATATCCCATAAGGGGAAAGAGGGTACTTTGACCAGAGGCGCGGCCCTTATCGAATTTCACCAAGCAGAGTTTATTTTGTGGAGCATCCTTTCCTGCCCACAGTTCTGTCACCCCCACAGATGCTCTGGGAACACGGCTATGTGCAAGAGCAGTATCCCAAACCTCCACGACACCCTCCATGGACAGCCTCAGGTGGGATTTTAGGGCAATCAAAACAGCCCGTTCCCTGCTTGTAAGGGCAAGTGGCATGGCACAGCTTACAGCCATGCAGCAAACTTGTCCATCTTTCTCCCAGAAAAGGGTGCCTTTCTCCACTCTGCTTTTTGGGACCAGTCCTGAATCTACGCTGCCGCCTGCATTGTGCCCAAGCTGCTCGTTTTAGGTCAAATTTCCCTGCCTCGCTGGCCTTTACCCATTTCCACCACCTTCTTGCAGAGAAAAGAGCCACCCCGGTGTTATGTTTAGACTTAACAGCACTGTACATTTACTGAAATAGTACTTCAGGGCAATTTTCAGGTTTCTCCAAACACACGAGGGAATTTCTTCCTGCTGCCTTCGGAAGGGGCCATGGGGCCATTTGTTTTGCAGGTGTTGGGATACATGCAAAGGCTGTCATCAAACAAGCAGCATGTGGGATCCGAGCGAGTAAATGTCTCTGGGTGAAGGCAGCATCCCCAAGCTCCAGCTTGGCAAGGGGCACCAGGGCTATAAATATCCAACTTCCCCTCTCCAAAACCACCAGGTACAAGTCATAGCATGTCCAAGGAACCTCACAGCCGGAATCAGCTTCTAGCAGGGGGCTTAACACCGGAGGTTTGTGAAATCCAAGAATAATTAAAGGTTACAGCTGCCCCTGCATGGAGCTCACTGGCAATCAGACTGCCCTGGAATGCTCACCAGAAGGTACTGCAGGGCATTAACACTGATGGAGGGAAAGGAAAGCTGAAAAAAAAAGTACCTTCATGATAATATTATGGTAACAGCGCAGGCCACTGCTTAAATCACCTTTCTGTCACCGAAAACTTAATCGCCCGAGACTGCCACATCCTGTATTCTTATTTCCATGGAAGATGGGAACTGCCAACTCACAGCAGAAAGGATCTGAGGTGCTTTTCTTTTCCATGCACTGAGTTGAGGGAGCTCTCCATGAAACTCTTTTCATATGATAAATATTTTTTTTTAAAAAAAGGAAATTAAATAAATCATTGCAAGCTGAATTTAAAAAAAAAAAGTATTAATTAAAAAAAAAATTAAAAAATAAACACACATAAAAACCCAAACAAAAGCCCCCAAAAATAAACAAACAAACAAAAACCAAAAAAACCCCCAACCAACTGAAAAAAACACCAAGAAAAAAACCGCCCTGTGTTTTCCAGTCCAAGTGACAAAATATATGCTCATCTCCCTATTTGAGACTCTTTGATGGCAGAGGGCTCAGAACCAGACTCTCTCCTTGCAATCCTGGGAACTGGACATCAGTCTTTTTTCATTCCCTGATGATGACAGGAGAGGCTCCCAGGGCAGGACAGAGGCAGACCACAGAGATCACTCACTGGAAGTTTTTGGTTGCATCCTCTCATCATTTTATCTTTACTCTGCCATTTTACATTTCAGTTTGTATTTGGGATTTATTTTTCATCCCTTTAATCCTGTTGCAGTCATTTTGACTTGGAAAAGGAAGGATTGGTACGGCTGACAGGACAAATGGGAAAAACTGACAAAATAAGATGAGACCTTGACCGGGCCATAAAGTAATATTCTTAACACCAAGGAAACTTAGTACTGCCCTTGCCCACCTACCAGGTTCCTGAAGCCCCCAAATATGGAGATTTTACACCTCCTCAGGTAACCATTTTCTTTAAAATTTCCCCATCATGGTTAAATCCAAATCTTTCCTGCTACAACATTTTATCACTTTATGAGTGTTTACGGAGATGTATTTATTGCTTTCTTTTTGTAAGATTTAATTTGAGTTTTTCAAGTCAGTTGTACTTTCTCCCCTCAATTTTCTCCAAGCCAAAAAACCCTCATGTTTTCTACACTTCTGCTCATCCTTGTTCCTTCCAGCTGAGGAAGTCACATTTCTGGAGCTGAGGTGCCCAAAAAAGCAAACAGAGTCCCCCAGACAAGGCCTTGTGCTACGCACGGCACACAAATTGCTCTGTGGATAAACAACACCCCTGTCTATACCTATTAATATCATGCTTGCTTTTCCCTCCCAGAGAGAAACGTTTGCTGATTTGCCAGCATTTTGCTTGCTCTTGGCACGAGGCAAACAACTACATGAGTTGCAAGCAAGGCAAGAACCAAACCATTGATCTCTCCTGGCAGAATGCAGCTTAATTCCAGTAAAAAATTCCACAGCAGCTGCCTACACAACTGAAACACTTACCTCAAAGCATGTAAGGGAAACATTCCTCTTCATGAAACCATGCAAGCTGTAACTTCTCAAACTACGTTTAAGTAAAATAAACTCTGCATGGGTCAAGATTAAACACTTACAGATCCCCACCGGTGTTTGCTGTGAAAAGAGCATTTTCACATCAAAGACTGATGTGCTCTACAGTGAAGCAGTCTCAGCAGCAATTCATAAGAACACGGCAGTGAAAAATAAAGCGCTCTCTTGGTTATTCGGAACACTAATATTGATTTTAGGAACTGCATCTGCATGTTTGTTTCTAAAGACATTGAAGTTTCAGCAATGAACACGCTAGCTTTATTCAACCTCTCGAGGCATTTCAGCCTGAACTCACGCAGAGTGGGTAGCCTGTAAGGCAGGGTCTGATCAGGGGCAAATACTCAGGTGATACACGTCTGTTTAACTTAAATACGGACCTATATTTTTGTAACAGCTGAGGATTAAAACATTATATTCTGCCTAGCCTTCTCCTGCTTTCATCATCTAACAGACATTACAGATGCCGGATGCACCTCCCCAGACTGACAAGATATTATTATCAGCAGCAAAACACTGAGAAGAGGTTTGAACTGTTACAACGGTTTGCCTGGAGTTCCATATCCCCTCAGTCTGACCAGACAACTTTTCCTATTCCCTCCGATCCCCCCTTACCTCTTGAGATAGTTTCTTCCGTAGAGGATCTGCTGCAGCAAGGTGACCACGGCAAAGGCGCAGATGAAGATGAAGAACAAAGTTCTGTTTCCCAGTAAATCCCGGCTTGACGAAGGGTCAGTGTATCCCATCCTTCTTAAAAGCCACTGAAGCTTTGCTGGGTGAAATTTAGTTCATCGCCACCTTCATGCCCTTTTTGCTGGGGAGCAGAGGAGAATGCCTGCTGGCTTTTCTGCGAACAATCCAAGGACAAGGTATCCCATTGTTTGGCCCTGCTGCCCCTTCCTTGCCCCTTTTGGATGTTAGCTCCAGGACTGTGCGCAATGGCTTGCTTCCATGGTAAAGTTTCCAGGAGATTCAGACGTGGGTAACATCTAAAATCATGTCTCAGAGCTCTCTCAGTGCAGGCAGCCTGTGCTGTGTGAGAGGCATTCTGTTCCCTCTAAGCCTCTCTTGAAAACCCGCTGCTAGCAATTATCTACTTCAATCCCATTTTCATATTCCAGATGGGGGAAGCTGCACACAAACCAGAAAACTGCAGCCAATGGCAAACACGGGGCTCCGGCAACCTGCGTTGGAAGCACATAGTCGTCAGCTCTTCTCTGCTTCTGCTCAGTGATTCCAACAAAATGTGCTCGCAAGGAGACGTGACTGGGGCGGGCTATTATTGAACAAGCATGTAACAATCATGAGGATTTCATTCAGAACCCTGCAGAAAAAAGAAAAAAAAGAAAAAAAGAAAAAAAAAAAAAGAAATGCAGCAGCAGTCTGGTCAGGCTATCAGGAAAGCTGCATTCTGTGTAGCAGCGCGCTGTCCGTGCCGTGGCTCCGGTGCTGTGGCATTTGCATGCAGAATGCAGAGCCTTCAGTCACACATCGCTCACTATTTGGGCTCCTCTGTTTCCCCTATTCCTCCAGAGTAAGCATAAGCAAGGTCACTGTGCATCTCTTCAAGGACAGAGCTCTCAGTGCCTGCATGCTGATTTATTGGAGGCTCTGAGTAGCCTCACAGCCGCAGAGAGGGAGCCTGCCTCTCAGTGCAGGCTCTGAGAACCATTCATTTAAAGAGACAAATATTCTGATTGTTCCTCCACTAGGCACAGCTCTCTTGTGAAAGGGCAGAGCAACAAGACCTTGTCCACAGCTATCGTAAGTCCTCTAAAAATCCCCCCATTGTCAGGAGAGGCTCAATTCAGCTCACGGGGAGTTCTGTCGCTCATTTCACTGCTAGCAAAATCTGCCCCTGACCCTAAAACAAGTTCCAATGAAAGCTTTATCCATGAATGAAACATCCAGACTACGAGGTTGTTTTGCCCCAATAACAGATGGGAAAAGGATTTTGACAGCAAAATGAAGAGGGAAAAAAATCCTTTGTCTAAGAGAATACGAGGATTTTTGTGTGAATAGATTTTCCAGCAGTTAAATCAGCCCATGCAAAATGCTCCAGTGTGCCAGCAGCCCAGCTGTGTGGAGCAGCAAACAGGGAGTATTCATGGACTTTGTTTCAGCTGTAACTGGTGCTTCACGTGAAGAAGGGCCAAAGGTAATTTTGTGCAACCCTTTCAACACAGTCCTTGAAGACAGGGCTAGTCCTGAGCATGACCTACAGCAATTTAGGCAAGGCTGACAGTGCCTAAAGCAGGCTCTGCCTTATCTAAGTGTTTAAGTTAGGCAGCTGGTCACCCTGAACTCCTGCAGGCAGAACTTTAGACAGCCCTGAATTTGCAGAGAAGGGGATCCAACCCCAGATGTGTTTTGCCTCAGTGCCTCTCACAGCTCCCACACCTCTATTTCTGAACCCTGATAAATGCTTCAATTATCACCTTGCATTTAAATAGAGTGGGGCCCCAGGTCAGATCAAAGATTACCCAAGAAAAAGTAGAAGCAGCAGGCAAGGGCATACTGATACTTCCTTGGAAACACTCTCCTAACATTCTGTGGTTCAGGATCTTCCAGAACCAAGGAAAGAAAAGCAATATTTAAGTTAGAAAAATAACTCAGTGGGATGAATTTGTATTGTACTGGGAATAATACACATACCAGGGGACTGCAAGCTAAACACTAAAAGTAGTCTGATTCCCTGTTGTCAAAGTCATCAGCTCTAGGGCCAAATATGTTTCTCTTAATGATCAGTTCATGTAAACTCACATCATATGAGACTGTTTCCACATAGGAACTGTTTCATTTAGATGAATCTAACCATAAATCCTCTCAGGAAAAGAAAAAGTTGTATGGTCATCAAAATTCCCAGGCTGAGATCCCACAAGATACTACACAGGCAGATTTGTATGCAGGAGCTGAGTTAAGGCTAATAAGCTCAGAAGTGAAGGAAAATTTACTTAATACTTTGAATTGTTTGATTTCTGCTGATAGCTTTGAAAACTGAGAAATTTGCCTCAGTTGCTCTGGGAGTTATTTTACAATAACAGCAAAGCATCAGATAGTAGAATTTGGCTTCCTATGATTTTCTATAGGTGTTGAACCGATTTTGCAGATTCTTGTATCACCAAGGTTTTGGTCAAAACACTTTCAGCTTTTCTTCTTTTATTCCCCTCCTTTCAAAGAATTTTTTTTTTTTTCTGGAGATCTGCACTGTAATGCACCAAATTCCCAAGCCTAGCAGATGCTCTTTCTCCTGGAGTGACGGTCAGCCTGAGCTGCAGCAAACAGTCCATGTATTCTGTCAGTCTCTGATTTTCTGTGTCCTCTCATCATTTTCTGCTATCTCAGGACTGGCCAGAAGATACAGCAGAGACACCTATGAGCAGGAGAGCTGCAGACCCAAAAAGCAAAGTACAAAGGTATCTATAATAAATAGGAAGGGTTTTCTGTGCTGGATCTCACACAGGCATCATTCCTGACGTCACAGGCAAAAGAAATCTGTTTGCTGCCCTCAGCCCAGTACAGCAACACTGCAGAACTGGAAGCAGACCAGCTCCATGCAAGCATAGAGAAATAGGATGTCTATTGACAAATTTTCACAGGATGCTCAAGGTTGCCTGCAATATTTATTGTGAGAGAAAGCGTCGTAGAGTGCAGCAGAAGGGCTAAATGAGCAGTGTCAGCACTCATTCCTGGGGCCCTTTGAGACTTTGACTCGTCAGCCACAGATCTCCTTGAAAGCATCAGGTCTCTGCAGAGAATTTTTTTTTTTTTAATGATTTTACACCCTGAACTTAAGCAAGCAGCAGACAACAACAGATCCCCTCCAGCGTTTGAGAAGGTTTGGAAAAGCCCTCTAAGGCCACTGAGCCCAACCACTCCCTCCGCACTGACAGGTCCACCACTGACCTGTATCCCCTAATGCCACATCCACCTGCCTTTATAACATTTCCAGCATGATAGACGCAAGCTCAGAACGGGTATTCCTGCATCAGTTCTTGGAACACAGACTTCAAAGTCTAAAGCAAGCATGGCAAAATGGATCTTAATATGAAGCTGCCAGAAGCAGTCAGTCTTACACGTGTCTGGCCTTTATTTGTTGCATGTGAGCTGCTTGCTAAATATCACCAGAGATAATCTGTCACAAGAAACTCCTCCAGCCTGAGCAGTGAGACTCTGAGTGCTCTAACACAAACACAAACATGCTCCTTACAGTGACACCCTCCAACTGGAGCTCATCATTTGCTCTTAAGGCCCAATGAGGCAGATTTTTTTTTATTTATTTATTTAAAGAAGTTAACATTAAATCTCAAAGACAAAGAAGCGAAGACCATGTTACTGAAGTGCTGCATGAGGAAAGCTGAATTGGCAAGAGGACAAAACCTGGTACGAGTCAGACTCTACTTCTCTTGTGGTGGGAATAAGGTCATCTCTCTCTCTCTGTGGAAAGGACAATACACAGCCCTTACGATTGAGCTGCAGTTTATTTTTTAATGCAAATGAGCTAGAAAAATTCCTTTTTGATAGTCGAGTCTGATTGGGAAGTTTTTTAAGTATTTTGCACTGAACCTGTCATTTGAATCAGTGTTTGACTGATCATGCATTCTAATTTCAGCTGAAAGCAAGGGCATTTATTGCCTGGGATAGCAGGGTCCGTCTCTTGGTTGTTTAAATCATGGAACACATAACTGAACATGTTAAATTCACAGCATCACACAGATCAGAGTAAAACAAGACACGCTTCACATTCCCCTTCAGGATTTTTTCTCTTCCTGCCTGCTCAGTCACTCTCCTCTTCATGGCTGTTATTCAGACCAAGTAACTTCATCCCCAGCATAGCAAAATACTATGGGCTGTAAATGATTTGAGCAGAATATTTTTTACACCTCATTTCCCCCCCTAAATTAAAATTAAATCATATCTATTTACAGTTTCTACAATGCTTGTGTAAACTGCTAGATCCCTGATTTTGCAAAGAGCTGGCACATAGGTATATGGCTGGAAGGTTCTGCTGAATATGAAACTCGTAAACATATGCTTATCAATATTAATCCTTCTGCAGATATAAAACATGAATTTATTAGCATAATCTAGTGCTTAACACAATGTCTAGTCCCCCATCACTGCCACAAATCCATATGTCTTAAACTGAGATAGTGAAGGAAGCTGAAAAGGATTCAGCTAAGATGTAAACATTTATTTTCTTCTGAGTTGGGTTAAGCCACGTGGAGCTGACAGTGGCTAATTTGGCACCAGGCTCCTACCTGTGGAGATACCTGAATTAGAGGACATGTCCTCAACTTATGGTCAGTACACAGGATATACATTACATCATCTATTGAATCATGACCAATTTACTTTCAATTATGGGTCACATAGGGCCCCATTTGGGGGAAAAAATAACCCAGTGCATAAAGTACCTCTTTTTTACACTGCTGACAGCATCTCTGTTGGAAAAGGAATGATGTCTTCCTCAGAGGAATAAGGTCTTCTGGCAGGAAGCTCTGATGCAGAGGCTGCCGTGGCTGCAGTGCTGTATATTTACTATTGACAGTTCCTTATAGCAGGGCCTGCTGAAATGTACAGCAAAGTGCAAAACTCAGTGCTAGGGACATCACTGCTTTCCCAGTGACATTTCCATGTTCCTAGAAAATACAGGAAGTCAAGTGTGATTGTTATGGTCCTGTTCAGGCTCACAGACCTGGAGGTAACTGAGAATAGTGGAAGGTCAGATTCTCTGCATGAAAAAAAACCAGAACCAAAATTCATTTACATCAGTAAAAAGCATTTTGGAGCACTGCATGGGAGCCCTGGGTTTAGCAACAAATCAAGGGGACTGAGATATTGGCAGAATCACAGAGGGGTCAAAGGGTTTCCATGCCAGCAGCTGCTCTCAAAGAAGAAACATGATCCTGCCTCTATCCCAAGCAAGTCATAACTCCCACCTTGTTCATCAAAACCACCCTTAAAACCTTCCAGCAAAATTCTGGATGGAATCAGTGCCACTCACTTTACAAGTTTAATGGGCGTTGAAAGATTGATACTTCTTTTTGCTGAAAATATTCCAGTATTAACACCACAATGAACAAATTTCCCATGACCAGAAAAAGGATCAAATATTATCTAATGCTGAAAACCACAATTAATAATTACTTCACTATTTTAGCAATACATTTTTACAGCAAAAGGAAAAATGTTAATCTGAGATATTTTTTAAAATACATAATATGGCATATGAAGTCAGATTAATTCACAGGGACAGTGTATTGAATTTTGGCATACTTTTTGCTCTGTCAGTGAGTAGCACTAATCAGAATGGAAATAAGCATGAAAAAGAAACTTTTCCTCTGAGAAATCAGCTAATTAAAACCTTCAAAGTTTTACACTACTCTTATAATCAAAATATAGAAGAGACCTATAATAGAAAATTATTTAGGAAAAGTTACAAAGGTAACTTTTTATGTCAGTTCTTCATTGATTTTGTATTCAAAGGAATGAAGTATATTCCTCTTGAATTAACAATCAGCTTCAGTTCACACAACCTTTCAAGCAGCACAGACATTCAGGTTTTGAGCCATTCATCATTATGCCCTCCAACAGCACTGCTACGATACTGACTACACACGTTAATAACTACTGGCCAAACTGTTCACCTGAGTTAGTCATCTAATCAAAGCTAATATGTATTTGGCTTCATAATGATTTTTTTAATAATCCATGCTAGTCCACGTTTAGTTCAGTCCATGACAAAAATAATAATTTTTTTTTTTTTAAATTCCATCTGGCTTCTGTGGTCTCCAGAAATCCCCATTCTTCATGAAGCATGTTCTATTTTGCTCTTCTGGCACCGTGGCAATGCTCACTGGAACCTGTACAATGAACCTAGAAGACAAACACCTCTATGCCTACGGCACTGTGACCAGGCACATCTTTCTGCCCCTCCTGCGGCAGAGCGGATTCAGCTTTTGAGCCCTGAACAGTCTCTGATCTGACCTGCAAGTCACCACGGGCATGGCTATTAATAAAACTGGTGGCCTTTTCAAATTCCTTCCTTTGGATCTGTGATCTGCCGTGAATCCCTGGGCTGTGCTTTCCTGTATTAGGGTAACAAATAAAGACCATTCCTGGAACAGTCAGACACTATAGCCAGGCATGAGCTGAGTCAGCTCTTGCCATGAGCATTTATATTTTATGCAGGCAAGAAGGAAAGGTGAGAGGGGGATTTATTAGCCCCTTCGGCAGACAGAAGGAATTGCAATTTGGAAATCGTGTTTGGTAGCACGCAAATGGCCCAGCTTGCAAACAAGTGAAAACCAAGACAACAATGGTCCATTTCGCTGCCAAACAAGTCTGAGAGTCTCCAGGGCAGCACCAGCCACTCACAAGGAGGAACTCTTGTGTTTCTTGTTTTGCAGGGCCTGGCTCACACCTGACCTCTGCCAGCAGCTTGAGCTTTTACAGCACTGTTACAGGCAATGCTGGTGTGGGCAGGGAGATGGAGTGCCACAGCCAAAAACTTATTTAAGCATCTTTCTCCTCTCAAAATGTTTGGAGTCAAATGAAAACCCTTGTTTGGCTCTTGGCTGCAACTGCATTATCCAGGGCTACAGTTCAAATAAGGACTACAGGGAGATCTCAAACTCAGCCTTGTCTGGTGGAAGGTGTCCCTGCCTATGGCAGGAGTTGGTACAAGACGGTCTTTAAGGTCCTTTACAACTGAAATTGTCATTCTGTGATTTATGATGACCTCGCTGACATTAACTATAGGCCACTACTTCCAGTGCTGTATTCCAAATATTTCTCTCTAGAACAGGACCACCAGTACATCTATCAGCCAGAAAATTTTCCACTTTTATCCACAGTCTTTGGTGGTGATGCACTCTTTGCTGGAGACCCTGCAACTGATATTCTTTTAAACAGCAGAGTGTAGTCAATTGGATGTGTTTGTTTTTTTCTGTAAGACCCTAAAATGGGGAAGACAGAGTGGTAGTTTATCCACAGCCAATATTAACATCCAACACCATATGGCCTACAGGATCCAGGGCTCTGCAAGCAGATATTAAGGAAATGCCTTTGATAGGGAGAGACATCCCCAGAAGAGTGGGGATGGGGAGAGGGAAGCACAGCATGGCATTCATCCAGAATAGGGGTTTTTATTTCAGAGCATTACCATCAGCATCACCTTTATTTAAACTTCACTTTCAATCAGCTTTTTTATTTTGTTCCAGGTGTATCCAGCAGCTCCTCTGGATCTAAGAAATTTGTGCGTGGGTTTTCTTTCACGCACTGTGGGTAGGAAGGTATGTGGGAACTGTAATTCAGTCACTCTAAATCACATGTAGCTGAAGCTTGAAAGAAAAATAATAATAAATGGTTCAGATTGTCAGGCTCAGTGTGATTCTCAATCAATTAAAGCTTATTTTAGCACCAGGGCAGTTTATTTTTATAATGTTCTCCTGGCATTTTGATGCTTTCATGTTACTGTGTAGCTAAAAGGTCTTTCTGGGAACAAATTACTCTTGGTAAAGCATTCTCTGAGCTGCAATTTTAGTTTCTGTCAAATGACAATAAATAATATCCACAAGAGCAAACAGCAGCAAGAAAAGGGCTACTGGCAGCTAGAGAGTAAGGTTTTGGACCTGGTGAAGGAGGATTATAAACCTAGGGCTCAAGCACAGTAAAAGCACGGTTGTTTGGGCTCAGAGTCTACCTAAATATTCTTCAATGCATATGACTTCCAAATGTAATTCAGTGTGTTAAGACATTAAATAATGAAAAGTCACCAACAAAGATATGCCTGTCTCAGTGTGCTGCTTTCTTGTCATGAACAGTTAAAATTAAATACTGTGTCAACATTTTAGATCTGCATTTGGGTCATTATCATGGTTCCCATTTCACAAACACAGATGACATAGGATCACCCACATCAGAATTTCTCTTTTGCAATCCTTGTTTCACTTGAGATAATGAACCACAGTGTCAGATTCACACTGAATGCTGCAGAGGTTCAAAAGTTGCCTGATTGATGAGGAGAGTTCTTCCCTGATGTGACAACAAAAACCATAACCAGTACAGTTTGTGGGTCCTTGAAGTCCATGGCAGCAGCTGGCAAGTGAGAACAATGCTGCAAGTTCACCTCTGCTGGAATCACAGACAAAATACTTGTTTAATAAGAGGGGCAATAATCACAGTAAGTTATTCTTTTTTTTTTTCCCACTGTGGCAAAGACAAAGATATCACAGAGGGTATATCCTATACTGTTGCATGCTGTCATTACAAACTGATTCAGCTTTTGCTCTTAGTTTTACCAGGCAAGGGAATTAAAAGCAAAGTGATAAGGGTGTATGAAGAACGTCCCTTAACCCTTTTTAATTTACAGATTCCTACCCTCCTCGTTGCTCTTGCTTTTCCTCTTTGGAACCATCCCTCACAATACACTGCTCCAGGCAGAGGTTTTCCACTTTCCTTTCCCAACTGGGAAAAATAATAGGAAAATTAAGTCCTTCCAGCACAAGAGTGAACTATGGCAGGGTCATCAGCTTCCTTCTGGCAGCTCATGCTCAGGTGATATCCCTTCATCTTGGATACCACTACAGGTTTGGCTTGGAAATCCAAGGAAGCTTCAGTTCAGATCTGTGCATTCAGCATCCTCCTGCTCTGGGCAAAGGAAGGACAAACTTTTTCCCCGGTATTTCTCCTTCCAGTTGATGAAGCAGAGCTGGCTGGCACTGCAAAAATGAGTGTTTTCACAACAAACACTGTGCTGTGGCACATCATCTTGGCCAAGATGGTCACCAGCTCCACAGGAATGCACACCTTGCTCTGGGCCACACACCTGGCAAATCCCTGCAAGCTCTGACCAGCCCTACACGGAGCACAGCTACAGACTTGAGTTCACCAGCTGCTGCCCAGAACCAGCACATCATCGCACCTAAAAAATGCAGAAAACCCACTAACTCTGCATTTCATATCCACTGCCTGTCCTTGCAATCTCCACTCTCCCATCACAACATGTCTGTGCTCCAGAATGTGTTCCTGTTAACACTTTTACCTCCCCAGCAACTAGTGAAGAGTTACAGAGCTACAAAAAGTTGCAGTTTAACATCCATCCAAGGTAATTTCAAACTACAGCTCCAAGTGTTTCATACCCCATTGGCTTTAATAGGCTGTTAATATTAAATGTAAAAGCTTCAATTAAAAAATCATTACTTATTTTGCTACTTTTCCAGACTATCCGGTCTTTTTTTCTGTGTAAAACCCAAAACTGCCTGCCAGCAGGCCGAAAATCAAGTCCATCCTTATCATTATTGGAGTGGGGACAACATCCCTATCATTTTCTAATTAGCTGGAGGTTTGGGCTCAGCTCTATGTTTTGCCGTGTTCCTTCCTGACTTCAGGCAGAGCTGCACCACAGTGCTGAGATCTCCAGGCTGGCTTGGCACAGCGAGACAGCACTTCTGTGATAGCATGGCTGCTTCCAGCACCTGAACTGTGACTTCTGCATGCTGTGGGGGAGTCATCTGCCACTTAGTCAGCTCACCCCACACTCCACATGCAGTGCAGGTGGGTGTCTTTGCCCTCCTCAGCACCTCTTCCCTCATTTCGGAAGTAGCAGTCATAGCATTTCTTGGCCTTGCAGGTGTATTGCAGAAGGAACAAGGACAACTTTCCACTTACTGCTTAAAGGCAAAAAAAAAAAAAAAAACCCTGCTGCCTTTTAATATATGATATTGCCAGTTTAAGATCCTAAGATCTTGCTCTTGCAAGAGCAGGGCCCACCTGACTGAGCACACGATCCACTTCGCTATGCAATGCCATCCCAAACTCCTTGACATGCCTGGTGAAGACAGGCAAGGGTCACATACAGCCCATGGAAACCAGGAAATCTTGGTGTTGATAGCACTGAACAGAGATGCATCTGACCACCACCACCACTGAGTGTGCCTACACTCACCAAAACCCTCCATGCACTTAGCTGAGATTTTGTCAACACACTCCATAGAGAATATCTGCTCTTTTAATCCCGAAGTGTCCCAAAGATATGTCAAATAAGTCACATTCCCAAAACACCTTTCTCTTTCCTGACGGTAACAGGAGCTTTGGATGACCACTTCAGCTGCAGCTGGGATGGCAAGAGGGCCAAGTGTGAAAACAGCAAGGAAACAAGCTGATGTCAGGTAAATTACATAAGGAAGTGAGCTGTGATTGTTTTCCCCTTAATATTTAATCCACGGAAAGTGCCTGTCTTAAATCCTGTGAAACTGTCACAGAAAATCACATCTCCTGCAGCCACCTACCACTGAAGGGGGACAAAGCTACAGATTTTCACCCAGATTTTCAGTTTTACTCTGGTCCTCTTCATTCCCACAGCCACTGTGGATGATCATCAGCAGATGAATAAAACATACTTCCATGCAAATAGAACAACATGTGCCAGCTTTGCTGCTGGCATTCTGTCCACATGACTAGCACTCGCCTTTGCTAACCCTTCTTCCCACTTCTGCTGTTAACCCTCCACTCACAGACAAAAGGAAAACAAACCAAACCTTGGGGACTTCTTCCCCCCAATGATATCAAAAAATGGTCTGGGTTGAGGAGACGAGGAGTTACATTTCCAGACAACACAAGACAATCAGATACTTTAAAATGGCATTTCTCCTAGAACCAGAAGGTTTTTAAAAGAAAGAAAAACTAAATAATTTAAAACTATTAAAAGGAAATGCCCAGTTATACAGAAAGCAGCTTTTGGACCTCCCTGCCACAAGGCAAAGTGCTTACTGAGCTTCGAAAACTCCTCTGATGACCCATGCTAAGGGCAAGATCGTTGACAGCTTCACAGACTGCATATGAGCACCTCAAAATCACTGTGTGAACCACTCAGACTTCCCTCAGCTCGGCTATTCTGTATTCATCTTCCAAGAGGGTGAGAGACAGGGACAGCTTGCATGACCTGAAGCATTTATTATTCAATATTATTCCATATTTTCATGTTCTTCAGTAAGATGCCTGACCTCCAGGTTACCCCACAGGGATGGCAGGGAATGACGACAAGACTATAAAATAAAAAACCACTAATGTTTGCATAATTTAGTCCCTGGACAAAATCTCAGAGTGAAATCAGAGGATCAAAAGATTATTAAGAGAGTCTGCCCTGTTTTTTAGGTTGTATTTCACCCTTTGGCCATTTCACTTGGCTGCAGAATAAATATCACCTGCTGTGGCAATAACAAATACAGTTTGCTGGGGCTAAAGTTCCTGGTGCACTGCTTTATTTGCCTTGAACACTTCAGGAAAAGGAGTTAGAATGCCTGCAAAAGAAATCTTCATTTATTGCTCCATTTGAAGGCTAGCAGAGAAATACTCAAACAACAGGCAGCTAATGACCGGGTAAATGCCAGATTTCACTGAGTTCTACCAGGGATGTATTTGGCCATTAATTTTTTGTTTGTACACCCCCCATAAAGTTGAATCATCAGAAAAATTCTGCTTAATCAGAGCCTAAGCCAGTACATGCTTAAATCAATGGGAGGCAATCTTGACTTCCAAGGGTGGAATGGGAACCTAAATCACTTTATTATTAACCCAGGCTCACTTTTTTTTTTGTTCGCAGAGCAAAATCTACTGCTCAAGTGGCTTTAAGCTACGCCTGTTACCATCAGTAATAGAGATCCTTAATCCAGCAAGTGGCCAAGCACCACCCACAAGCTTTTAAAGCCCTGGGGAAAGCTCAGAGCAACCCTGGGAAGCATCCAATACCATAGTGAGCTGATATGTAGAATAGCTATTTCAAGCTCTTTTCCCCATTTGTTACCATCCCGGCTAAAAAGGCATTAACTAATTATTTTAATTGCACTTTTTGTAGTATTCCTTGTGGGACCTGGACTGCAGCTGCCTCAGCCTGATCCCATCTGGCTGGGGGATGGGATGCTATTATAAAATGTGTTTTCCCCAGAGTGAATGGGTCTTTCTGCTGCAGCTGTCTTTATCGAGTTGGGGGAGCTATTGGAACAGGTGTATGGCACAGAAATGCTTCCTGGTTTGAAACTATCTAATAGACTTCAGCAGGAAAACTTCCACCAGCTCCACAGGATCAAACCCAGCGAACTCCCACCGCCCCTTTTTGGTGGGGAGGAAGGCACACGATGACTACTTTTAAAAGAACAAACACCCTTGTGGGACCAACACCTTGAAAAGGTATTTATGTGACCTTTTTCCACCAGAAATTTCTTTGTTTCTGCGGGCAAAATGTTGCAACTGTTTGGAAGAGTCGTGATCACACAGGCGATGAATTATCTGCAACAAGACTCAGATCACTTATGGAAAAATATGCTGTTAGGAATGGAGCAAAGGGAAACACCCCCACAGAAACCTGTGCAGCAAGCGTAGAAGAGAGACTGTGCTCTTTAGGAGACATTTTTTAGTGCAGATGAGTTTCTGCTCCCCTCTAAGTAAGTGATTTTGTCCTGTTTTCCCTACCCCCACTCCTGTTTCAGGCTGGGTGGAACTGTTGGTGTCTCAAACCCCACAGTCAATTTTGCTTGGCCTCCAATCTTCTACGGATGCTTGGTGAGGGGGAAGAGAAGAAGGTAATTGGGATTTCCATTGGTTCCAGCCAGGCTATCACTGATGGAAACCTGGGTTTCCTCCTGAAAATCCCGCTCAGGTTAAAGATGAGCTACATCAGTATAAGAGACAC
The DNA here is from genome assembly GCA_013397895.1 of Origma solitaria. Taxonomy (NCBI): domain Eukaryota; kingdom Metazoa; phylum Chordata; class Aves; order Passeriformes; family Acanthizidae; genus Origma; species Origma solitaria. Next base: position 361,715 of record VZRL01000181.1, read on the forward strand.
TAAGATGGGTCTCAGACATTCCCAGAAGCTAGTCAGATCCTGTTTTGCCAAGGTTCCACAATATCATCATCTTCTAAACCTGCTACTGGGAACCTCTTTGTCCTCAGCTCTTTCAGGGTGGACTAGGGGGTGAAGCTTCCTCCCCCACAGTGAGAATGTGATAGCCAGAAATGGATATCACTCCTTCTACATGTCTGATGTTAGGGAGTTAACTTCCCCCCTCTTTGTTATTTCAGTTCATTTTCTGGAAAAATAACAGATGTGCCCAGAGACCAGAAGAGGAGCTTTGGGAAATATTCCTGTTTTTTTCACTAAACAAATTCTGACAAGGCGAACATCCAAAGTATAGCAGCTCCCTTCCCTTCCTTGACCTTTGCTTCCCAGCTTGGGGAGGTTGTCAAGGGCCTCTCCTCCTCCCCTCACAATTTCTGCGTCTGCAGCCTGGTCTGTGCACTTGCTTGCAAGTTACCCCGGGGTGAAACAGCATCTCCTGACTCTGCAGGAGACAAAATTATATCATTATATTATATTTTGGGTGCAGATAGGGTTGTCTTTGATTCTCCTACATCTGCACAGTTGCTTAATGAAAGCGCAGCATCTGATCTAACAGGCCCTAATTAAATTTTTTTTTTAAATATCACTTTCTCAAACAGTTCCAACTAGCTGTTCCAGACCACATTATTTCACAGAAAAGTTCATGGTGTGCCAGGACAGAATGGCTTTTTAATGAAGGAAACATGAAGCTGCATCATTACAAGCACTACAACCTAGCTTAAGCTGGAGCACCAATGGAAAAATCAAACCTGTCCTGCTCTCAGACGCCTGTGTTTGTTGTTGCACTGCTCCTTCCCTTGAACAACATCAGTGTTTGCATGGGCATTCCATGATTAACTGAGAGGTAATCCAGTTGAAAATAAACCCAGCAGGAAAATAATTTTAAAGGTTAGTTTTCAAATGGATCAGCTTCCCAGCACACAAACAGACCCAAAATATAGGAGAAGGGATGCTACACTGGAATTTGGAGATGAAGGGGTGAGAAGGTTGGACACTTTTGGCAGCAGGGCTGTTTTCTGTCAGCTGAAAGTGCTTGCAAAGTGATGGCCTGAAAAAGTGACTTGTGGCATTCTCAAGCTAGCCCTGCTGAAATCTTCAGACAGCATCACATCGCATCTCTCTATTTTTGCACACCACAGGCTGGTTCTCCAACAAAGCCAGTCCAGCTCAAGTAGGCAGGAGGATAAAGAAGTGTCACACAAGTGCCCAGGACGGAAAGCCCAAGAGCCATGTAGGGATGGAGAATTTTAAGCACAGGATGCTGTGTCCCCTCAGGAGAGGTGTGTGGCCTCTGTTCCCTTGGGAAGGCAGTGGGGAGGGACGTGCGGGGGCTGTGCTGGGCTGGATGTTGTGTAACAGAGCAGGATGTTGTGTGGCTGCTCGTGGGCAATTATGTACAAAGTCACAACAGTGATGCTAGAAAGCTCCAGGCATCTTCACCAGATTTTGCTGGCCATTAATCCAGCAGAAGGCTGCTAATGGCATCTGATCGCTTTCTTTGTGGTACTGCTATTTAAGGCCACTCTGAAGGGCACAAACTCTTCCTTATTATACAATGTGAGATTCAGGCAAAATGATAACCCTGGGTTTCAGAGGATGAGTTCTCAAAATGACAATAAGCTAACGAGATGTGAACTTTATTTTTTAAGTCTTCAGCCGTGAACTGGAAAGGAATCAACTCTTGAAAAGCAAGGATCTCTGATCATAAATGAAATATCATCTAGTTAGAGGGGATGAAAAATTCATCCACGGCATTCCATTACTAAAAACCTTTAGAACAATACTGTGGTTATGAACCTTTCCCACTGCAAATCTCTATTGGATTGCAGCTCCTGTGTGTCCTGCCAGCATCCCTGCACATGGAAAAGAGCACGGCATCCCCGAGAAGTTCAGGGCATGCCAGTGTGCAGCAGAGATTTTTAACATGGGCCAGAAAGAGACGTGCCATCAAAGGAAAATGGGCAGACAGAGGTGGTCTGCGCTTCATCCATGCAAAGAGAGCTCCGGGAGCAGGTCCAGTAGAGGGTGACACAGATGTTGAACTGTCTGGAGCATGGCGGTGCCCAGGAAAGGCTGAGGGAGCTGGGGCTGCTCAGGCTCCAGAGGAGCCCCAGCTGCGAGGGGACCCCATCCCTGGCTGTCCATGGCTGTGTGCAGGGAGGCTCAGAGCAGGGCCAGGCTCTGCTCCGGGGCCCAGCAATGGCACAGAGGAATGGCAGGGACTGAGCCCAGGGAGCTCCCCCTGCACAGGAGGCACAGCTTCTGCCCTGGGCCCTGAACAGAGACCACAGAGGCTCTGGAGTCTCCTCCCTGGGGATATTCCAGACCCCTCTGGACACAATCCTGTGCCCTGTGCTGTGGATGGCCTGCTGGAGCAGGGAGGTGGCACCAGATGTGACCCCCTGTGGTACCTCCCAACTTTATCTCGTCTGCGATTCTGGGATCCTGTGAAAGAGAGAACCAGACCCATCCGGTCCAGCCGGGCAAAATTTCAACATCCAGGCATGGTATCAAGCTTATGATCCTTTCAGTCCATACTTAGGGTGAAGACTTTTAGGGTGGTTATGCAATGGCCAGTCCTGGCTATGGTAAGTTATTATGATTTGTTCTCTCCCAGAAAAAAGACACATAACTCATTGTGTGACTCAGAAAGGGCTCACACAACAACCCACAGCCTCTGACTGTATTGCCCAAGTGCTGGCCTCACATCAGGGGCAATAGACGTTTCTCACAGTCTGGAGAGTCATCTACCATGAGTAAAAGCAGAGCCCAGCAATTGAGAGAAGCAAGGACTCTGCTTATCTTGGCAGTCAGGCAGCTTCTGCCAGCCGCAAGGAAAGAGTTCATCTGACTCAGGAAGGATGGTGAGTATCATTTTAGTTAGCAAAGAGATGGAGCCTCCCTGTACCTAGAGACAGTGATGTCAAAATTGTGTCACTCAGCAAGTGTCCCACTGCCTGCCTTCCTGCCTGTCCCCAGGTGGGACTAAGCCAGAAGCATTGTCCCTCCCACCCTGCATAAGGAAAACTCAGGGGGAGAAGCTGGGAAAAGGGAAGGAGGGTACTTGTGAATCAGAGGCACAACCATGAACCAGACAGGCTGAAAAATCTCCCGTCCTATGGAACTGCTCCAACACAGGACAAGGCTAGGAATAATGACTCACCTCTGTCCAGATCTCTTAAAAACATACTGAAAACACATTTTAAAACACATATAAAATGGTGGGGCTTTTACAGGCTAGTGAATATCTAGAGGGAAACCTAACCAGCTTGTATAGTGAGTCAGATGCAGTTTTTCATTTGGCTTGCAGTCAAAAGAAGATCAAATGATGTACCAAATCCTACCTTCACAAGTACACAGGACAGCAGGGTGGTTGAGAGCAGAATTTGATTGGAAAAAAAGGAGTGAACTGGCCATTTCAATCCCTGCTGTGAGCATTCCTGATTAACGCCAGCTGATAGTTTTAGAATAGTAGGTCTGAGGATTAAAGTATTATGTAGGCTGAAAACACTACGTCACATCTCTAAAATTACTTCTCTTTGTATCATTTAATACTCTGGATTCTTTCAGGTTCAATTCTTAGGTCCTCATTCAATAATGAGAACCCCGACCTCAAATCCAGTTAATATTTAGGGTTACTCATTCACTCTCAGAGGCTTCTATAAGAGATTGTGCCTCGAACTCTGCTTCATTGTATTTTTTCATTTGTACTCTTCAAATCCTACCTTAATGGTTTCCCTGGGAACCAGCGGAATGTCCCATATGTAGATTAAGGAGAGCTACAAGCCCTATTTTTGTTTTACACTGATAGTTCTTAACACAAAATAGTAATGCAATGTCCACTGCCTCAAATATCTAAACTGCAAAAAACACATTTGACTATCAGGCTACCTTCTGACAAAAATAATATTGCATTAAAAAAAATTTACTCAGATCCCAAAGTTCACAATCCCAATGTCCTCTTTTCACATGTTCATCTTCCAGGGTTCAGGCACCAGATTGTTTTACTTGTCTCTGCTCTCTTTGCTACAAATAATGGGAAGTAAATTTTCTGGATGTCACATTATACAGAAATATTAAATTTTTAAAAAGCATATTATGTTAAAAGTGGCAAGTACAAAATCTGATTAATGCTCAATCTTCTTATCATTATTACATGTACATCTAATTAAGGATATAGTCTTTGCTTTTTCTGAACTGAAATTACTAAAAACTTAAATTCAGCCTGAAACATGTCCTGGACCCGTCGAGAACATGAGTGTGGGGCATAAAACCCAGAATTCTTCTGATGGAATGTTAGCTCTCTTGGTGATAGATCTGTAGAAAAGCTGTTCAGAAGACACATGCTATAAACAGCAGAGGAGAGCAGGCATCTCTGGAAAAGTTTCATTGCTTTTTAAGGTAGCTAGTCAAGCAAATCAGCCTTTGGGTGCTCCTTTCTTCCCACTGACTACAAAAATTGTTTAAATTACCAGTTTAGATATGGACAGCAGGGGAGGGGGGGATTGTTCCCCTCTGTCCCTCAGGTGAGAGCCCACCTGCAGAGCTGCCCCAGCCCTGGGAACAACAGCACAAGGAGCTGGAGCTGCTGGAGCCACTCCAGAGGAGGCCACGGAGATGCTCCAGGGCTGGAGCCCCTCTGCTCTGGAGCCAGGCTGGCACAGCTGGGGCTGTTCCCCTGCACAAGAGAAAGGTTCCAGAACACCTTAAGACCCCTTCCAATGCCTAAAAGGGAGCGCACAAAAAGGAAGGAGAGCAATTTTTACAAGGACAGATAGTGAAAGGGCAAGGGAAATGGGTTTAAATTAAAAGAAGAGTGATTTAGATGAGGAGGATATTCTATTTTGCTAAGTTTTAATCTCACTTAGCTGTTGTAAAGAATATAGAACTCTCAATTCATCACAGAATCCCAGAATGGTTTGGGTGGGAAGGGACCTTACAGCTCATCCAGTGCCACCCTCTGCCATGGGTAGAGACATCTTCCACTGTCCCAGGTTGCTCCAAGCCCTGTCCAGCCTGGCCTTGAACACTTCCAGGGATCCAGGGGCAGCCACAGCTGCTCTGGGCACCTGTGCCAGGGCCTGCCCACCCTCCCAGCCAGGAATTCCTTCCTAACATCTAATCTGAATCCACCCTTGCCATGGGCAGGGACAATTTATTGAAGGCAGGAATTTCTGGCAATTCCTACTCAGTGCCATTTGGAGAAGGCCCACCCTGGAACTGTGGCAGTTTGTTCAGAGCCTTCTCCAATGAGGGCCTAAGTATCTCCAAGGAAATTCCACAGTTCCTCCTAGAAGCCTCTTATAATGTTGAATGAATGCTCCCATGAGTCCACTTAATAAATTTGCCTTGAAATTCTACAAAACATCAGTAATTTGGTTCAGGATGGATTTTCTTTCCTTTCTATCTATGTAGTGCTGCCAAAAATTAATCAATAGTGAAAAAAATAATATAAAAAATAGTTTGATTTGTGGCCCAGAAAATCTGGTGAGTTTTGTGGTCTAGAATCATGAGCAATTTGCTTTCAGCCCTAAGTAAACCCTTTTCTTTTTGTCAGATAATGAAAAGCGCTGCAGATGGGATTCATTTGCCTAACTAATAATACCTCTCATTCTGTTCCAGGCCTTAAGAAATATCAAAAGCTTAGGTGAAAAGGAGTAGGAGCCATGTCACTTGTGCTGAGCTCAATCATTTTTGCAAATAACAGCAAACCCGGGTTTCTGGTGGTTTTAATTCCAGAAGCTGTGAATTATTCCAACATATAACACAGCAGTATATTTTTGTTTCATCATTGAGAATAAAAACTTCTCGCGAAACAGATCTACTGAGGTGTGAAGTGGACAGACATCTATACTGCTTTAAACATGCTCTTTGAAACTGATTTTTTTCATATTAGCTGTCTGACTTGGAAGTGTGTCAGTTTCAGCTGCAGGTCTAGGAAGCTGCCCATGCTAATAAAATTCTACCAGTTTTTGCCTTATTTCCAAAATTCAGTTATCCATTGAACTTGAGGTTCCTAGTCCATATATGGCTACCTTTACATTAATAACTGAATGATACTTACTTTTCTTTTTAGAGCAGAATGTTGCACATTTGAAATGTCATAAATTACATTACTTAAGCAAGGTTGGACTATTGATAGATAAAATTACTAGGACACTGAAAAACACACCATAATTGAAATATTAAAATAATAGAATTTTAGAATTAACTGTAAAATGAGTATGATTGAAAGATAAGAAAGCTCTTTAAAAGATAGCAGTTGATAGTTTGGGAGCTACAAAATATTGATGGCTTGCCAGGATCACATGGAACATACAGTCCCTCCAACAAAGATGATCGCACACAATTTTTACTTGCAAAATCACTTACAGGATATTGACAGGAGCAGCAGCAAAACAGGACTGATAACTGAGCACACAGTTCTCACATTGCCAGGAAAAACAGGCCAACAGCTATTTCCTTCTCAGATCTCAAGCTGGGATATATATAACTGAGTTCACAAATTAGAAATGCTCGTCTGCCCAGTCTTAGAAGTCCAAAAAGTAGCATTTTGCTGAAACCACATGAGTAGATAAGAACACCAAAAATATTATCAGAGTTGGAATTTGTCACACCAGAACTTCAGACTTTAAAGGTCAAAGACATTAGGGTGAGATTTTACTTCAAAGTCGTACTTGTCTTCCTCTTCTTGGAAACGAGAGCTGGAAGCTCCTCAGTGGCTCCACATCCTTGCTGGTAAGACCCAGAGAGACTCAGTGAGATAACTAGTGAGGTAGGTTTTGTTTACTAATTAAACCTAATTTTCCTAACAGAGACTGGATTGACAGTTATAATCAATAAATTTAAATATTTTACAGCATGTCTTAATACCTGAATAGCAAGAATCACATTCTTGAGGGTTTTGTAAGGCAATTGCATCCTATTTCACTGGGAAATAATTGGGAAGTTAATAAATGAACGCTAAGGGTTAGAGCTGATGATGATGATGGGCAAACGCAATAAAAAGTAATTTTCTTGTTCTGTGACTCTGAATCCCATTAGAGCAATTCACCTGCCCTGCATCACCTCCTCTGGCTCACTCTTTCCCAGAAATGAACTATTGATTACACCTCTAGTCTGTCACTTTCAGTGACCTAGCAAGCCTCCCACACACCAATTGAAAAAATAGTTTCCAAGTAAAAGCTGTTCTGTGAAGGAGACAGATGTAAATTTATCAAATCCAACAAAAAAGGAGTTATTCTAATTCAATTCTGTAACAATATTGTTTATAGTGCCAAAGCTCTGCACAGTCAGACTTGAGCTGTCTGGGAGCTTTGCAACAACTTAAGCTTGTCCCTTTCTTCATGCATGGCTCCCCAGGTGCCTTCCAGAGTGTCCTACCAACGGTCAGAGAATGAACAGTTAACTTATTTAATGAGTTTTCCATCTTTCCAAGTTTTTTTCCCATGAAATCCTGGAGTTCTGAGACTCCTGGGTGCATCCAATTCATCACACTCACTGTAGTCAGTGACAGATCTGTAGCTATCACACAGATAGGAAATTTCCCTGGATCTTGGGCAATTTGGTGTTTTCAAAGTGCTCCCATATCCTGTGAGGGAAGATGCTATATAAATGCAAATACTGACTATTCCCATTTTATCACTTTTCCTGACAAGAAAATACTGGTGGTTTACAATACTTTAGAAAAACTCTTATGCCTGAAATATGAAGTGGACTCCTAAAAATAAGTTAATATTAAAGTAAACATAATAACAGCCAAAAAGATTACCACTCTGCAAAAGCAAAGACTTAGATTTGGACAAAACCAAAACAGGTGTTCAAAAATCCCTGCAGTCCTTAAACAGCTTAATCCAAAATAGTTGCAGTCTTTCAAAACCATGATTCATACACAAATTTATATGCTCTAGAAATATTAGAATTATTCTAGAAACACGTTTAGGTGCCTCTGTACATTGATCCTAAACCAAGCTTATTTGGCCTCTGTCTGAAATTTGGAGCAAAAATTGACTTTTTTATTACTCTTAATTTAAAATACTACACATAATTAGTCCATCAAATCCTTCAATCTGATGTACCTGTGGAAAAGTCCTTTGACAAGGGACCTATGTGCAAAACTCTCCTGTCAAAACAATGCTGAGCACAGGGCCGATGGGTGGCTGGGGAGTCATTTTGTTCTTCGAAACAAAGCTGTAATAGGATGTGGGTGCTGCATCATCCCTTTGGAGTGCAATTAATTGCAATTACTGCAGCCTGTTTTTGTGGCTTCTGCACTCCTGCAGGAATAGCTGAGTATTCTCTTTTTGCCCATGAAACAAGCTGCATTTTCTCTGCTGTGTTTGATCTGCTCCTGGTCCATCTTTTTTTTTTTTTTTAAATCTTCGCTTTTATCTTTTTCTCTCTTCCATGATGCCTCTCTACCCTTGAAAACCTGGCATGTAATTAGAGCGTGTAATGCCAGAGAGGTGCAGTGCTGCTATCAGCCTCCCCTGCACGTGATGGAAAGATTCATTGCTGCAATCTCTCAGAAAACTGGTGGAAGGTGGATAATAGATCCTAGATAAGAGATTTACTTGAAACCAGAGAACAATAGCTTAAATCTCTTTCTCCAAGGACAGAGCCAGTGTCACATTCATGGGGTCGGGTGCCAAGACAGGGGTTCCTTTTCCTCCCATCCCACGGGATCATCTGCCCTGCTATTTGGTTTGATGGGGTCCTGCATGACCTGCAGCCTCAGCAAACACCCTGAGCACTCATCCCTGAAAACTCATGCTCGTGCTCAAATGAACATTCATTTGATTAACTTGGCAGCATCTGCACAGTGCTCAAATTCTATTTAGGTAGCACAGGAGAAAACACCCTTCAACCCCACAGAAGTCACGTTGAGGCAAATCATCTCTGAGTCAGATTAAATAGGACTTAATTTGACTTCTGATTTGTTTACACTTCATCACACAGCCAGTCTCCATTATGATCCCTGTTTATTTCCTACTTCTACAATTTCACACCATTCTCTTAATATATGAAACTATTACTAGACTTATTTAAGTATTCCAAGGTTTTTTGGCAACTCTGTTACCTGCAGGTGTTAGCAGCTTGCTAACACATCTAAAGGAAGTAATCTAAAGTACACGTGAAGTTCTGAGGCAACTGCAAGAGATTATTAGCTTTCAATCCCCCCCTCCCATAGCACGCATGCATCTTACAGATGTGCCATGCCTGCCTCCGAACTCCCACTTCCTGACATACAAAGGTATTTTGCTTTAAAGAGAAAAATTACCATTTGAAAAAAACCTAATTCCTTTGTGTTTGGAGTTGACTGACTCACAGTTTTTAACCAAGCTTTCAGATTAATGCAGATCATTGTGCAGGAGCGTTTCCTGCACAGGCTTGCAGGAATGGATTGGAAACGTGCTGAGGAGAGGACAGCACATACCCTGTGCAAGAAATCCAGCCAGACCAGGAGAACAGCAGCAACCAGGCATTTTGCAATCAAATTGCCCCCTATTTTACTGTGATTACTTATTTACCTTCCACACATGCTGTGGCTTCCCTTCTATTCTGCCCCTTTCTCTGTTTCTCCTCCACTGCCACTCATGGAGTCCTGCTTCTCTCGCTCTTTGAATCACGGGCTGTCCCCCTCTGCCACCTCCCCGCATCGTCAAGCCAGATCCAGCCTTCACCTCTGCATCACAGGCAGCCTGCACCAATGCTGGATTTCAGTTTCCTCCTGATGTCAAGCTTCAGCCCAGCCCACGGCTCTTGCATCATGAGCTGGAGAGCCCTCCTATGCTCCAGACTTTTTAAGGGATGTTTGCAGGGAAGCTGCCGTTCATTCACTCTGTACTTTATGCCCTATTTCTTTTGCAGTTTTACTCTCTTATGTGACAAGGAACAGCTGTTTGTGTTGGGGGAAACCTCTTTCTTGGGCTAAATCCTTCGCTTTCCTTGAAACAGATCTTTCAGTTGCTCCAGTGGCACTGAAATTCCCTTGTAGTCAATCAAACTCTTCGAAGGAGTATTTCTTCTATCAGACTTTATTTTTATATCCCTGAGAAACATTTAGATCATTTTTAAAGTGGATTTTTTTTTTCTTAAAGTAACATGATTCTAAATCTAAAATTCTAAATCAATGCAACTTTTTAATGGGTATGAGTACTAAAACACAACAAAAAAAAAAAGAAAGAAAAAAAAAAAAGAAGAAGTGGGTGGTAGTGGAAGACTTATTACCTGCATATTTTTTCCTTAAATGCTGGATCTGTGGGGTAATCCTGCAAACTGTCTCATGAGCATGTTGATTCAAACACTGACCTGTTTGGGGCCACTCATGTGGCAACACAAAACAGGTTAAAATTTGCAGAATCTGGGGTATTAGCTTAATATCTGATTGAGGCCAGGACTGACTGCTGCTGTTTGTTTAACACACTGCACAAAGCAGCTTTCTGCTCCTGTGAAAAGCCCCCGGGTAGATCTCCAGTGAGACTGAACACTCACAGCAGATTGCTGATGACTTCTGGAGAAACGTCCCTGCCTTATCAACTCTCCATCACCTTTGCACTGCAAATCATGTTTGAAGTTTTAAAGCTGGATAGATGTGTGAGCTTGATTACAGACACTCATGCAGATAAGATAGCGGACAAGAAGTTACATTGCAATACTACCCCATTTCTCATATAATTCTGTACCAGATCCCTGAAATTCTGTAATAATTTAGCAGTTTACTTGACTTAGAAAGCCGTGAGAGAACACTTTCCCCAAGCTCTGAACAACTCACTCTGTTTAAAACAAACCACCACTAAAACTGGACTCTAACTCAGTGGAGTTAATGGCTGTACCATATTCCAGCTTTCAGAACTCCCAACCCAAATATATTTGCAGGATTCCACGGGAGATATGGGAATAGGAAGGATAAAATTTTGTTTCCTCACACAGAAAGGGCAGTAAAAACAAAGGGAGAACAATATTTTCATGCAAACCTGAGGATCAAGGAGAAAGTTCAGACTGAGTATCTCAGGAGTGACAATTCACAGAGGATTTTATCACAAGGAACCAAAGCAGATAAAAAGGCATTGATTTCATAAATGCTGTAAATGGGCATGCACAGGTTACTGAGGAGATCTGGTGCTTCTGAGCAGGGAGAAGATGAGGGCTTGCTGCTTCCAAGGAATATGGTTATCCACACAGCAGTGTCCACTGTCACCTTTTCGAAAACCTTGCTGCCTTTTTTTGCTCTGGTTGTGAAACAGCACCCTGACCACAGAGGAAAAACATTAAAACACAAAATACCATAAAAACTCAGCACATGGAGAGTGCTAATAGAGCACACACTTGTTGGGAAAGCAAGATGATGCTGCCACTTTGCTAGTAATGTCACAAATGACATTCCCAGTCAGCTGCCAGTTCTGCTCTGCTCAACATTTGTGAAATGAAAGCAAGCCTTCTGTCAAGAACACAGCAATGATGATGATGATGAAACCCAAATCCTTCAGCTAGAATATATAGGAACAATGAGGGCACTGCAGCAGGGCAGATAAACAATCTGATGGATGCTCTACATGCTCCACTGACAAAGGGTGATGCTCACAAGTCACTGCCTGGAAGCACAACTCGGATTCCACTTGATAAGAGAATCTGCACTATTTGTTTTGCATCTCCTGTGCATGAGTTTGAGTTAGTTTGCATTACTCTGCATTTTCATCCTCTGGGGACAGTGGGCATGAAAGGGATAAGGTAAGAGAAGTAAAGGAAGAAGAGAGATGGTGGTACAGCTACTTTCTAGGAGCAGAGAGAACAATTCAGTATTTCAGCCCTGTTACAGCCATTCTACAACCACATTGCAAAGCTGGCAGGTTACGGCCTTGGCCAAATATGTATACACAATTTACTTTCAGCCCTGCTGCCAAACACACCTTGAAGCTGCCACTGTGTACCACAGTGCAGAAACTTTGTCTCGAGATACCCTTAATGCAGGGAGCTTTGTGAGGGGCTCATTTTGCTCCAAGGGATTTTCTGCAAGCAGAAATCACAGAGGGCAAGAGCCTAATAGAATTTTTAAAAAGGACTGGACGATGGAAATACCCACTGTTATGTCAGAGTTAGTAGCTCTAGAGATAATTACGTGATGTTTTTGGAGATATATAACCCAGTTCATCTTCAGAACAGAAGCCATTCATTAAACTGCTTATAATTGTGGACTTCCGTGCATGAGTTTATTTCAAAACTGCCACGTGCCCAAGATTTATGCCTTTTTCCTTAGAAGCCACAAGCAACAGACTCACTCAGAAACTGTACTGTGCACTGACCTAATACTGAAATATGAGACTGAAACAAATACAACTACTTCTGCTTTTTGTCATAATCTCTGATCACACACGTGTCCAAAGCATTTCATGACATCCCACAGTAATTACGGCCCTGGAGATAGAGAACCTCGCTGTGCCGTCCTAAGCATGCCTGGCCAAGCAGAGGGGGGCAGGATGATAGGCCTTCAGGTTGTGCTAAAACTTCAGCAGCATCATGCCCTGAAGAGTGTACTGAGAAACTCAAACAATAAACAATAAATTCTGAAATGCAGTATTTCCCAAGCAATCAAATCCAAAGCTTCCTAGGAAGGAAGCCCAGAGACCAAGCCAGCTGCAGGTCAGTGTTGTTGCAGGGGCATAAAAACTGCCTGAGGACCAGCATTGTTTTCTTTCAAGATGGGGAGACATTCCTTCTCCTGGGATTTCGGCATCCTAAAGTCTCTATTAAGGCTGTTGAAATCCAAGCCTCTGCAAACTCTTCCATGTTACGAAATTGATTCAAACAACAAGCTAGGAAATTTTTTGTACCTTTTCTCTCTTTCTTCTGGGATTTTCTCTGAGTTGGGACCTGATGGTATGTTTGAAGATGGAGGAGCATACTATTCCTAGACACAAACAGAACAGTTGAATACACATTAGAACAATCAAATTTGACAGAGAAGACAAGAGAAGGGAAATTCACAGTCAGAACTGGAACATTATTGCACCATATGCTTTCCAACAGCCAAGCACAACAGGGGCCCTGCACAATCCTTGCCTTACTGCACCCTGTTGTATTTCCACCTGGAAAGACATATGGCAGTGCCTAGGAGAGAAAATGTTCCTTTTTCTTTTCGTTTTTTTTTCCTAATGTTAATGTTATTTCCCAGTTTTAAAGGAACATTTGATTATGAAACATACTCAGCCCAAGTATGAAAAAAATATTCCTGTCTTTTCCCACTAACGACAAAAACGGGTCCATTGACCTGTTGGTATTTTGACCAAATGAAAACTTGAAGGAGTGGCTTGGACACTTCTTCATCTCATGCATCACTGACAAAATTGCCTGCTCTGCAGAAACCTGGTGCCTCACAGTTACAGCAGGGACGCCAAAAAATGTCCTGGGAGACTGACCTTATAAAAACCATCCTTCTGCTGTTAAAATGAAAAGCATGGCTTTGTAAAGAACTGACCATGAACAAAGATTCAGCACCACAAGAGTTGCTTTTATGCCTGATTACAGTTGGTCTTAAAATGCTATTTTTTACTGTGAGCACATTCAACATTACAGTAACTTGCTTATGACTGCTGCTGGGTGAGGGAAGTAGTAGTTACATTAAAAGATGTAAGAATAAGAGATTACACAAAAAGCCCTCATAACTACCCTATCATCACTCAGGTAAGCAGAAATATTTTAACAGTAGTGTTACTGTAGCAGTAATGCTTTTCACCTCCTTTCACAGTAGCTCTGAGAGAGGTATGCAGATCACTTCTGCTAGAAGAGGGCTATATTAAAAAAAAAAAACAACCTGCATAAGGTGATTATTACAAGTCTCACCACCCCATACCACTACTGGGTATGAGAGGAAGATCGTAAAACTCTGCATTTGCTTCACCAGCCTGGATTAATGTAATTGTGGAGGGTTGTTCCACCTCCCTTTAGTGAGATTGCCTTTCCGCTGGCCACCCCAAAGTGCAGCTTAGCCCTGTGACATCTGCTGCCTCAAAGGGGCACATGGGCCTCACCAAGCTGTGGCCAGAGACTGCCCCAGGCAGCTGCTCCGGCTGAGCTTTGCAGGGGGAGCTCCTCCATCACAGATTTGAAAGTGCTCACAGTGGTTAGGCCACTGAATCACAGAATAATTCAGGTTGGAAAAGTCCTCCGAGACCATGGAGTCCAAGCTGTGACCTCTCCCCACCTCGTCCCCAGCCCAGAGCACTGAGTGCCAAATCCAGGCCTTCCCTGGGCACCTCCAGGGGTGGGGACTCCAACACGTCCATGGGCAGCCCCTCTCCAAGGTGTGACAGTCCTTTCTGTGAAAAACGAAGTTTACTGTCCTGTTGAAATTTAAAAGTTTAATAAAGGGCAATAGGGGACAACAACAATAAAGCAAAGAAACAGCACTGGGTGCTTGGCCCTAAGCCAAGAAGCACACCTGCCCTTAAATACACACCTGTCTTAAATACTCTCAGCCTCATGCCTATTCATAAGCATTCATGCATATTCAAACTTTTCTCAAAACTATCTTGCATGTTCCAAGAACTGTTTTGCATGGCTCCTCCTTGGTCCCGCCTTTTTAGAGCATGCGTGTTTGAGGCTGTGGTTTTCTTCCAGTCTTGGTTATTGTCTCCAGATTGGGCTTTTTCTCCATGGTCCTTGCATCTGGTTATGGCTGATAGTCAGGTATCAGTGGCAGGTCTTCTCTGTGCTGTTCTTTGGGTGTTGTCCGGTCAAGCAGGCAGTGTGGTTAGTAACAGAAAGTCTTTTAAACTACCTCTACTAGTTAGTTTACTACTATATCAAAATCTAGTTCATAACAGAAATTAAAATATTGGTTATATACCTGTATCTTTATAACAAAACTACTCCTATAAAAAGGATAAAACCATACACACAATGAATATTTGCAAAAAGTCAACACTATGTTATGTATCTATCACACTTTCCATGAAGGAATTCCTCCCGATGTCCACCCATATCCTCCCCTGGCCCAGCCTGAGGCCGTTCCCTCTCCTCCTGTCGCTGTTCCCTGTGAGCACAGCCCGACCCCCCCGGCTGTCCCCTCCTGTCAGGAGCTGTGCAGAGCCACAAGGTCCCCCTGAGCCTCCTTTTCTCCAGGCTGAGCCCTTCCCCAGCTCCCTCAGCCTCTCCTGGGGCTCAGCCCCTTCCCAGCTCTGTTCCCTTCCCTGGACACGCTCCAGCCCCTCAGTGCCTTCCCTGACCTGAGGGATCATGGCTGCCGGGCCTGGCCCAGGCTGGCAGCTTTCAGCCTTAATTTGTTCATTTCCTGAGTAACAACGACTCGCAGATTCCTTGGATGCTTCAAGCCCTGTGCACAAGGGTTCACCCGTGGCTTCTCATTCCCAGTGGAGCATCCTGGACACCCGCTGACCCCTGCGTGGGCCTGGCTCCGGACAGGCTCCTCGCGTGGACGCTCGGCCCACGCCGCTCCTTTCAGTCCATCCCAGGACTCGTCCTGCTCCCAGACAAACAAATGTGACCTCCCCAGTGCAATTCGGCAGATGTTCTCAATATACCAAAGTTACCACAAGGCTGAGTGGAAGCCCTTATTTAATTCACTGTAGAAAATCTGCCCGTGTCCTTCCTGATGCAGAAAAATGCTTAATTCCTTGTGCTTCCCCTTCTTTTTCATTCTGTCTTTTGCAACCAGAATAGAATGAACAATTAATCTGTTTCGAATCTTTGATGAACTAGAACTATTTGTACGTGCATTTCACTGTATTAAATATTATAATTTAAAATTATAATACATAATTATGAAATATATTATGATAATAAATTATTTTAAGATAAGGGAGCGCTGCTAATTTCATTCACAAGCAGGGACCTTTTGGCAAAGAAATTATGTAAATTTTCAGTAATGTTCTTCATTCATTTACTAAATAAAGTCAAATGCCTTTTAATGAGGGCAGCCCTAAACTCTAAATGAGCTTGGATGAGTAACCTACTCATTCATTTGGTTCAGGCAGACAAGCAAGTGTGTTTCACTAGCACCAATGATCACACAATCCATTTCAAATTTACACATAATTGCCTTTGCTTAGCACTCTTTTTTTACAGCTTTTCAAAAACAGTCATTTGGGGACAAACTGCTTAAAGTGACAACAGCAATCCCACTGATTCAAGGAGAACACAGCAAATGCAGCACCAAGGCAGCACTTTTGTAAATCATATGTGCTGCTTTTATGCGTTAGAATTAATATCAGATATTCTCACATGGCATCCAGCGAAGGAGCAGAAATAATATCATGTGGCACATCCTACTTGTCATTCAGTCACAATGCATCATATGCAAATAAGAAGCTGAAATGCCTTCCTGAAGTGCCTGTCTCTCTCCATCCCTAAGGAAGGCCTCCAAGGAAGATATCTCTGTCAAATGCCTCATTTTTTGTGAGGTGGACATAGGTGATTCTGAAGTGTAGGCAAAATCCAAGGAGATTACTTGACCGTAGTGAATGCATAATTTTTTAAAAATTAATTTTTAAAAAGGCATCAAAATAATTCATCAGCTTTCTGACTAATACCTTTAAAGGAGTGGGGTGCTGTTAAGAAAAAGATCTATTAGGGAAAGAAAAGTTAAAGTCACACTTAATCCATAATTACATACCCCTGATTATCAAGATTAAATTAAGTTTCATGGGATAGTCAAGGGTTCAAATACACATGTTGCTTGAGGTAACATTTCCAAATTTAAAAAAAAACTGTGACAGCAGATTAAGGAAACTTGCAGTGCTACCCTGGAAAATCCCAAGTGCTGGTAGATAAAATTATCCACTGCTTTTCGAAGATTATTATGCCATACAACTTCAACTTACAACTGACACGATTTTCTTTTCCCACTCCTGAAAATAAAAAAATTAGAGTTTTTCTGCTTTGCATGAGGCTTGCTGGCATCAGCTGTGCAGATTTTCTAACGCTATGTTCATCAGGAACCTTTTTGCTTCCATAAGCTCATCCATTACAGGCTTTTATTGCATAGAGATGTTGTAAAGCAGAAGCTTTACAGTACCATTTTGAGTATTTTTGAGGTAAATATTTTGAGAACCAGCACTTCCTTGATGAAAAATCTACAGGACTGTTCCCTGTCAGTATGTGAATTACCAGCAGAAGAGAAGCCATTCCCTCCATCAGGTATCTCACAACAGTGAAAGATTTTGTTGTAGAGTGACTTAGTAATAAAGTTGTGGGCTTTTTAGTTCTCATGCATTGTTAATAGAAATGAAAACAGGTGATCTACTGAAATGTGGATAAACCTTCTGTCCTCAGAGTGTCTCTCAGGGTTGTTAGGGATAGGTTTAGGGAAACGCAACTGGTAAATAAAATGAATAGACTACAGATTTATCTTGGTTAACTGCAGTGTTTTAACAGCATTAATACTGCAAATGAGAAAATATTTTACACAATGCATTTGATTTACAGAAAAAATATGTTTTGAGCTAAGGCTGTACCATTTTTATCCATAGAGGGTTCAAATTTTAATTGTTCAGGGCAAAATCCTATGAACAAGGAGGTGAAGGCAGACTTGATCTCTTCAGATGCACTTGGAATTTTCAAGATCTGAGGCAGCACCGATGTGGAAACTACAGAGTAATGGTAATTGAGTCATCTTCTGCTTGCCTACGCTGGGTGAGAGCCAGAGAGGGTCCTGCCTGTCCACACAAGTCCATGCACCAATAAACTTCAGAAACACCCATCCTCTAAACCACTGAACGTTATCAAAATTTATTTGAATAGACTAGGCATAGAAATCCAAGTACTCCATGCACTACAAAGCAAGGCAAACCTATCTATCTGAATTGAATAGAAAGTAGAACCTAGACCAAAATGAAATGCATAGGAAAAATCTGAGTAAGTGTACGAGAAAAAGTGTATCCCATGCAAAACAGGGTAAGTGAAAATGGATTGAAACTCTGAGAAACACTGGCCCTGAGAAATGGCTCCCCCTGTTCCATCATGACATCTCCTGCCACACAAATGTTAAATAGCAAGCAATTTTTTAACTGTTCCAATATATCTTACTGAACAAGGGCTCTGGGTCTTTGTACCCTCAGTACAAGGATGATAAAATACTGGGTACAGTTTGAACCAACTTCTCATGAAGCCTCAGCTAGCCTTTGAAAAACCTCTCTTTCCAACATTTTTCAATCCTCCAAAATTGCTGGTCTGCTCTTATTTAAACTGCTCTAAACACAGGACAATTGATCACTTACACAGAATCATTTTAGATTCTCCTCCTAAGCAAACCGCAGCATATTAAAAAAATCAAGTCTGTGCAGAAGGCAGGCACAAAAATAATGTCTCTTCCATTTCCCTTCTGCCTTTAAAATGTGTGCTGAATGGCACACAGCCCTTTCATTCTTCAGGAACAATTTAGATGATTATATTGATTGAAGACACAGCCAGGAGAGGGTTCAGTACAGCGCTCTCCACATCCAGGGCTGAAGGCGATGCTGTGGAGGAGAGAATAAGGACAGTAATTGCTCCAGAACACAAAAGACCATGCTTGTAGCAAAAAAAAAAACCAAACCAAACAAAAAACCCAAAAAACCCCCCAACGCCCCCCCCAAAAAACCCAAAACAAACAAAATATCCCAAACAACAACAAAAACAAAAACAAAACAAAACAGAAAAAAACCAACAAAAAACCCCCCAAAAAACCCAAACCCCCCCAAAAAAACCAAACCAAACCAAACAAAAAAGAAGAAAAAACCCAAAACCACAAAAAAACCCCCAAAAACAAACAACAAAACAAAACAAAAAACCCCACAAATGTAGAAAGAGGAATGATTAGCACCTGTAAGAAAATTTTTGTAGGTAGTGAACAAGGTGAAAACATTGTGTGGAAAAGCTGTCATTTTTAAATGGAGAGGAGGTAATATAAAGAACAAAATGCCCATGAAAATGGCATGCCAGTGTACGCTGGGTGTTTTTTTTCCAGGAATCTCTTAACCTGGAATCTTTTCAACACTTCTGTAAGGCTTGTTTTCCTGCACAGACTGGCACAATTGGGAATGAATAAGAGACAGAGGAAAATAAATTTCAGTTATATGTACAGGAGTGTGCCTGAGCTCTGCAAAATGGTCCAAAAATTGTGTGTTTACATGCACAAAGCCACAAGGAAAAGCTGATTTTGTCACCAGCCATCAAGTCTTCAGAAAGGACTCTTCATGCTGACAAAGAACTGTGCACGGAACTGAAGTTCAGACTGCGCAATCAAGGCCCTACAAGTGCTGCTCAGCTCTTCAGAGCAAAAGAACAGCACTTCCCCTCTGCTGTGACACAACCAGGTTGTTTAAAGGAAGCTATTTCATATCTACTTCACAACCCCTCAAAGATACTCTGAAAGGAAAATGCTTCTTTGGGCAGGAAAACCTTGACAGAGAAGTGCCTTGTGAACATTTCGTCTTGTTCAGGGGACGGAGATGAATGAAAGAGCCCTTTTCTTTCTTGGCCAAGCAAAAGGCTTTGGTCGTATAGATTATTCTGTTTTGAATACAGGTGCTGGCAAGGCAGCAAACACACTGTGGTTACAGCCTGCTCAACGTGGAATTGTTAGTTGTCAGCCCAAAGAAGGTCTGGAGCTCTCAGATCCAGCTTCTCCTCTGTTATGGTACTGCTTTGAGGAGCGTGGTGCAACCAATACCTGCTTCTTAATAAAATGAACAATGTCATTGAGGCAACAGGCTATTCTGAACTCCTGGCTGAACATTTATGACCACTGAAACTGCTGTTTAATTAAAAAAAAAAATCCTGCAGGCCAGAATTTCTCCTTTCCCACATTCTGCCCCTCTCCCAGTGCATGCTCTTGCTATTTTGTTGTCTTAAACTTATTTAATTGTATTAAACTTTATCCAGTTGAGCCAAGTCCTGCAAGTTCTCCTTAGGCAGCTCTGTGGAAAGTAACAGCAGCATTTTTCCACACCCAAGGCTGACAGGCGTTTTAAAAAGGACCATTCATTCTGTATGGCTGATGCAACCATTTATCCCATCCATAGCACTTTATATATAATAATATGCTTGATTTGATATTCATCTTTCCTGACCTTCAGTTCTTAGGAGGTATTACTGTATAAATGTTCCCTTAACTTGGTCCCTGAAGTTGGTGCTTTTCAGTGAAGTCATTCACACACTCACTGTGTGCTTGACAATTTAATTACCTAATATTTCTAAAAGACGTTTTTGGATGAAAGTCTGTATTAGAAACGTGAAGTGCTGTTATTACTTTACTGCCTTCCATGACAGCGAGTTATTTTTAAAGGGACTCGGTGTCATCCCTGCGTTTCAACAGGGAGCTGATCAGTCATTTAACTCATTTTTAAAGGTAGCTAATGAGGGGTTACAGCACTGACTACCTGCTCCAGGCGAAGAATCAAAACTAAACACCCTCAGAGGGAAAACCCAGTGCAAGGTGGGGCTTGGAGCAGAGCAGTGAGCGGCACAGCATGGAGCAATGTCAGGGCAGGGTTAGGCTGGGTATCAGGGAAAGGTTTTTATCCCAGGGGGTGCTGGGCACTGCCCAGGCTCCCCAGGGAATGGGCACAACCCCGAGGCTGCCACAGCTCCAGGAGCGTTTGGACAATGCTCTCAGGGATGCACAGGGTGGGATTGTTGGAGTGTCTGTGCAGGGCTGGGGCTGGACCCCATGATCCTGGTGGGTCACTTCCAACTCAGGATATTTCATACTTCTATGTTTGGACAGAACTAGGCCTTGGCCAAGTGTGTTATGGCAAGACTCATATTCCCCCTTCCCTACAGATGAGGGTGAAAAGACACAGGAGCTCCCAGCTAGAAGGACACAACAACTTCATCCCTCACCCTCTCCTGCACCAGGAACAGCTATTTACAGTCTGCTGTGACTCTGAGGAGCTGCACAGCTAGGGAGAGTGTCGCTACTTCTCTCCGTCTCCTCCTTCTGCAGGTGTGGGGAGCGCTCCTGGCCAGGGCAAGTTACGGATTTGGACATTCCTGTATGTTTTGCCCACAAATGTGTGCCATGAATTCAAGTGTAAGATTTCAGCCCTGATCATTGGTGTTTTTAATGAGAGCACTGCTCCGGATAAGGGTGGGAATAGGCCACGTGAATGTACCTGATACAGTGCTGCAACGGACTCATCCTGAGGAGGAATCACAGAATCACAGAATCAGGTTGGAAAAGGCCTCTGAGATCAATGGTCTGACCTGGATCAGATCAGCATTTTCATAGGAGAAATCAGTAAGTTAGAAACACTACAAGTTTCTGTTCAAAATGCAATCTGTGCTACTTAAATATTTACCAGGAGTAAATTTCGCTTGTACCATTAAGAAAGTGCATAATTAGCAAGAACAAAGAGCAGGTAGGTAAGTTTCTCAATGCTTAGGTATTTATTTACATTATGAAATGAGTGTATATAGCACACTTCTGGCATTATATTTAATTCTTGCTAAGATTTTTTTTTTTAGCACAATACAATTTAAAAAATTATAAAAGTAGAGAAGTAGTGGGGCCATTTTCTCTAAAAGAGTAAGAAAGAAGAAAGAAATAGTTCAAGGTTCAGAAGAATTACGTAAATGTTGCTGTGAGTGAGACTTTGGGTGCCAGGACACCCTAGAACTTTCTAGAAAAGGAATGTCATTATTTCTTTATTAAGCTGAGGAATAAGCTAATGGGTCAAATTCAGAAATGAAGTACTTCATGTGATGTAGATCACTGACAAAGTGTAAACATACACTAAAAATTGTCTTTGTACTAAATTTTCCTTAGAGGCAAAAGAATGAGGGGTGGGTTTGTTGGTTGTTTGCTGCAGATTTTAAGTAGGAATGAAACTATAAATTAAAAGGACTGTGGAGAAATAATACATTTTGGGGTGAAGAGGCCCAGCTGCTGCTTAGATATTTCTCATTTCCAAACAGAACTTGGCTATTTTAATGAGAACCAATTTCTGAGAAAACATACAATTAAAAAGCTGAACTAAAGATCCAAAGTTAGTACAAGAATATGCAGTAATATATATCTGCAGTGTATCTGTTCATGTAAAAAAAATCCTTTCTTATCTCTTAGATATAATTATATTTTGAACTGGGCTCATTAATTTCTTTAAATTAATATCTTATCTTCGGAAGAAGATGTGCTCATTAGCACCCAGGCCATGTTGGAAACTTTTGCTGGTATAGCAATAGAAATGCATGTTTAATTTGATTTTTCAGTCATTTGTGGCTCCAGCTCAGACAAGGAACCTATTTAGGTGTTTCTTGTGGTGTATTTTTCTTCACTTGATCAGCAAGGATAAACCATTACAGTAATGTGTGATTTCTGTGCATGCTTATTTGCTATTCCCTATAATTTTTTCCTCCCAGTTCTGTCCTCTTGCTTGTCCCTGTGAAGCGCTTCCTTCATTAAAGGGATTTCCAGGAATAGCCACATTAAAGGTGCTTCTGTGACCTACAGGTGACTTGTGACAGACTAAGACAGGCCAAGATTAGTAACATCTCACCTGGCTTTGCTAAGGTTTCTCATGTACTTTACATAAATACCAGCACTTCTGAGGGTCAAGATTTGTCAAGATTTCTTTTTCCCATTTTTTTTTTTTTTTTGCAAGTTGGAAGAGGGGAAACATTCTTAGCAAGAGAGAGAAGAATTATGGAAATAAGAACTATTCCTTTCAGGGATATAACTTGTGAGAGGGACTCTGAAAATTCTGCACTTGGCTCATTAATGTTTTCAAAGAGGTTTTTGGCTGAGCTGAACCAGCAGTTTCTAGGGCTGGTGTTTTGGCTCCAAAAGAAGGAGACCTGGGGTGAGCTGGAGGCCAGGAAGAGGGGCTCGCCTGGGTTGGCTCTCATCCTGGGAGATGGGGAGCAGGGGTGGGAGCAGGGCTTGGCACGGCGAGGAGCGGTGGTGGGAGGAGAGGAGAAGGATGGAGCTCTGGTGAGAGCTGCAGCTCTCGGCTGTGTGCACTAAACCCTCCTGGAACATTTGGGAAGGATGAGCTGTTCTGTCTCCGCAAGTGGATTCTTGATTTTCTGTGGTGGTTGACATCTTGTGATACAAAACCAGGGCTGTATTTTAGAGTTATGCCTCCACTCTTTGTGCTCACACAAACGCACCAAAAATATGAACGGATATTTGTAATACTAAGCTTAAAATCATGAACGACCCCATTTCCTCTTTAGGTTGTGAATGTAGTAACAGTAAAACTTTAAAACTTTACATCAACGTTTGAATACTTTGAAAGAAAGCCATAGCTGATTTTTAATTTTTTCCCTCCCTCTTCCAGGTGAATTTCACAGCAGAACAGATCAAATCAACCTTGTCACACTCGTCACCGTGTACAGCATGATTTCAGCAACCAGAGCTTGAGGAGCCTGATTCACAGACACACAGAAAAAGAGCAAGAAAGATGTATCATAATCGAGTCTATGTAAATTCTGTTTGTGTCTTTTCTTCCTATCTTTTTCTTTAAAATCTGAAGACAGAAGAGGGCTCTGCTCAAAGCTTTGCCTCTTGCCAGATCTTTTTTAAGTTGACATGTGCCTCAAGCTGTGCATTACAGAACAGAAGCTCACATTCCTCAGAGTGCAATCTGGGCAATATTGGGGGAGAGCTTTTAGGTGGTACCTACTGACCTTTCTTACCTGCTCCTCACTATGGAGGAAGATGCTTTTGGAGAGTTTCTTAGTAGTATCCTTTATTTTTAGAGAATTTCTCAGTGTGGAGGGCTGTGTCTTGTTGTTTCCTCCATCTTTGATATCTGCAACTGCAAAGATGATAAATTTTGAAGTGATTTGGAGCATTAATCTACAAATGTCTTACAAATCTACAAATGTCTTACAGTGACATTATGCTGTGACTATTACCTTAAGGTGTTGATTTTGAATAAGAATAAAAATTAATTGCAAAAATTAATTTGCAATAAGCCAAAAGCAGAATTTTAGATCCTAATTACTTTAGAAATTGAAATATTGAAGTTCATGAAGAAGTATTGGCACTGTAAGACTGCTGGCACAATAATTTCCTGACAAATGCAACTTCTAAAATTGGAAAAAATTGAAACATTATTAAAAATTATCATTCATTTCTTCTCTTACAGAGCAATTTCTATGTATTGTAAACTCTCAGACAGCACCTTGGCCTTCATCAGACAGTGCAGGGATGGTTTGGGTATTTTTATTAAATTAATTGACTCCCTGGAAATGTCGATTTCTTCTCTGAAGTCACAGCAGCCCTCCTGTCACTGATGGTGCCCCTGTTGTTTCTGACTGTTTCAGGTAAACATGCTCTTCAGTTGGAAAGAACTCAGTGTATTTTACTTTCTTCTTCTTAAGAAAAATATTCATAAGTGATGGAAGAAGCTTGTTTCTCCAACAGTTTAACTTCTAATGATATGAATTCTGATATTCATTCTTAGCCCATGGCCTTTCCTGTATCTTAGGGGATTATAGCACTTCATATCCAACCTGTGGAATGTACAGCAACTACATCTACATAGAAGGGAAGGAAATAATGTAGAAATGCAGGAAATAAAGTCAATCTTTCAGTAAAATCCTGGAGAGTGGAGCTGCCTGTCTCTCTTCTCCTTCCATGGGAAAAGTACATACAACAGAGAATGATGGTTTTGGGACCAGCTTGACTTTTCCACTCACTGCTCTGTCAAGTAGATTAGTGGTCTTGCCCAGATATAATTCAAGTTTTAATTGTGCTTATATTTTATTAAGGGGCTTGTTTACAGACAGAAACAGTTCTGTGGCAGACTATTGCAGAACATATGAAACCCATACTGATGATGAATTAAATGGACTATTCTTTGCTGGGATTGCAGCTGGAGCTGGAGGAACTTCACAATATTGTGGAAAATGTCACTGTCATTATTCCCATGTATGGAGAAGGTGAAACTGTACCAATGGATAATATTATGGTAAAGAAAACATTAAAACTTTGCTGTGATTTAAACCAAATTTTGGAGAGTTCCAGCCTTGATGTGAAATAGTTGCATACATTTATGGAAGTTCAAATCTCTGGCCAACCTGAAAGAGCCATTCTTCAGTCCCCTTCCCCCCTCATTGTCCCATGTTCTTTCTTTTGGGGATGTTATTTCAGACCCATCAACTGGGGGGTGAAAGCAGCTGTGAGGGAGGGGAAAATTCACAAAGAATATCATCCTCTAGTGACAAAATGTGTAAGCTCAAGCCAGTTTCTCAGTGTCATTCAAACCCCAAATGTCAGACATTTGCCTGGGGTAAACTGCTGAAGGGAAGCTGGGGGTCTTTCAAGACAGAAAGAAAGGTCTTTCAAGCCAGGTCTTTCTGGGCCTCACTTTGCTACCACTTACACAGAAAGAAACATGGCCTTTCTGCTATTCCTGACCGAGAAGACATCTAATTTGCTCTTTTCTGATTTGAAGATGTAAGGGTCTGTTTTTCTATCAGTAATTATATCATCATACCTCCGGAAGGATAGTTTGATAGAAAGAGAAATAGTATTTCCTGTATTGCAGCTGTGAATTGCAAAATAAAAGGGCAAAGTCACCTGGAAGTTTTCTCTGGTGGTCCAGCTGTTGAGGTAAGAACTGTCAGAACTGAGCTGGTTCAGATATTATTTTTTTGGCAAACAGGTACAAGACAGACTTTCTCCTCATTTTTTAGTCCCGTTTCCCTTTGTTCAGATGGAATTGTTCTGTACTGGCTTGTCTTACAGCTAAAATTGACTGCAGCTTACCCTAGTTACTGAAACAAATGACTCTCAGCTAGGCTTTTATTCTGATTCTTACATTCCATGAATCTCAGCCACTCTTAAGTCAGGCCAGTTCCATCTGTGTGGCAGGAATGAGCCACCTCTATTTTAATTGCCAGAGAAAGTTCGCTAATGATTCAGCTAATACTCATCACAAGGTGATCATCCTCCAGATCCTTCCTGGAGCTTTACAAATATGTTTGTTTATAAAAAAAATTTAACCTTTTTTATAAATATTCCCACTGTGTAGAAAGAAACTCCTGCTTCAAAGCTGCAGCTGAGTTTGAGAGAAAGTGGAAGGGACAGTGAGAATCCTCTGGGGTGGAAAGGAAGGCCCGTGGCTCCGAGGGAACAGCTGCAGATCCATGCTGAGATACCACAGTGACACTCTGAGGATGTCAGCAGTGCATACAAGTGAGTGCTGAGGCTGTGCTTCTGCCAAGCTGAGCTTCCACAGGGAGCCCCAGACGGGAGCTTGGAACTCCTGCAGCAAAAATACTGAAGTGTCTGGGTGTTAAACCACGGCACTGAGAAACGCAATTTCTTGTCGTGCAGATATTCTCTGTGTGCCTTCTCTTCCCCATAAAAGCAGAGGGAGAAGATTCATTCAGTCATAGCTTCAAAACCTAAATTATTTCATTGGCCTGCACAGGTAAAATTAATACACAAACACAAGATTATGGACCTAATCCAGTCTTCTGATTCCAGTGAGTATTTCTGTGAATTTAATGAACCTAAAATGGTTGAAATCAATGGGCTCAGTTTCCTATTTAGATGTGTACGCAGCTTGCTGTTAACGGAATGCTGTATACAGGTGTGAAAATTCAATATATTTGCTTGTCTTCTGATGCCTTATAATAAATTAACCTACCTTGACTCATGTAGCTCATAAGTTCCTCCAGGATTTATCTTATTTAAATGATTTTAGCAGGGCTTCAAAAGGCAGTTATAGGTAACAGGGTGGAGTAGGAGAATTCTTGACACCAAGGTTGCTTAAAGTGCCTAATTCCCTGTAAAACCCTAAAAATCATTGAATCCCAGAATGGTTTGGGTTTGAATGGACCCTAAAGATTATGTTGTTCCAACCCCCTGGGTTGGACAGGGACAGGGACACCTTCCACTAGACCACGTTGCTCCAAACCCTGTCCAACCTGGAAAAATGCATGTTAGAGTCAGTGTTCGTAGTAAAAAAATTTTTTAAAAAATAAATCATTTTTTTTAAAAAGTCAAAGACTTAAACAAACAAAAAGCCATCCCTTGCCTCCCCAGACTCCTAGCAGTTATTCTATATTGAAATTGGCCACCTTCTGTTATTTGAATCTCTGCTTAAATGTGAAACTTTGTGAAGTTTTCTTTTAAAAATAACTAAGTGGAAATTTGCAGGGGAAGTGGATACTCCTCAAGTTCAAACTGGATGAATAAAAATAAACGTCTTCTTTAGATATTTTGATCCAGCAATTGGAAAACTCAGCAAATCAGCCACTAGCCCAGATGGAAAGAAGTTGCTAAGGACATTCTGCCAGCTAGTTCTGGATCCTGTCTTTAAGGTAAAACATTTTGTCTTGATTTGATTGCAAGGGTGTAAGGGTAGACTTTTTATAGTTTAGCAGGTTAACCCTTAGGAAAGCGAACCTTTTCTAAAGTAGATTCGTACTTTCTGTAGAGACTAGAAACATGAACAGTGTGAAAAATGTGGGACAGAAGTAGAAGGCAGCAAATCTGAATGGTCTGTTACCTGGAATAACATATTCAGCATGTCACTCAAGATTTGTGTGAACCCCTTCTCATCAGAATTTGGAATTTCCTTGGGAATTAGAACATTTAACATAATTTGTGAATCTTGAGCTGTATGATCCTTGCAATCAGCTTCTCAAACAAACAGAACAGAGGCACCAGATGGTTTTCAGTTGGGCAACATGTTTAAGATAAATGGTAAACAAATCCTGTCTCTGTTGCCTTACTTACTCTGGTTGCTCTAAAATTTTTTGAGATTTTTTTTATGCCATTGTGAATTTCAAGAGCAAATAGATGGCCAAATTGATGGAGAAACTTGATACTAAGCTGTCAAGACATTGAAGATTGAGATAAAGAAAGAAAACCCCTTCTTAAGGTAACCTGACCTTTCCACTTCATTTGATTTGCCAGTGTGGTGGTATTTCTCTCAAGAGTCATTTCTCATTCTTGAGCTGAAGAATGGCAACAGTCATTTAGGTCCTTTTAAAATCCACAGAAACTTACCTTAATTGTCTTTTTATAATCTGTTCAGTGCTAAATTTGTGCGCCAGGAATGCCACAATTTGAAAAAAGGTACTTGGGAATGTATTGCACTGAATTTCCCAGTGAAATAACAGAATGTGAGTGTGGTACAGCACACAAAGCACACACCTGGTCTGGCCTAAGAAAAGAGAGGAATTTTTTTTATCTCATACTAGAAAAAGACACAAGTACTGCCTCCCTGCCTCTTCTCAAGATGTCAATGCCATGCTGATACAAGTGCTGTGGCTGTGTGATCAGAAATGTGATTTCTGTGCGCTCTCCCAGATTCCAGCGTACCCAAAAAGACTGAACTCCTGTCAGTCCCTGGAAGAGCAATCTGAAAGCACATCAGCACTTTCTGTGCAGCACTGAATGCTAACAGAAGAGACTTCAAGAAACTGCCCAGTTGCTTTTGTACCTCGTGCTCTCCTCAGGTTTGTTAAAACACACAGGAAAAGGCAATACATGTGTAAACTTCTTCAACTATTCACTGGAGAAGGGAAATCCTTCCACATCACTGTGGCAAATGGCCAGAGATTTAATAAAACATTTATTTTTATTTTTAATCTTCTCTGGATGGGAGATACAACCATAAAATATGACTATCCATTAACCTTTTTCTTCTTGGTATTGTAATCTGCTGTCAACAGATAACAACATTCATGGCTTTTTTCAGGAGCTTAATATAACCCAAGATCCCAACCTTCGGCTGGAATGCGAGCCAGCAGCCCAAGGAAAAACAGAATGCAATGAGTGATGGTTTTTAGTAATTCCAACATTGAGTTGTGTTCAAATTGCTTGTTCTAGATAATTCTTTCACGCATAGCTTTTAAAAGGATTTAAGTAGTCTTTGGGAATTTTCAAATGGCTGCCATGACTTTTTGATTTTAATTTAATTTAATCGCTAGGTGTAGCCTTCTACATTGGATCCAAGAAGTTTATTTTGACATTGGTTGTTATGTCTGTTGAAACAAGTCTAAATTTCAAAGTGAATTTTGGTTTCCTAGGCCATGATGTGCTGATGGCTCCCTGCTAGACATGCCTTGCTTCAGATGATCACCATGCACCTACCCTACCCTGTACCAGCAAAAGAATTCTACTGTGAACTTCTCTGTGAGGGGCCACCTGACAATGAAGCTGTCTTGGGCACAAAAAGCTACTCCCACAATACCAAGGGCTGTCAAAAATACAGCTCTCCTAGTGCACACATGAGAAAAACTGCCTAAAATGGATATAGATAAAGTTTCTCTGTTATAATTAGTAATTTGACACTGTTGAGCAGAGTATTACAAAAATAAACAACAAAAAAGCCTTGGGGAACCACACATAAAATTTGGTTTATGCCCCTTTATGCTGGATGCTGATGTGTGGGAAACTATTTTGCGTTTATTTTAGGCTCAGAGAATGTGTGGTTGAGATCAGCAGGAATATGATGGAGGAATGTTAGGATTAAATTCTAGCTCACTTAATTCTTTTGTAAAGAAGGCAGAGCTCTCCTCTAGTCCCTGAGCAGTTTGGGTTGGAAGGGACCTTAAAGCTCATCCAGTGCCATCCCTGCCATGGGCAGGGACACCTTCCACTGTCCCAGGCTGCTCCAAGCCCTGTCCAACCTGGCCAAGGAGATGCTCCAGGGCTGGAGCCCCTCTGCTCTGGAGCCAGGCTGGCACAGCTGGGGCTGTTCCCCTGCACAAGAGAAGGCTCCAGGGAGAGCTCCGAGCCCCTGGCAGGGCCTGAAGGGCTCCAGGAGAGCTGCAGAGGGACTGGGGACAAGGCATGGAGGGACAGGACACAGGCAATGGCTTGCCAGTGCCAGAGGGCAGGGCCAGATGGGATCTTGGGCAGGAATTCCTGGCTGGGAGGGTGGGCAGGCCCTGGCACAGGTGCCCAGAGCAGCTGTGGCTGCCCCATCTTTGGAAGTATTCCAGACCAGGTTGGATGGGGCTTGGAGCAGCCTGAGACTGTGGAAGGTGTCCCTGCCCATGGCAGAGGGTGGAATAAGATGGGCTTTAAGGTCTCTCCCAACCCAAACCATCCTCATTGTGTGATTCTAGGAGACTTTTTATTCCAAAGTTGTGAAAAGGTTAAATGGAAATAGCAAAATGTAGGTGGGTAGGTGAATTTTAGTGTTCTTTATAAATTACCTTTCTTCTGGGAAAATTGTTGTTTGGAATTGGTTTTTTTCTCCTTTCTTTCTGTCACTGTAAACCTTGGGGACAACAAGAAATGAGTGTCCTAAATAACCAGAAAGAGCAGACCAGATTGGGTTTTTTAATAAACTCTTTTTGAACTGTTTAAACTTTAAGTTCTAGCCTTTGAATAACTGGATTTTCTTAGTAAATTAATTTTTCCATGAAAAGCCTGGAAAATACATTCCATCCTAAAAGTATTTGTTTATCACAAAGCCCAGCTATTTACATACCAATTTGTCTCAACTATCTTAAAAGCAATCAGAAGATTTAGAACCTGCTTTAAAAGTTAATTCCAGACCACAGGGCTGGGTGGTGGGCAGGAAATATACCATCTCAGCTGCTCAAAAATATCTTGGCCATCAGAGCTGAAGGATGTGAGGCAAGGACAAAAGACCATAACAGAGAATTTTTTCACCTCTATGACTTGTGAGACCTATCCTAGCAAAGCAGGGGAGTTATGCAGCTGTAGTGATGCTTCTAAGCCAAACTGATGTTTTTTTAGGTACAGTATTTATCAGGCTGCTTGTCAGGCTGCTGTCCTGTAGATCTTCGGTTCAGAATATCTTCAGTTCAGATAATTTACTCCTTTTTTCCTGGCAGCCAGCTCCTCTAAACTTTGGTGCCAGCAGAGGGTGCCAGAAAGATGTGGCAGCTCCTGCATATCCAGACTCTTCCTTTTCAGGTTGGGTTTCCATCATTTTAAGAAAAGATTTTCCTTTGCAGCAAGCCTGGGAGGAAGAATTGATCACCAGCAGCAGCAGGGTAGAAAATTTAGTACCAGTCTGAAGCTTTAAAAGGAGGACACAGTGCCAGCCCAAGGAGCTTCAGTGGCAGGACACCCCCTTGCCAATCCTTAGGCTACTTTTAAAATAATAATGTGGTCTTTCTTACACTGCCCCTGAAACTTCACAGTGTGGTACAGAGCCCTTCCTCTGGCACTGGGGTTTGTTTGTGTGTCCCATTTCACTCCTCCCCCTTTAAAAATGCACTTCAGGAGTATCCTGTGACATTGGGATGTTTCACAGGGCACATTTGGAGCTCCTCACATGGAAAAACTGCAAGAAATGTCATGTTTTATTTTGGAGGTGGCTTCTTTCAAAGCATTGGTGTGGCACCTGCTTAAATAATCAGTGATGAAACAAGAGATGCTCAGCTTTTAAAGTCTAAGCTGGGAATTTAACTTCTTAAAAGAATAATTTACATTTGTGTGTGGCTGGTTTTGAGTATTTAGGGGTTTTTTCCCATGTTTAAGTATCTGTGCTACTGCACTGCTGCCTTTCCCACACTGGAGGGCCCGAGCTGGCTGAGTGTGTTCAGGGCTTTGTTCATGTTCCCCTTCTGGAACCTTCTCTGCAGTAATTGCTTTGGCAGTAATAGAGCCACACTGCACAGGTTCACAATAAAGGACAGGCTGTCACTGTACGTGATGTTTGTGTCCTGTTCCCTCCCTAACAGGTACAAGCACTCCATTTCTCACCTTGACTGCTTCTGAACACTGAATTAACACTTCTGAGTGCTTATAATAACCCACGGAGAGCAAGTTGACTAGGTCAGTTCCTGTGACATGCGAAACACCTTTTTCTCCATAGCATTTTCTGTCTGTCTAAATTGAATTTTGCCTTTTCATTCCCAATTAACTTGGTCACATGAGATCTTCCTGCAATTGGGAGTTGGCCTCACTTTTACCTGCTTTAAAGAATTAATTGGAAAGTAGCCATTTCCGAGCTACCATTAGGGTGTTTTAGGGTTTGGTCTATGCAGAAACTCACAATAAGGCACTTCTATTTTTTCCTGTAGCTGGCTCGACCCTTTTTAATTTTATTTTTTTTCCTTCCCACTACGTTTTGCTGCCAATTTGAGATCCAACACTGGCAGCCAGGTTTTTCCAGTGCATCTTTGATCATTGGCAGATTTTGCCTGGAGATCCTTGGCAAGTTATAGCTAAAACAGGTAAAGGCAAAGGCTTCAAGGAGTTGGTTCTACCTCTGGATTACTTCTTAGGTAAGTTGCAATCACTTCTGTTTCATGGTGTGTGATGCACTGCCCAGTTTTGTCCTGATAGTTTCCTCACAAAACCAGGAAGGAAATGGAAGTTTTTTAAAGCGTCACACTGAATGAGCATGGAGTGTTAACAGGGTGTGGTGATGGCGTGATCACCTAATTTAAAAAAAAAAAAAAATGACATCCTAATTTGACTTATGTGCTTGTTGTTGCCTGTATGTTGTCCACGACCACTCCTGGCTGTGTCAAAAACCCACATTAAAAAAAAGCCATCTAGGACTAATGGTGTCCTTTACAATTTGCCTGGACCACAGTTGTTTTTAACCCAGAAAGTTACAGCTCCCTTTGCTGTTGCTCTTGCAGGAGTTCTTGCTGAACAGCCAAGTTTTGTCCTCTCAGACAGAAGATCTGTTCTTCGCCTAACAGGAATCCTCTGTGCTCTGGGAGGTGGATGGCAAAAGGCTGGCAGTTCAGAATCACAGAATCAATTAGGTTGGAAAAGACCTCTGAGATCATCCAGTCCAACCTATGACCCCAACACCACCTTGTCAGCCAGACCTTGGCATTGAGTGCCACGTTCAGGGATGGGGACTCCAGTACGTCCCCAGGCAGCCCCTTCCAATGCCCAATCACTCTCTGGGAAGGACTTCTTCCTAAATTCCAGCCTAAACCACCCCTGGAGCAGCTTAGGACTGTGTCCTGTTGGCCTGTCCCCGTTCCCTGGGAGCACAGCCTGACCCCCCTGGCTGTCCCCTCCTGTCAGGAGTTGTGCAGAGCCACAAGGTCCCCCTGAGCCTCCTTCTCTCCAGGCTGAACCCTTTCTAAGCTCCCTCAGCCACTCCTCACAGGACTGTGTTCCAGACCCCTCATCAGCCTTTTTACCCTTCTCTGGACACACTCCAGCCCTCAATGTCCTTCCTAAATTGGGGTCCCAGAACTGGACACACCACTCGAGGTGCAGCCTCACCAGTGCCGAGTACAGAGGAAGAATCACTGCCCTGCTCCTGCTGGCCACACCATTCCTGATCCAGGCCAGGTGCCATTGGCCTTCTTGGCCACCTGGACCCACTGCTAGTTCATGTCCAGTTGGCTGTTGACCAGCACCCCCAGGTCCCTTTCTGCCTGGCCCCTGTGCAGCCACTCTGTCCCCAGCCTGCAATGCTGCAGGGCTTGTTGTGGCCAAAGTTTACCTTGGTCTTGTTAAACCTCTCACTGTTGGATTCAGCCCCTGGATCCAGCCTGTCCACGTCCCTCTGCAGAGCCCTCCTACCCTCCAGCAGATCCACACTCACACCCAGCCTGGTGTCATCTGCAAATGTGCTGATGGTAGACTCAATCCCCTCATCCAGATCATCACAAAGATATTAAACAGGACCAAGCCCAACACAGTCGCTGGAGGACACCACAGTGACAGCTCCCAGCTGGATGTGGCACCATTCCCCCAGCTCTCTGGGCCCAGCCTCCAGCCAGTTCTTGGCCCAACAAAGAGTGCACCTGTTCAAGCCCTGGGCTGCAGCATTTCCAGGAGATACTGTGGGAAAGTGTCAAAGGCATTGCTGAAGTCCAGGCAGGTCACCTGGTCATAAAGCGAGATCAGGCAGGACCTGCCTCTCCTGAATCCACGCTGGCTGGGTCTGATCCCTCAGCCATCCTCAAGGTGATCTGTTCCATAACCTTACCAGGCACTGAGGTCAGGCTGGCAGGCCTGGAGTTTCCCAGATCCTCCTTCTGGCCCTTCTTATGGATGGGGTCACCCATCCATTGGCACCTCGAGTCACCTGGGACCTCCCCAGGACTGCTGGTAAATGATGGGGAAGGGCTGGATGAGCTCCTTGCCCAGCTCCCTCATCACCCTGGGATGGATCCCATCTGGTCCCACAGATCTGTGAGCCTCTAAGTGACTCAGCAGGTCTCTGACTGCTTCCTCCTGGACAGCAGCAGGGCCACTCTGCTCCCCATCCCATCCATCAGCTCAGGAGGCCACCTGTCCTGGGGACAACCTGTCTTTCTGTTGAACACTGAGGCAAAGCAGGTGTTAAGAACCCCAGCCTTTTCCTCGTCTTTGGTTTCTATATTCCCCCCTGCATCAAATAAAGAATGGAGGTTCTCCTTGCCCCTCCTTTTGCCACTTTTTATTGTCCTTTACAGAAGTGGCCAGATTAAGTTCTGACTGGGCTTTCACCTCTAGTTTTCTTTCTGCATGACCTAGCAACATCCTTAATCACTTCCTGACTTGCCTGCCCATCTTTCCAAAGGAGATACTCCCTCTTTTCCCTCCCTTCCCCAAAATTCCTTGTCTCCTACAAGAGGCTTTACCTACAATTCTCCTACACATTAGAGTCTCCTACAAGAGACTTTACCTAGACCTACGAGTTCCAGGTAAGCTTTCCAACACTCACCACCTAGACATAAAGCAGATACGGAAAATCCCTGCTACCATTGAAATCACAGACTCCCAGAGTTATTCCATTTGGAAAAGACCTCCAAGTCAAAGATCTTGTGATCAAAGATCATCAAGTCCAGCTTGTGACCAATACTCACCTTGTCAACCAGCCCACAGCACTGAATGCCACACCCAGGCATTCCTCGGACTCTTCCAGGGACAGGGACTCCACCACCTCCCTGGGCAGCCCCTTCCAGTGCCCGACAGCCTTTCTGTGAAGAAATTTTCCCAGATTTCCAATCTAAACTTCCTCTGCCACAACTTGAAGCAATTTGCTCTTGTCTTGTGCAGTAGTTTAGGAATGGTATTCACTAACCACTGATTCCCCCCCTGCCACCATCCTCACCCTTGTGGTGGCTGGAGAGAATTGGAGGCACAAAAGCAAAGATCAGGGATTGAGATATGAACAATTTACTGGAAAATGCAATGAGATAAGAAAATGAACAGCTACAGTGATGTTAAAACTGTACAAAAAAGATTGATTCACATGCAAAATGGTCACCATGAGGCACAGCCAAATGCCACCACTGAGTCCACCCTGACTGAGAGAGAGATTGCCTTCATCCCACCCCTGGCAATGTGAGGTGGTACAGAATAACCTTCAGCTCCCGGCCACGCCCCTCCCAGCTACTGCAAAAAGGAGCCCTGTCCTGCCTGGAAGCAGGACACCCTGTCCCTGTGAGCACAGCCCGACCCCCCCGGCTGTCCCCTCCTGTCAGGAGCTGTGCAGAGCCACAAGGTCCCCCTGAGCCTCCTTTTCTCCAGGCTGAGCCCTTTCCCAGCTCCCTCAGCCTCTCCTGGGGCTCAGCCCTTCCCAGCTCCGTTCCCTTCCCTGGACAGCTCCAGCCCCTCAGTGTCTCTCCTGTCCTGAGGGGCCCAGAGCTGTCCCCAGGGCTGGAGGTGTCTCAGCAGAGCCAGCACAGGGGACAGGCACTGCCCTGGGGCTGTGGCCACACTATTTTCCAATTCAGGAAATGCCTCATTTCCTGCTGCTGGACATGTGCAGAATCTCCTGGGTCTGAGGTGGTGGTGTTGGGTAGCACAGTCCTGCCTCCAAGGCTCTCAGGCAGCTTCATCTGATACAAATCAGAAGCCAGCTCAGGCAGAGAGCCTTGAGAAAGGTAGAGCCTTTCTGTCACTAGATTTTTTAGCAGCTAGCTCACCTCCAGAAACTGCAGAAAAAATCATAGCAAATGAATGGGTGAGGGAAAAAGGCCAGTTTGTGCAGCAAGGCTTTCAGTGCCTGCTGTTATCTGTGCAGTAGGGCAGCTTTCTGTGCTAACATCAGCTTTGCTTCCCCTCTACCCTTGCATTTGATACAGTTCATTCAAAGCAGCAAACATTAACTCTGACAGTGGAAAGAAAGAGGTAAGAAGTCATCTAACCTTTCCTCCAAGCTTTTTCTTGTTAGAAGTTCTTGGACATTCTGATGTGTTTTAGAATTTGTTGAAAGAAAAATAAACCAAAGCCATGCCTAGCTCCACTGGCCAGTTTTGCTTAGCAGGGTGGGAGGGGTGTAGGCTCCAGGTCAGCTGCAGCCCCTGTCCCCCTTCCCACCCACCCAGCAAATTCCTTATTCTCTTATGGAAGCAGGAGGATGGAAGGGCACAGCACACTGCTCTGACTCTACACCCCCCTCCTCAGCAGAGTTAAAGGATTTAGGGGTTACACAAGCCTTGTAATTACTGGCACTGCAGGAAAAGCACTCTTACTTAACACCGGCCTCACAGCAGAGCCTGTGACAATCCAGCCTCACACATCTTCAGTTTGCGCTGTTGCTGTCATGGGGCTGAAGGGTTGACGCTGAATGCAGCCCCTGCCCACAACAGCTAAAGCACACAATCCTACCTCAGCCCCAATTAGCGCCTGCTACACAGGGCACAGTAATTTACAAAATGGCAGCTGTATTTTCTTACACCATGAGGGGTTTAGAGCACATCCTATGAAGGACACTTGTCCTTACTTCGCTCTTCTGATGTACATGTGAGAGGATCTCACCCTCTCAGCCCATTGAGCTACACTTGATTTCAACATTAAGAGCACAAACAGCATCTTCAGCAGAGACCAGTTTTAAATCTTTTATTCAGCATTACTCTGGAACCTCTTTTCACACTCTACTTATAGGTCATGTCGACGTGCAATGGTGATGCAGAAAGCACTGATCTGCTGCAGGCCGTCAGGAAAAACTCAATGTAAAGCATGGTTTTATTGGAAATAAATCATGCTGAAAACTGATCCTTAACAGGTACAAAATATTAAACAGGTAAGAAGAAGAAGACTGGATGCACTATTAAGACCAACATGTGAACTCAAGACTGCTGTGAAAAATCATACAAAAAAGGCAATAAGAAACGGTACTGCAGCATTAAAAGTGGGGGTATACAGGGCAGACAAGAGTTACAAAACATCCTGTTTCAGTATTTCTCATCCACCTACTTGGTTCAAATACTGTAACAGTAATGGAAGGCAAAAAGCACCAGCCATCCAACTAAAGAGATAAGAAAAAAGGAACATAGAAGTAACAAAAAACTTAAATCTGGTCATTAGGGAAGGAATAATCTCAAATACAGTTACTTAACAGAAACACAACACTTGGAAAAGCTGTTATTTCAGCATACATAGACAATACCATTATTCCAGCTCTATGGAAATGACTTGATTTTCCTAGTCTGTAACCTCTTCCACATACAGTACTGCTGAGGTTATCCCCAGAGGTGTGTGTGGGCAGACACTGCGTACACACCAAAAAAGCAGCACAGTCAGCAGAGGAGTAACACAGGGGGAAATTGTTCCCTTTGAAGTAGAAAAGCAACAATCAGGAGGCCAAGAAATGAGGGGCAAAGCATCATTAAGCCCTAAACACACAATTCAAAATTAGGTGGGGACACTGTGCAGCTATGGCTTCTATCTTCCAAAAAGCCAAGCCTCCCTCACAGTCCACGTGGAATACAGCAGCTACCAAAGAGACAGAAACCATAATCAAGAAATCCTAGAAAATGGTCCTGCACTGGAGAAAGCAATTCTTACTTTGTCTCCTTACAGCTGCCACAGAAAGCAGCGGTACACTCAACTGTATATTGGGAGCTTTTAGGGGTGGCGAGGTGTCCCAATTGTAACAGGGCAGCACAGAGACTGTGTGATGCAGGGTTTGCATAGATAGTCTGTCCCCTTCCTAGCTCAAAGAACATGAAGAGGAAGAGGTCACAGCTTAGGCTCTTGTTGCATTTGTGAAAAACATGAAAGTAGAAGGAAAAAACCCCAAACAACTCCATTTATACAGGCATCCTCTACATCCCCGGGCAAGGGGGAGGTGGGGAACAAGACATATAACACATGTCATGGCTATTTCAAAGCTTCATTTCCTTAATGAAGTTTAGTACAGGCCCCAGTGAAAATATTAAAAATTCACTAATTCTTACACTTCTGCACCTTTATCCTAATTGCTGACCTAGAGTAAGTGCTTTTCTTTTTACTAAAAAAAAAAAAACCACACCTCATTTGTTTTTACGTTATTGCTGTGTTTTACAACAGAAACCACTTACAGTATCCGCTCAACAACAGAAAATCATTATCCCCAGAACAAGCGAAAAGCATGAGCATGTGTTCTCAAAAGGGCCTTTTCTATACCAGCTATTCAATGAGCAGGGGGGAAAAAACAAACAAAAATCATCCTATCACTCCTGTTCCTAGCATCGATGAATTCACCTCACTTTCCCAGAAGGCAAATCCTTTCAATAAATATCAGCGTGAGCTCCGAGGTGCTGGAATTCCGGGGCAGAGGGAGGAACAGCAGCAGCTGTGTGCAATGCCTGCGGGGGTCCTGTGCTGCCCCGAGGGTCAGTCCAGGGAGATGATGTCAGGAGCGCTGCCGCCACCGCTGCTGGTGATGACGCCGGCCTCGGCCCGGCCCGAAGAGCTAACGTGTGTGCTGCTCTCGTGGTGGCTCGTGGAGGTGATGATGCTGCCAGGCGTGCTGCTTGTTAAGGTTGAGGTGAGACTATCCAAAAACATAGGAGGACAGTACTGCTTGAAACAAACAATGAAGAGTGAAGAGACTAACTGCACAAGGGAAATGTATGCTCTGAAGATACATCTTCCCCACACAACGAGCACCAGACAAATTCCTACTGGGACCTCATTAAGTCATGCACAGCGAGAACCAGAGTTCTGCAAATTCGTGAGGAAGCACGTGGGGATGACAACCACCAGCCCTCCTCCTCCACCCTCCCCCTTTTTGTTCTCCAGAATGGTTTGAGTTGGAAGGGACCTTAGAGTCCACCTCATCCCACCCCCTGCCATGGACAAGGATACCTAACACTATCCCAGGTTACTCCAAGCCCCATCCAACCTGGCCTTGGACACTGCCAGGGATGGGGCAGCCACAGCTGCTCTGGGCAACCTGTGCCAGGGCCTTACCACTTGGGGTGTATTCAAGTTAGTGCTGAGCACATATTGGCTTTAGAAAGGCAAACTAACAGTAAAGAATGAGTTCGCAAGCCTGGATTCACCATAGAAAGGCTAAACTGAATCGTCCTTAATTCATCTTCATTACCAGCTCTTGCTGGGAAAACAGGTTTTCCTAGTCTGTGGTTAGGTCTAAGCCAGGGAACTGCAAACATGGTTTGGATGAGGCACCCTGATAATTACTGGAGCACAATGTCACAAAAATCAGACTTGGAAATTAACCCCACAACAGTTTAGAAACATACCTGTGAATCAACTGGGATTAGCGAAAGAAAATCCAGACCTAGGAAGAAGAGAAGGATAATAAATTGACAAGTCTCTCTTTTATTCATACACAACAAATTTAAGGA
Organism: Origma solitaria; assembly: GCA_013397895.1. Classification (NCBI taxonomy): domain Eukaryota; kingdom Metazoa; phylum Chordata; class Aves; order Passeriformes; family Acanthizidae; genus Origma; species Origma solitaria. The sequence continues at coordinate 401,201 of VZRL01000181.1, forward strand.
TTTTTTTTTTGAGGTTGCAGAACAGATTTTGCAATTCATACAGAATTTCTAAATGGAATATACCACTGTGACACCACTCTCAACGACTACTTCAGGCAGCAGCAAAACGAGTTATCTAGTACAAGTGGCTCTTTTTAAGAATGAGGATGACATAATGATGTATTATTCACTGGATATTGCAGGGTGGTTCAATGTGGTTGCTTAGATGGAGGTTGCCATTTGGAGCTGTTGGTTCATAATGCAAGTTTCACTGCATATTGTACCTGACTTGGCCAAACTGGGACATGAAGAGTGTCATCACATTAAAGATGCTGGAATGAAGTAAAGTCACAACATGCACAAGTCCAAAAACAAGCAGCAGGTCTCTTCCTCCACCCACGGGCAGCCAATAAGGAAACATTTCTAATATCATCCCCGTTTTGTGTCTAGACAAATAAAAGGAACGAAGAAGAGCAAACTACAAGTAGTTCAAGGTATATCCTCTAAGAGCAGTGACAACTAGTGTCCATCTTAAACACCATTAGCATGTAAGCATTTAGGGCAAGATGTTTAGAAATACGAAACCAATGAGAAAAATTACCACATTTTTTGTTTCTAAATATTGGCCTTGTGTTTGCTATGTCAACAGAAAGAAATGGTATACTCCCTCCCTCTTCCCTCACCTCCAAATCTCTTCTGGCCAGTGACATTTCTCCTCCTCTTCTCTGTTAGAGAAAAATTTTGAAGGAGATTTTAAAGGTCAGCTGCATCTGCAGAACTGACAGCTTCTTTTTCTATGCAAGCTCTAGAACTTCAGTTGATAAGAGCTGGACAACAGTTCCAGACTTCCATTCTCTCAGCTTATTCTCCTATCCAATTTGGGAAGACCAACTGATTTCTTAACAAGGGAGAAGTGGAGGGAGGGAGCAGTAAGGGAGCCAAAAATGGACAGAGAAACAAGGGGAATGATATCCATCTCATTGCCAAACTGGTGCTGAAAGAAGAGGAAAAAACCCAGAGATGTTGCAGGGGAGGAATGGAGACAGGCAATGGAGCAGGGAAAGGGAAGTACAGGAGGCCAAAGTGACACCTGTCACCACAAGTCACCACTTCCTGGGCTCTGGGTTTGTTACAGCCGGCCAAGAGAACCCCCAGAGTCCCTATACAAAGTGTTCTTTTCAAGGAGCCAGGATAGAAAACAATCAGTATCCCCACCTTTTGTCTGATATTTAGCAGCAGTGTTGAAGAATACATCATAGGCATTTAGGGTATGTCTAGGTAAAGAAAGTCAATAGAGGTCAGCTCACAGATTGTAGCTCACCTTAACCTTTTTCATACAGTCTAGACAGAGCACCACTACAATCAGCTAGCAGAGTAACTACACTGAGGGCTGGGATGAGTCAGCACCCTCACACCTCTAGTAACTAAAACAAGCAACTACTCTCCCTCGCATCTACAACGCATAACCACCGGATGTTTATACAAAGTTTGACTGAGCATGGCAAGAGCAGTTTCTGGCTGCCATGCCCAAGTGCCAATTTGTACCCCAAAAGCAGTGTTTGTCACATCACTGTTGCAAAATGCAATCTGAAACTGGGCAGACAGCCTGTACTGGGCTTGTCTAGACATAACATCAGTGTAATACTGCATATAGACTTGTTCCATTAACAAAAACAAAACAAAACAAAGAGTTAATAAATTCTTTCAGTTTTTACCCACCCCATAAATTAATACTGTTGTCAGAACACACATGAAAAACACCCAGCACCTACCTGGCAAATCTGATGAAATACTGGATATTGGTGGATGATGGAATGGTACTGGGTAGTCTGTTAATGAAGGAGGAATAGCAGCAGCATCGACGGTCGTCACGCTGGGCACTCTGGCAGTAGATGGCTGATACATGAGAACCCTGTTTCAAACAGCATGGGAAATTACAAACAACCTGGCCTTAGTTGCAGAAGGGAAACCACGCACTGTTGTGCACTCTCATTCACAAGTCACTGTGTGACAACACAACTACAGCGTGGCTACTCACTACACAGTATTCCACTCTAATTTCCTCTTTCATAACAGTCTTCATAATAACATGACCATATCTTGGCTCTCAACAGCAGCTGTGACATAAGAGCAAGTTGGCATTAAAACAAAGTACAGTGCCGGAGTCAATGGCAACAAAGACAGAAATGGGTGTCTGTGAGCACCCACAGAGGGATGTGCAGGTGACCAGAGCCAGGAGAGCACCCTGTTTGATTTCTCCACAGAACTGCTGCTTGGTGCCCACCTGTTACACCAAGGGCATGACTGACCATTATCCTGTCCCACAGCATGACACAGATTACACACATGAGAATTAAATATAAGCCTGTCTTTACTCACAGCCTCCAGTTCAGCCCTCTAGGAGCATGCTACAACCCTTCTGCTTCCCCCTCATGCTGCCTGACCTCTTGGCAGCACTATTGCAAACAACACCACAGGGGCTCAGGCACCAGCCACATTCATGAACTCCAAGTCAGGTGGAAACACGCAGAACTCTGCTCCCAGATGCTCCCTCCACATTGCTTCCTCCGGCTATGAGTGCTATCCACTCATCTTCCTCCCCAGACTCCGACCTCTAAGCTACTTCTGATGTCAGAAGCTTGGATTTCAGACCCTCCTTTCTTAGGCACCTCTCATACTTCAGCCTACATTGCTGCTGCTTCTAAGAAGACACCCCAGTTTTCCCAAAACTGGCATTCAGACAATGCTGTTTAAAGGAGATAAGATACACCCCAAAAGCCTGGCTGATTTGGACTTGAAGAATGAAAATATGCTGAATCCATACCCAAAAAGCAAGGAAAATACATGGGTCAGAGAGAGACAAGTCAATCCTCCTACAATTATGGTTGCAGGTAGCCATCTCAAACATAGGAGCACGGAAGGAAGTCTTGGTGCCTTCTGAAACTTCATTAAGAGATGTATTTGTAGCTATATTTTCTTGAAAAAGTAAGGAAGAGTCTCTTGCAGAAGGACCCCTCCACAATCCTCACAAAAAAGCAACAGCATTTCAGTATCACTGCTGAAAATGGTTGAAGATGACCAACTATTTGCTCACCAAGGACCACACACACATTCCTGTGGACTAGAGACTCAGCACACCTGCTCATTACTTCTGAAACAGAAGGGGAACCTTCAAAACAGAAGGGGATTTCATTCATTATTATTATTTTAGTACAAGACATAAGCCACTACACAGAGAGACACAGACACACACCTCATGCATGCAGCAACACTAACTGATGAGCCATGATTAAAGCTGGAGCACTGAGTGCCGGTGAGCCTGACCAGTGCCCCTCACTCCCTGCAGGTCTGGGGTGCCCCACAGGCCAAGAGCAGGAGCACTACTGAAGCCACAAGCAGCACCTGAGGCAAGGTGCACAGATCAGGACAGACAGAAGGTGGCACAGCAGTAGAGAAGATGGTCAAGTCTGGTCCTGAAGTCAGGTCTGACTACAAAGATGGAGCAATTGCCAGAGGACTTGGGAAGTCATTGGTTGTGCTAATCAAGTTGCAGGACTGAGTGACAACCACAGCATCCAAAACATTCCAGAATTTAACAGAGAGATGGAGGAAAAGCTCATCTTGATTCAAAACAGCAAAGTGGCTCCCTTCCAGGACTGACAGGATGGATAAAACACACAACACAGCCTCATTCCCTGGGCACCAGAGCAGATTAGATAGAGGGTATAGCAGACAGCAAGAGAAAAGTGTCTTCTTAAAGATGACACTAACTCAGCAAGAATGCATAAAGTTCCTCCACTTGGCATAATCTGCTTTCTCAGGAGAACACTGCCCATTAGCTTAGTCAGCTTCCTTTTCTAAGGAGGAATGTCCCTGCAAACACAGCAACAGTCAGTGCAAGTCTTTTGCGAGGTGTAAAACTATTTAATAGTGTTTTGCTGTACAAAGTTGCTCTATCAATACAACCTTCTACAAGGAGAGGCCTAGACATTCTCCTCTGCAAGTGTCGAGCTGGATTCCAAGTCCATTTCTCTATAGATCAGTTTAGCTGAGACATTACAGAATAACAACTAACTTTAAAATTGACAAACCCTTTGGTTGGGCTCCCGTGTATTTCAGACATAAATATGCACTTCCTTTTGGCAGGGGGCTCTTCTTCTTCATCAGAAGAGCTTTCTATTGTCAAGTCGATAACATCAACCTTCTTCTTGTTTACCTCACTGGCCACTGTCACGGAACATGGTTTGCTAACAACACTGGAACCTGAAGAAGAAAATAAAACATCATTGTTCCCCAAAAGCTGGTGACATCAGCAGTTTCTATTTGCAAGAGAACCAGGAACTCAGATCCTGTATAATAGATCACCTTCTTGGCCATTACAAAGAATGTTTTGCCCCAGTAACTGCTTTATGGCTCTTTTGTGTCACATAGAGACTATTAAAGACTGAACTTTTATTTACCATTTTAGGGATGTAAAACAAAAGCAACCTTTCATTTTCTTAGCTGCTATTATAAAGAGCAAAGACAAAGACCAAAAATACTCTTAGAGTGACAACCATTTCTTTTCCAGTTTAAATTACAAGATCAGAAATAGTAAGTCCTCCATAAAACAAACACCAACATCCACACACATTATCCAAGCTACACAGAAATCTCCAAGACTTTCTGCTGGTTTGCAACCAGTACCTAGATGTACGTACTTTCTATTTTGGTGCACTGTGGACTTGACACTTTCACAGCTTCCTTCTTTGGCCTCATGGGGCACCAGGAGCCATCTTCCTGGAATTTGATCTCATCCACATCGGAACATTCATTAAGGATTTCCATAAAGAGGCTGAAAAAAGAAAGTTTCCCTTTTGATTCTAAGTGAAATTTTTTTCTAGAGTGAAAAGGAGATACAGTGAAAATTATAAGTATGATCACCTTCCACCCACTGTGTCTACTCTCTCCCTAGCTCCTCTTACCTGACAGCCTCTAATTACAGCCTTTGCAGATAACAGAAAATAAGATTATCCCAACCTATCCATAGCTCACTCCAATACTACTGTGATTCACAGATTTCCATACAGAAGCAGAAATGATCATCACTTGAACCAAATTAGACAACTGTTATGAGTTAAAAGTTACATTTTGAAGTTAACATCTTTCAGGAATAGGGACATGGAAAAGGAAGACCTATCCTTAGACGTCATATTTAGATTTCTCCAGAGGAAATATATGGAGACCCAAGAGTTTGCTGGTGTACTTCGGAGATAAACTTACATAGTTCATTACATGGGAAGAGAAACTAACAGAGTCTAAGGGTTCCTCCAGCCTAAAGTATTTTGACAAAAAATAGTATGAAATGGCTAAACCTCAAGTCACAAAAGTAGCTACTGAGTACCTAATGAAAAATGTTAAGCAACTGTGTAATCTGCAAAGCCAGTCTCTCACCCATCTAGTATTAGGCTCTCGTAAGCTGCCTTTTTGTCACAGACAGGGCAGATCCAGGTAGGCTTCTTTTCATTCATTTGAAGATAAAGAGCAGCATCAAAACATTGCAGGTGTGTGCAAGTCACAGCCCGGCATGGGATTGTCAGTCTCATTTTCCCCAGCTGCAGAAGATGCATTCAGAACAGAAGACAGAGAAACAGGCCTGAATGGTTAACAATGAAGCCAGAGGCATTTGGTGAAAACAACTCTTCCTGCTCACTACAGAGGTGCCCTGGGCTAATGGTACTGCAAACAAATCCACCCCATCACACCACCCACAGTGCTCTTAAAGGAAAAACTAAGCCCGGCTCCAAGGCTTCACCACGTTGAGAAGAGTCAGGAACATTTCTAATGGACCTGCAACAATGTTATTTACAGGATTTCATCTTTATTAAACAATCTACTCAAGTACCCACTTCTATAATTTTCTTTGAACCCAGTATTTCAGGTGATTTCCAGAGGTCCAGTTACTTGTTACACTCAGGATAACCAATTTCTGCCTTGGAAGAGAACCCCCAAGGCATCATTACCTTGTTATAAGGTGATCAACTTCTTTTTATTTGCTACTGTAGGCACAGTATAAGGAAAGCCACCAAGATGAAGAGATAAGAAGTTTTACTTATCACTGTATCCTTTAATTATTCTGTCAGCTTGCCCGATTAGCCTCAGCACCTCAATATAGGAGATTAATCCTTCTACAGGCCTCAGTATAGACACACAAGCAGCAACCTGACTCCGTGCGTCACAACTGAGACATTCACAGTCCTAAACCACAGCTGGGTGACTGCTCCTACCATCAGGTGCTTGTAGATGCACCCTTCTCCCCAATGTTTTATCATGACTCATTAATATAAAATATAAAGCCAGTGAGGTTTCTAAAGCAAAGCCTTTGAAAAGCAACCCAATTCTGCACTACAGATGAAAATATGAATCTGTATCTGGAAATTTCCAGCCATACTTACAGGACACATCAGAGATACCCGCAGACTGGTTGTGGCAATCTCACTATCAGGATCTGCAGTTAGTTTTTCTTTAACTAATAAAATAAATTAAGAAGTTATACACAGAGATCATTATTTCAAATGCTAACTTGATTCCACTTTTCTTTCAGCTATCTAAAAAAATTAAGCATCTAGGAAAGTAGTTCACAATCAAACAGTTTCACTAATTATAAGCAACTAGCAAACTGCATCACAACATTATCTGATGTTGTTTGACTGCAGATGCACTAACAGCCACACAATTAGCAGAGCACACTCAACGCAACAGATGAAGAGAGAAATAAAACAATTATCAGAGAATGTGTGAGATACAAGTGAAGAGAACTTAGGACATCTAGGTGTGCAACACAGCCCAGCACAGTAAGGGCATTCCCTTGTGGCATTCCCACAAGGACATTTCAGATGGGATCTCTGGGTATTCTCCCTAAAAACCCTCACTGAAAAAGAGTGTGATGCCTCACCAACAACCAAAGGAACCCATGAAACCCAGGCATGGACTTCTAGAAGAGATTTGATGTATTTTAAGAAGAATTATCAGCTCTAGTTTTAAAGAGCCACTAACCACCCTCCAAAAGTATAGACAGGCAAGTTAATTACTTACTTAGTGCTCTTGAATGATCGGGGTTTCTGATACCTTTCATTTTTAGCCTCTGCAAAAGCATAGCTGAGGTGAGCTGGCGAACCAGATACACAGACATGGAGTAATTCTATAAAAAGAAGGATTAAAGATTAAATTTTGATTTCATACAGTACTCCCACTACGACAATAGATCACTATTTACACTAGTTGTAGCATACAGTAAAACCAAAGATGTGACTTTTTGCTTAATTGTTATTAAAAGCATTGACAAATTATTTCGATTCCATTGAAGTCTAACACTGCCAGAATTCTCTGGCCCATCAAGTCTAATTATCCTACTCCAGTTATGACTGAACTAAGAAAAAATCATTCCACAACCAAGAGGCAATCTGGGCTCTTTTCCTGGGAAGATCATTTATATGTGACACATTTCATACGTGTCGTCCTTTAAGAACTTCTCACATTCATCTCCTTAATCCTTCCCTTTTTTCCAGTGTCAGTGGGGGGCTCAAAGGATCACGAGACAAAAGATAAATGGTCTTTTTGGTACAAACAACACCTTCAGATGATACAGAGATGCCCCAGTTTCCTTGTACCTTTTCTTTAGCTTGTTCTGTACTTCTAAGCCCAGCCTTGTTATACCACGTCCATTCCGCTGAGCCTGGCCCTGTTCCCCATCATTTTCTACTCCTCCCTAACTCACACCACTTGTCAACTTCTTTTGTTCAGCGTTCACTCCCTCTTTTTATTAGTGACTTCTAGGTCACTAATGAAAAGTCTGCAAGCCCCAGTGCTGCAGGATAATAATGGTTTCATCTGTGTAACAAGAACAACCTGTGACCTCTTACTTCTGATGCCGGTGATTTTTGTCTTTTCTTTTATACCCTTTTTATATATTTTTTATACCCTTTCCCTTCCCTGGTATCCTCTATACACTCATTGTACCCTGCACCCACACTACTCATACTTTAGTCCCACATGTTTATAACTCTTGTAGTCTGATATTTAGCTTAGTTTGGGGTCCTGCAAAGCGAGGAAGACCAAACATTGATACTATCTGAGAACTAGGGGCTCCAATCTTGGACAGAGCCTTCTCTCTGGAACATGTTCTTGTAAACTAGGCTGTAGTCTCATTTGGGGGGGGTGGGATTCATTAGAATCGGGGGCAATTATTCATTTATTAAGTTTCTTATTGGGGCATTTTAAGTAGATATGCTAATTTTTGTGAGGCCCATAAAAATCCAGTACGCGTTGTACAGGGGTCACTTCCGCTCTCTCATGCTTCTCAGCATGTTTTCCCTCTTTGACGAGTCTGGGCACCTAGGATCCTCTTAAAACCAATCCTATTAAAATCCTATTTTCCCTCTACTGCTTTGTCTGCTTCATATTTTTACAAGCTGATAAAGCATCACTTCCACTCCCTGCCAGGCACCTTTGGCTCCTACACTCCCTGGGTACTGTGCAGGAACTTCAAACAACTCCTACAGCCCTGCTCCTCCTTTGCCACCTATAGGTAAACCAGCTCTTACCTAGAGCAGCAGATAAAGTGCTCTAATTGCATAGGAAATCACTAAGAAAAACAGATTTTTAGGTTTTCCCTAAAGAATGGCCACCCAGGGCCTACAGAGAGGGTCCTATAGGCTCAACTCTGCCCAACTCTGAGGGGTTTATGCCCCCTGGGCTGAGCAGCCCTCCAGTATCAGCCCAGTCCATGCCAACATGCCCTTATGTGACACCCTGTGCTGTTCCCCAGGGTCTCACTTTGAGGATGAAAAGCAGCGAATTCTGGCACCAACATTAAACCACAGAACTTGCTTCACCTCTCCGGGCAATGTCCAAGCATTCTGAGTCATCTGCTTCCATAAGAGTATGTTTTGGCAATACAGGGAAGAAAGCAAGCAGGCATCAGCACGAGAGGCCAAGACCACACACAGGACTGTAGCCATTTTAAGACTCTGTGCTTTGATTGGGAAGCAACAGCTCAGATCTTTCTCTCCGTCTCTGTTCTAGAAAATCATGCTTTGATGTCAGCACTGCCCTTCATTTATTTTTGAACATTAGCTTTCAATCCAATTTCTTTTAAAAATTTTAATATAAAAGTGTATATGAGAGTCTCCTTGAAACATGTGGTATCTTTATTCCAGAGAATTTGATTTTGAAGAAAAACTTAGAGAGGAAACTATTTTGATAACTGCATCTGAATTTACATAACCAGTCACAGGTAAGAAATAAGTAGTTCTTAACTTGCCAACAGCTGAAAAGGTGCTGCAACAGTTACTTAAACCTAGGATCAAGTGAGAAATTTCTTGCACTCTCCTTTCCTTTCATTAATAAATCTACAGGGGGATTTACTATTCACACCACAAAAAGATTTTTTTGACATATATTTCAGGCAAACTCTAAAAGCAGACTTTCTTGTGTGAATCCTGTAAGGCAATCTTTCACACATGTTACTGAAAACAACCATAGCTCTAGACCAAACTTTGGTCCTGGCACTGATAATAAGTTCAGCCACCTAACACAAAACACTTGCCAGCCACATCAGGCAGTAGGGGAGCATAAACGCTCAAACAGGTTATTTAGACAACTTCCCACATCCTACAGAACATGCAGGTTACCTTTCCAATTTCAGAAGCCCAAGAAATGGAAATCTGGTTTGGCACTGCTGATGACAGCCGAACTAGAGACGTGATATTCAAGGGGCGTCCAGGTCTCTTCTGTTCAATTCCATTTTTTGGTGGCGGAGCATATCCCTGTGGGGAAAAGGGCAACAGATGTGTTACCCGGTCTCCACACTGTACTCTGAAACTGCTGACACAGTCTTGTTAGTTTTAAACAGATCTACAAGAAGCAGGTAAACTTAGAGGCTCTCTAGGCTGGAGAGCAAATCCAACATTTATTCTGAGAAATACCAGTCTTTCACAGTGTAGCACCCTAAGTCAAACACCGTGATAAGGCATTTGTTGTTTTAAAGGGGTTTTAAAGAAGTGCTGAAAAGGTGGAAGAGAACACAGTTTGGGTACAGGTAAGTTCACTCAAAGGGTGAAAGTTCATGTGGATGTTTTGTCCTTTTTTCCCCCATGCCCTGCTGGAACAGAGAGAAACATCACAAGGTCACAGCCTTAGTGACAAAACAGAGCAAGTAACGAAGACTACAGTGTTTCACACGGTGAAAACACTTCACTGATTAAGAAACAATTAAGCCTTGTTCCAAGACGACCACAGCTCCGCAATGACTGCTTTGCCTTGTATCAACTATACCCGGCCCTATTAGCCACAGGTGTCCTCTGCCAAGGCCTCTGAAGAAGGACTGTACAGGGCGTACCAGCTGTGTTTAAGAGATCACAGAATCAGAACTGTTTGGGTTAGAAGTGACCTTAAAGATCATCCAGCTCCAACCCCCTCGTCATGCAATAAGCCTGCAGCTTATTTCTCTCGCCCTGCATCTGTCACAATGAAAACAAGCCAGTCTGCCACAACTACCCCGAGAATCCCTGTTCTGACCTCACAGCCAGCCTGCAGTCACTCATCTCAAACTCATCCTGCACCTGAAGGATGCCACTAAGAGACTGCAGCTCTGCATCTTGCACTGACCTTACTGATGCATTTCATTTAGCTCAAGACAGCATTGTTTTATACAAGAAACTCACCCAGAAAGGATATGCTGGCAAAAAAATACATATTTCTGTAACCAGAGAAACACACACATTCATAACTTAGTTCTTGGGAAAGGAGTTACTTTGAATGATGCTAAGTCTGGAAATAAAAACAATAATAATAATTTTTAAAAATGATAAACAGCCTCGTCCACTCACTAGCCCAGTATGCCATGAATGCTTTATCTCAGAACACAGAGGCAGCAGACACACACGGGAACTGCGGACAATTTTGTATCCAAAAGATAGAATGACTTCGGAGGAGAGTGAATCCAAGTTCTCTTACATTTCCCAATATTTTTTCTTTTCTTTTAGAGACAGACTCTGCAGTGCACATGCGTTATTTCACTGAAGCTTTTAGTGTTTTCTTCCATAGAGCTTGTCCCTGAGAACAGATTTGCTTTCACACTCCTATAACAATTTGGAACCTTCCCTTCCTTTTCTTCTAGGAGTTAGGAGCACTCTGCTTGCCTCCCAACCAGCATGGCCTGGCAACTTTAGTGGCAAGAAACTGCCAAGATGATTTAGGCTTTGAAGTCTTCCATGCCTCTCCCAAGACCACATTATTCAAGGCAGGCATCATCTGCTACAGCAAGGAAATTCATCAAGAGAAAGCATAACTGCCCTTTTATCTGGCTCTTCCTAAAAACACAGATAAAGGAAACATGGTGTTAACATGAGCACAACCTGGAGCAGTACTGGCACATGGGCAGCATTTGCCTGAAGCTTCTGCTAAAGATTGCAGGCAAAGAGATGACCAAGAATAACTTACAGACATCTGCAGAGGCATGAACTGCCCTACCAGGTAAAGACACAAGTCCACTTATGAACTGTGCAAGTGGGCAACAGAAGCTGGCATCACTGATTAATTAACTAACACTACTGCAATGGACAATAGTGGTCTTTGGGGCAAAGAAGTTATCTTACGCTTCCTGCAACAGAAAGAAACCACCAGATGACGCAGAGGGGGACCAAATAAAAAAAAAAAAAGTCAGCAGAAGCACTCAGACTGAGACTCTATTTGTCATTCAGCTCATAGTGAGTGAGGAGGGGAAGGAAAGTTCCCAAGACAATAGTGATTTATTCACGTTCTCACCTAAAGTTCAGCTGAACAGATTAAAGACTCATCATGTGAAGGAAGAACCTAGAGGATTTAGGTCTAAAGCAAAGTAATAATCCAAGACAAGTCGTAGTTTCTGCTACAACTGTAACATGTTACACACAAACCAGAGAGCACAGCACAGAAGGGCATAAACCTTATTAAAAGACAGAATCAGCTGACACTGATGTCCACAAGATAACATCAGACCTAATTCTTTTTGGTTGGTTGCTGAAAGACAATCTACAGAAGAGAAAACCCTCAAATTTATCTCATAGAATGTTCTAACTGGCATTCGCAGAAAATACTGACCAGAAAACATGAGAAAGAAACCTTCTTATAACCTGAAGACTGAAGCAAGAGGAAGAAAACCTAAAGAGTCTCATTTAAGCTGAGTAGAGGCAAAAAAAAAAAAAAGCAGTCACAGTTGCACATGGGAGGAGGGAAGGCACAGGACAATACATCTGACACACCAAGGTGGTTACAAATGTTCTGAAAAAGAGCTTTCACACCTTCTCTGTCCACACAGCATCTTTCCAAACCCACTGCTTAAAAAACCCTCTGTACTGCAACTTTTCCCATGCTTTAAAGCCTCAAGAACTGTTTCTGAATGGGTTCTGTAAGAGTTTTGCTCTGTTCTATTGAAAGAAAAAAGAGAAACCCATTGCAGAGATACTTTGAGAATGAGAGAGCTTTTCCCTTTCTGTCTACATCCAAGCCTCGAGGTGACCCTGTGACTACTAATTTTTGCAACATGTGAAATGTGACTGCCAACAGTGTTCTGTTCCAGTACCAGCACATGCTAGGAACCCTAAAACGTGTCTGTTCTTCATCCCCACAACAAAATTTGCTCTAACCAAACAGATGCAGAGCAGTGTAAAAGTGGCACACAGGAAGCTGATGCCATTCCCTCAGAACAAGAAGGAACAAGAAGGAACTCAAACCTATCACAAATATAGATAGCCCACACAGTGAAGACTACCAGCCTCAAATAAACTCAGTGTGAGGACCTGTGAGGAGGATTCTCCATGCAGACACTGGATAGTTTTTGACATATTTAGTTATGTTAACTGCAAAAGATGAGGTTTGCTATATGGGGCTTAAACACAATTAGTCGCACAGAGGCTGTAACACAACTAACAGCAGTAATGCCTATCTCACACAGCAAACATACAAACGCCATGCCTAGCATCACAGAAATCTGAGTGATAACAAACAGCTTGACTGTTTTTGCAAGCTAACATTACAGAAAAACACATACACACTCCACAAGTCACCAAGAAGCCACAAATACATACATACATACTTACCGGCAATGGGAACAGCTTCCCATTTACTTTAATGCACAAACTATTAGGGTAATTATCCTCTTGAGGGCAGCTTGTCTCTGCTAGGCATAACCTGTATCCATACAAAGAGAAAGCATCATTTCCAAGTGTCCCCACGAACACCCATTATCCAATTAAGTTTTCAGAGAACACTACACAAAACATACCTTAGCTGGACTTGGACTGTGTAATCTCTCCTGCCTCCAGGCAAGAAGTCCCTGTGACAAAGAAAAAGAGAAGTACCCACTTAGACAGCAGGACTCATATTGCAGCCATAAACAGAAACAACTGACATATCTGCCCCAGCATCACTAAACTTTGCCCTTATTTTTCATTTATTGAGCTATGAACACCCTACAAGTGACATTTCTGTTTAACTACTGCCAAGTTACACAGGACTTCAGGATCAGCATCTGCTGTCAAAAATTCATAGCAACAATAAAGTAGGATGCTGCCAGGGATGAAAAAGCACCTATGAATTCTCATAGTTTACAACAGCAGCCCTGGGACAAAAGAGAAAAGCAGGCTTCCATTCCTGCAGCCAGGAAACATGCAGGGAAGAGAAGCTTCCCACCTCTCAAAACAGTGACAATTATTTGGAACCAAGTAATTGTTAACTCTTTAACAGGGTAGGATTTAACCAAAATGCACACATATTCTGTGCATAATTGCTCCCAAAGAAAACAGAACAACTATAAACTCAGTGTAACTTCAGCAAGGATTATCATTCTGCATCTGCAGAGTAAATGATGCATATAATGAAACACAACCCCACACTATCTCCTTAAATTTTCTAGAAGTTTACCTACACTCTGCCACACCCTTACTTCTTACCTGGAAATACAGATTTCTCTGACCTGCTGAGGTGTTAAAGCAAAGATAAAAAACTTCTCCTGGAACCTCTGAATACTGCTCTGAACTAGAAAAAGAAAGACACAAAAGATGTTGAACCATGGTGATTAAAGATGTTGATTAAAACAGGATCTGCAGTTGAGCTTTTCCTGAAACGAGGCATAAGTCACTGAATATACTCAAATGGTGGTTGAACTGCATGTAACTGTTAACAAAAAAAAAAGCAATGGAACAAATCTTTCATTAAACTACATTCAGATGGCTTAATATCACATTACACTTCAGTACTAAAGCAGCTTGGCAAAATGTGTTATGATCCGTTCTCCCAAAGGAGGAAGGTTCAAACAAACACACAACAAAATATTACACTGGATACCTGACAAAAGGAATACCACAGAGATGCTGACAACTACTGTAAGGTACTCCAGGAAGAGAATGTGCACTACAAGTTATTAACAGACATTTGGAGAATTCCAAAACAGCTAAAGGTAACGAAACCTTTGCGGAGTAGGACAGGGAGCACAGCCCCTCATGCCAGAGAAGCCAGCTAGACCTCATGTCTGGAATTACCCTTCGGTGGCATCTGACAGAAAAAAAAATAAATACAATGTTCACATCAGAATCCAACTTGTCTGTCAGTGATGGGAATCAGCAATATTTTAATATTTAAGGTCCACAGTATGCACATGTTACTTTCCTACTTTCCTTAAAGTTAAAAAGTTAGAAATCTTGACCTGAAATAAAGGCAGATTAGACATGTCCACTTTAAAATAAGCAGCAGGGAGGACAAATACTATAATACTGCAACTAAACCAGGCAAATTTGGAAGAGTTGGACTGCCTTGTGCACTCTGACATTCAGGGGAGATTGTTTCTACACCCAGAAAAAAAACCACACAAAAAGGAGGCAAACATGAAATGTAACCCAGACGGAACAAACACATACTAAGTTCCTCAAACTCAAAGGAACATTCAAATTCCAAATAGCTACAGTGTGCACATATGCACACACACACACCACAGAGAGCATTTGATATTTCAGAGTAATACCATGTAAACAAGAAATGTAAAAAACACAGTGGAAATATTTAATTCAGTGTGGGTTAAAACTAAACCCCACACTTACAGTTGGGCTCTCATAATAGTGCAAAGGAATACCACACTAATCCGTCCTACAGCATGATGCAGTGAGGTGGACTACACTCCTAGCTCCCTCAAACCTGTTATTTAAGTACTTAACTCCCAAATGCACAAAAAATGTGTGAGTGTCACTGTGCAAAAAGAGAAGTGACAACAGGCACTGTAATTAATGTTTGTTAGTAAAGTTTTCTGCTTTAGGTACTGGAGAATGGCAGATGGTCAGTATACACCTCACTGAAGTACAAGTCGCAGCCTAAAAGGCTTTATGATCAGTTAAGAAACCAAAATGTTTAAGAGTATGCAGACTATTTTACAGACATATTACTAAATAGTTAGGGAACATTTTTTGCCATGTAAGGTAAACCAGACTTAATTTCAAGACAGAAAACATAGTTCCAAATAATTTAAAATGTTCAAGACTGAGGCACTTGAGGAAGATGAATCAGATTTCAGATTTTTCAGAAGACAAATATCCACTCCGCATTCTAAGATACAGTATTGCAAAAACCTGCAGGCTGAGAAACCTCTCTACTCTGAGCACAACACTGAACATCACAGCACAAAGTATCTATTTCAGTGCCAGATATGAGAGCCTGCAGAATTGTTACAGTGAGATATGGTTAAAGTAACAAACCAATGGACTTGTTCTCTTTACCCTGTTGCAACTTGTAAATTACTGACCCTGAAATCCTTTTTCTATTACTCCTGACAAAATTGTTCCTTATTTACACTAGGCATAAACTTCAGGTCCAAATCTTTCAGCCAAAAAATGGAGGTTCAAACTAGGTATTAGGAAACATTTTGTTACCAAGAAGGTGGTCAAACACCAGAACAGGCTTCTCAGAAAGGCAGTCAATGCCCTAAGCCATCAGTGTTCAAGAGGAACTTGAGCAATGCCCTTAACTATTACTCTCTAACTTTAGGTCAAGCAGTTGGATGATCATTGTAGGTACCTTCCAACTGAATTACCCTGCTTTAGTATTTAATATTCAAAGGACAACGGCCTTAATCATATCACTTTTACAACAGGAACACTATTTTCTGAACTGTGGCTTTGCACTTTTGGGGAAAATGGTGAAGAAAGCAAAAAGGTAAAGATGTAAAAGGAAAGGGAGTTTCCACTTGTCCCCATCTGCAAAAAGCCATTTAAGTCTGGGCTCAGTATTGTCAGAAGCAAAGCTTATTTAAGGAATTACACAAGCTGCCGAGGTATTAAACACTTACCTAGACTCGTGGGTTTAATGAGCACATCGAGCACATCGTAAAAAGGTAAGCTTTTCAGCTGAACATCAGGATGAACAGGTGGGATCGGAGGGGATGGCTGCTGCATCTCAAAGTGGGGCTGCTTAGTGTCTTGAAGGAGCACAGAACTGACAGGTGAGGACGGAGACTGAGGTGTGACTGAAGTCGAAGGGAGTGGGTGAATGCCTGCAACAGCCAGGTCAGGCTCAACTGGAGAGGAACTGCTGTCCAAGTTGAAAGCTGCAGGTTTTATAGCTGATAAATCCGACAGTCCTTCAATTGTCCTTGGGTACCGACGCCTATAGAGTTCTCGGATTTTGATCTGAACTGCTGGGCTGCAGCCACTCTTCAGTAAGTGCAGTGCCCTCATCAGGAGGTCATGTTTGCGCCCACTTTTATTACGTCCAGCAAATCCCAGCAGCACTTGCAGTTCAGAAACACGAAAACTTGATACCATATTCTAGGAAGCAAAGAGAGAAAAGCACAGGTGAGCCAACAGCACCACAAGGAGGCCTTTTCAAGAAGCATGGTGCGGCATCTTTCATCATCTAATCTGACAACTTGTTACTTGGTTATGGGTGCTGCCCACACCTTACAGAACACAACAGTACAGTTAGTTTAAAATGAAGAAACAAAGTGTCCAGGATGCAGTTTGAGTTTGCTTGTGTTAATGAGAGATTTGTTTCCATACGCAAACAATAGTAACAACAAAATCTTAAATTCACAGCACAGGCTGTACTATAAAAAAATCTGTCTCACCTTGTGGAATGAAATACCAAACCAAAACAAACTAATCAGGTGAAGCAGTATTATCACCTGTCTTCCAATACATTTTAAGTACTTCCTTATTTTATTTCTCAGTTTCTGAATAGTTTATTGTGAAATTCCCATTATTTTGGAGACTGTGTTAAAGGCATGCATAAACAGGCACATCAGGTTTCACTGCTGAAAGAAATGCAAGGCAGACAATTCTTCAAAGATCTCTTCAAAACAAACAGTACTATTTACTTGGTTATCAGGGTTAGCTGTGGAAGACTAAGGATTGATCTATGCAGTTAAGAAATTAGAATCCTTCTGTTGATGGAAACATAGATTAAAAAAAATTTAAAAGCCTACTATGCAAAAGGAAACAATCTTCTGCCCCATTACTACAGAGGGGCAACATCACACAGGTGCATGATCTCATATTTTTGCGAGCAAGTCTCCATTTCTGAGGTATAAATTGTCCAGAATACTTTTAACCAATTTCCTTCCTATTTCTGCAGGACTCTTCCACTGTAACAAGGAGGTAAAGTTTTAAAGGTGAAAGAACACTTGCCTTCAATCTGTACTGCTGCACCATGACAACTCCAGACTCGAGGACTAGAGATGATGGTGCTAACAAGCAGGTATGAAATAGCAGACATCTGGGATCATAACATGTATTTTTAAAAACAGTTCAGAAGTGCATTTGGACTTTTATCAAAGCTTTGGGCACTGATTTCAGAAGGGATACCACTCAAAACACAGTGTTTTAACTTTACCTTCCAAGTCCTTACTACACAGTGTTAAAACTCATGTTCCAACACAGATCTGACCTCAGCTGAAGTTTTAACACAACTTTTGCCCAAACACTGAGTCAGCCACCAAAAAGTCAAACCCCCTCCCCGTGCCCCTGGCTTGTTCCCTGTTCACTCCTTAATATTGTGAAAATTGTTTTGGCAGTAAGACAGACTAGGGAATTGTGTCAGATGAAAACAGAACTTAAAATCACAGAATCATTTAGGTTGGAAAAGACCTCCAAGACAATCAAGTCCAACTATGCCTCCAGCACTGCCAAGGCCACCACTAACCCATGTCCCCAAGTGCCACATCCACACAGTTTTTAAATCCCTCCAGGGGTGGGGACTCCACCATTGCCCTGGGCAACTTGCGCCAGGGCTGGACAACACCCTTGGTCAAGAAATTTTTCCCCATATCAAATCCAGACCTCCCCCAAAACAACTTGAGGCTAGTTCGTCTCGTCCCATCCCTTGTTACCTGAGAGCAGAGCCCAACACCTCCCCAGCTCCCTCAGCTGCCCTCTCAGCTCCTGGTGCTCCAGCCCCTCCCACAGCTCTGTTCCCTTCCCTGGACATGCTCAAGCCCCTCAATGTCCCTCTTGTCATCAGGGGCCCAGAGCTGTCCCCAGCACTGGAGGTGCCCCAGCAGTGCCAGTACAAGGGACAGGCACTGCCATGGACTGTGGGCCGCACCATGGCTGGGACACCATGGGCACCATGTCCACCTCGGCACATGCTGACCCATGTCCAGGCACATGCTGTCCCAAGTCCAAGTCAATGGCCATTTCTTGCACCATTAAAACACAGCAGGAGTAAGTAGCCATCACCTGCCTTTTCAAGGGCTGTATTATTTATGCACATCAAAACAACCACCTAAAATACTATGGCAGAAATCTCATCTAGCACACCCTTTCCTCACAGTTGATGAGACAAGGTTATCGTATTTCAGACCCTAATTTTCAGCATTTTGAGATAGCCTATTTGGATCCAGTGACACTTCGATCAAGAAGCTGTTCTGATCAGAGCTAACACAGCAGCCTTCACACGGGTATTCCCCCAACACCCTGTGTATCAATGCATCATTGACTCAGCAGCCAGCAAAAATAGTCACACAAGGCACTGAGTGGCTCACTCAAACTCCTGAAGAGGTCAACAGTATATATCACCTTAATTTCATCCCAGCAACTTCTTTCAACAATGAAACAATACAAGATGGAGAATGTTATTTTCCATGTGGCATTCCCCTTCTACTTTCCCTTACTCTCAGTCAGATAAAGTGACAAAAACAAAGTGTTTCAACATTCATAAAAAATGGCTTGAAGTACTGTACAGCTTTATAGTTAAGACATAAAAGAGAAACTGTGTTAAAAGATAATACTGGTATTCATGAATTCACAGAAAACTTCACATTGTATGCGTCTATAGATAGCTGCATAAGCTTGATATCAATGCCAGCTCCTTTATTTCAGATGCAGGCAGTAAGCATGATGCTGGATTCCATAATCACAATGAAAATAAGTAAAATAATTCTTTACACTGAGACTAAGGAAACAGCATGTATTGCAAAATACTATCTATTACCCTGCCTGCTGCCTTCTGTGCATTCCTGCAAGTTAATCAAGGTGAAATGTGCAGTCAGTCAAGCCTCGACACAGCTAACATCTAATACAAAAATTCCACAGACTAACACTTTGTTACAAGATGGATTTCATTTTACTAGAAGATGTAGCCGGGCTTCAATACAATAGTCATAAAGATTTTTAGTTAACACTCACATTAAAAATGCTCGTGAGTATAAAAAAAAAAAATATAGTTTTATACATCAGTGCAAAAATCTTATACAGGCTTTAGAAAAAAATTTCTAAGGTTTACAGGAAGAACATAAAAATAGCCTTTACAACATTTTCCCCCTTAAGCTGATTCTACCTTCCCTCTAAGGCAACAACAGCCATGTGTATGAAAACATACTTTGCAGTGCCTAAAGGGACTCCAGGAGAGCTGCAGAGGGACTGGGGACAAGGCATGGAGGGACAGGACACAGGCAATGGCTTCCCAGTGCCAGAGGGCAGGGCCAGATGGGATCTTGGGCAGGAATTCCTGGCTGGGAGGGTGGGCAGGCCCTGGCACAGGTGCCCTGAGCAGCTGTGGCTGCCCCAGACCCCTGCAAGTGTCCAAGGCTGGCTGGATGGGGCCTGGAGCAACCTGGGACAGTGGAAGGTGTCCCTGCTCATAGGGGTGAAGCTTTAAGGGCCCTTCCAAACCAAAGCTATGATTCTGTACTTATCTTCCTACTCCATTTACAATTATAAAGTGGACATTCATTACCATCAACAAACTTTTATGGAGACATATGTCTGAGAACATTTATGATCACGGTGCAAGGCAGACAGTGCTTCCAACAAACCCTTAACAAGTCATTTTCTTTGGTTTTCCAGCATATTGCAGAAGAGTGCAGCCTTGTTATTAATATGCTTTTTACATCACTCAATTAAGATTAGATATTCAAGCTGTGCCATGTACATGCCATTTTCTCTTAAGAGAAGTTCTTTACAGCTGCACAGCCCAATAAAAAAAGCTTTTTTAACACAAAACGAAAGCCATTTTAGTTTTAACATTACTCCATGAACACAAAGACTAGCTTGACAGAACTCTACAGAAGGAAATCAGACTGGTTAATTCAAGCATTTTTATATTCCAGAAATATTTTTCCCCTGAAATTCATACTTGAAGGTTATAAGAAATTTCATAGGTTGTTTTGTTTCTTATGGTTAAACTTCAGCAACCATGATTCATCAGCAGCAACACCATTCTAACGCACTAAGCCGTAGGTGTATCTGGAACGGCACTAATTTCCCAGGGAGGATGATGTTAAGGAGCCCAGGAAATGCTGACATGCCACTGAAATTAAGGGGCAGGTGCGTTTCAAAGCAAAGTAATGGATCAAACATCTCTCCAAACAAGAGCTGTGTGATTCTCCACGCTCACACTGCAATATTAATAGTCACTGTTCATGTGTATACACGTGTGTGTGTATATACATGAATGCAAGGTAACTGAAAACGCCTGTTTCATTATTGACATACAGCTACAATAAGCACCAACAACTGTGGCTTTTAGGGCAAGTACTGCTCAAGCAGCAAACTGGACACTTGCACTGCAGAAGCAATCCAGCCTACTCAGAAGTACTGATCAATTTCCCCCAAGAGCTCTGCTTCAGCCCCAACAGCTTCCAGACAATGTCGGATGTGTCTGAATGCTCTGTACAGAAGGGACACACTAAGGACAGGTTCCACAAATCCTCACTCTTGACTTTAAGCCCTTTCATGGACATTCAGCAAAGAAGTACATTTGTGACATCTTTTGCAGCAAATCTGCGTACATGCTGACTTACATCAGGCTAGGAATGGGTAATGCTGGTAAGGAAAAACAGCCTGCGTCTTCAGATGGTTGAAGACCTCTCTGTTGAATGTAAATGTGTTCTTAAACTGATAAAACCATAGATAAAAAAATATAAGTCACAGGGAAAAATGAAGATGCCACTACTGAAATCCATGTCAGCAGTACAGGACAGCAAAAGCAGCTCTAAAGAAAACCACAATCAGTGCAAATGATAACCACCAGATTATGGAGATTTTCTTCTGCACTGGCTCTAGCCTAGATCCCAAACTAGGAATTAGCTCCAAAGTTGCATGCACTTAATAACAGCAAAACTCCTAAGTTAAACAAACACAAATATTTAAGACATTCAAAACAAAGCTTGGCCCACTTCACTGTAGCCTCCTTTTTAGAATACCCTAAACTACATTATCTCCTTCCTCTCCCCTTAACTGTATCTCAGCACAGTCAGTAAACTGCTAATGACTGTAAACATAACAAACTTTTAAGGTGCCTTGATAAATCTCAGTGACCTGGAACAGTGACTGTGAACATATGGAGAACACAGGAATTTCATGCAAGTACAAGGTAACAGCACATTATCAGAGGTTATTAGGAGTATTTTATCAGCATTTACGCTACTTAATACACTCAATTTAACTGCACCCTAAGGATCATTACAGCACCAATGGCAACTTCTCAGTATCTATTCTGTCCACCCTCTTAAGTTTAAACCAGATAGTCATGTGCAACTTGATTTCTACATGAAAAACCTAAACTGATCAGCATATACAATACAAAGATATTAACACAGATTAAATAAAACAGTGTTTGGCAATGAGCTTGAGGACAACACGTGAAAATAGCTCTCAACATTTTCTTGTTAGCAATTTATCTCTAACACTGGTAAATGTGAGACAGTCATTTACACTGTCCTTCCAGACTGGAAAAATAAACCAAGAGGAGTCAAAAGACACCAAGTCTGGCATGAACAAGAGAGTCAATATATAAAAGAATGAGACTTCAACTTCTGTATTTTAATACGCTATCCAAACCATATTGCTCTTCCCATTTGAATCGTGTGAGTTCAGTACTGGGTGTGTAAGAGCAGAAAATAAAAGTGGGACCTACTTCCAGCATTTATAGACCTGATTTTCCAGTAAATTTTGTGCAATTTCTCCTGCCAGAGAGAATATATTAGCACACTTCCATCTATCTCTTCTCAACCAAATGAGTTCTTTCCCACAATGACTATGAAACTGAGCACTAGTGTCACAAATTAGTTTTGGCACAGGTATAGATAGCTATTTGCCTATAAACAGCCTTCTTTTTTGCCTTACAAAGATGACACTAATAAATGACTCCAAAACATGATTAAACACAAACTATGAGACTGATGCTGTCACATCCTAGAGATCAGTTTCAAAGACTGCATGCACTCCACTCCATTATTTGTTTCCAATTTAGAGTCAGGATGCCAGCAGAAACACAGGGGACCCAAGAATACTCTCAAGTAATAATATGTAACTGATCCTCTTATCTGCAGTATTTTGTTGAGATGCAACACGCCTCAAGCCAAATCTTGGTGAGTTCAGAATCTGTTGGGAGCTGGAATTGTTTTCTCACAGATGGCTCTCAGAAGGAGCTGTAGTTCCCCACTTCTGGGCCAATTCTGTTAAAAAATGTGTCTACTCGTCATCTCTGGCCTCCACGCCAGACTGATTCTGTTCCACATCCGCCTGTGCCTGTGTAATTCCTTCAACGTTTACTGGGCTGCTCTGGAGAGGGGATTATGGATAAAGGTATGAGCCAGGTTTAAAAACCACATCAGTGAACAGTAGCTCTGGAAGTGGTATCTCAAAACTAACTATATCTCACAACTAGATGCAGTTGTGCTCTCCACATCTTCTCAGCCACTCCCTAACATTCCAGAAACCAGTAATCTACAGAGATCAATAAACATTACTAGTTAATAAAGGATTAATCAGATGGTCTAAAAGGGCAAGCCATAGACCAGACATTTTCACCAATATCTTGAAAAGTAGCAATTGTGGTTACAGCTACTTTGAAAACCTTCAATAAAACTGAAAATTTCCAAAAGTCAGGATGTAACAGCAGGTTTCTTTGAGTCTGTTTTCTTTCACTACAGCCTCTCAGTTACAACCTTTGGGTCCAAGCTCCAAAGAACTTTCACTGTGAAGATCCAGAGGATGTCAGGACAACTAACAAATATTAAAATGATCCTTTGCCCTGAGGAAAAAAACCACTGCTCCTGCATGTTTCCCTCAAGAAACAGGGTTTAAGAGAGAACTCTGACCTTCTGCCTTTAGTCAGTCCTTAACTTAGTCAGTCCTTAACGAATTACTAAAACAAATTCCACTCTAAAAATGGCCCAAGTGGCCTTTTATAAGGTAGGTAGAGATGACATACTACAGGAAACTGCAATCAGCAAGAGAGCAGCAAACAATACTGCCATAAAAACACTCAGTACGTTAATCTATAAAGCAGCCATTTCAGATTACACCTAAAGGTCAATTCACAAAATCTTCTGGGGGTGGAAGAATCTCTCTCATCTTTAGTCAAAAGCAGGATGATTTCATTGTCTGAAAAAAATTTAAGCCTCAAAACCAAGTGCCTGGTATTCAAACAAGCACATTCAAACACATCCTGAAATTCAAAGAGAGAAAAATAAAAACTCAGCCAAAGCCTTGCAGACACGAGGCAGAGAACTACATTCTGTTCCAAAACCATACCTGGTGCTTTCCCAAAACAGGCCATGAATTATTATCAGATGGATGCTGAACATTTAGAGAAGCTCAAGGCTAACAGATTCATCTCACAGGCACTCCAGCTTACAAATAAGATTAATGGGAACACCAAAAGATATGTCTTCAGACTTTTTAACTAGTGGCACCCCTTCTTTTGAGTGATGAAAGGGCCCTGCAGATAGCCTGAAATACAGTTCCCTTTTCTCTCCATACTTCCTGTATTACTTCTGGCAAGCAACTGAGGTGCATAGATAATTTCAAAGGTATTTAGGTACCTAATTCCCTGAGGGAGGTTATCAATACTTATGAGTATCTAGATAAGTGATTACAGTGCTTTAGGAGAGGCAGATCACAGCTCCAGCTCAAGACTGAAGAGGAAGGAATAAAGGAAGAGGAGTCACCACCGGCGCAAAGTTTATACTGGGGCTTTGGCCAAGCCCTTTGAGATGCCTAGGAATGAGGGCTGAGAGAAAGGATCAGGACATGGATCAAAAAAACATGTAAACACAAACACATTTAAAGGGGGGAAAACCCCAACAACACAAGGTTCACTTACAAAAAAACAAGCCAACAATTCCTAAACCTAAAACAGACAGAGCACTGTTGTCGTCAGACAAAGAAATCCAGTTCTTTCCACTGTATTTTTGTAAGTGAGCTCCTCAGCTGTACCATCAGCGTTAAAAGAAACCTCAGCACGGGAAATTATCTGGCTATTGCAGCACATTTCCCATTCCCACTGCGGGTCACACCAACACCAGCTCTCTCCTCCACTAAAATCCAACTCACAGTGGTTCCTATTTAACCCGCTTTTAGTGCTCCTGTAACAAAGTCTACGTGAGGGGCGGGAGCGGCCTGCACGCAGAATACCCAAGACGAATTCTGCTTCTGCAGGTGTGGATGCTGCTGTAAGACAACCTCCTCCTTCCACACAAAGGTACCAGCGGATTGTTCAGGAAACAGGAGGAAAAACACAAACTATGCAGTCAGCTCTTTGTGTACACACCTTAACAAAATGAAAGGACGCACACACACACACCCACTCCGACAAATCTGCTACAGAGTCCATCATCATAACACGAAAGACAATGAACCGAAAATAAAACAGGTCTGAAAAGCAGCACTGGGTTTCACGCTGGGTAGGCACAGCTCTCCCTGTTGGAAAGCGGTCCACGGATTTCCAGAGATTCCGCAGCTATCAGCATTTTTAACAGCCCGGTGGTTATTCACCGCCCTCCCTTCAGCTGCACGGGGCGCGGGGCCCAGCAGGAGCCATGCGAGCCCTGGGGCCGCTCGGCAGCGCCGAGTCGGCTTCAAAATGTCGGGAGGAGCGGGCAGAACACCCCCGGCGGCGGCAGCAGCAGCAGCACAACCCACACGGCGGAGACGAGAAACCGGGCACTGACAAGGAGGGTCTCCCCGCGCAGACCCCGCCGACGCCCGGAAAGCCGGGGTGGCCCCGCTCCTTCCTTCCGTCCCTCCCTCTCACCCTAGGGATGGCACGGGCCCACCAGCACCGATATCTTGCCCCCGCCACCTCTTCTCTCCCTCCTTCCCCCTCACCCGCAGCTCCTCGAAATCGGCCATTTTCTACCCGCCGCAGCCGGCCGCCGCCGCCACCATCATCGTGCACCCGGAGCGCGCTCCCGGCACGTGACGGGGAGGGCGGTCCGGCGAGAAGGGCGGCGGGGAGGGGCGGGGGGAGGTGAGGGAAAACCGGCCCGGTGTGGCACAAACACACCGGGGATCGTGAGGGGAAACCGGCCCGGGGTGGCACGGACACACCGGAGACCGTGAGGGGAAACCGGCCTGGGGTGGCACGGACACACAGGGGACCGTGAGGGGAAACCGGGCTACAGTGGCGGACCCTGAGGGGAAACCGGGCTGGCTAGTGGCACAGACACAGCGGGAGCCCTGAGAGGAAACGGGCCCGGGGTGGCACGAACACACCGGGAGCCCTGAGGGGAAAGCTGCATACACACACTCCTGTAGCTACCGGCCTCAACTCCACAGAGCTCCTGTGGCAGCTCCGGGGTGTGAAGAATTCAAGTGGTCCTGGAAATTATCCCAGAATCACAAAATAAACATGATCTCTGGAGATCACCCAGTCCAAACCCCTGACAAGGCGGGGTCACACCCGAACTTGTCCAGATAGATTTGGAAGGTCTCTCAGAGGCAGACTCCCCGACCTCCCTGGACCCCCACTTCCAGAGCTGTGCCACCGTCAACGTAACGAAGTTCTTCCTCATGCTGAAGTGAAATTTCTTGGGATTTAGTTGTGGCAATTGCTCCTCATCTCATCACTGGACACCACTGAAAAGATTCCCGCACCATTGTTTGTACACTCTGCCTTTGAAATGTTTATCTGCATTAACGAGATCCCCTCGCAGTCTTCTCTAGGATAAACATGCCTATATCTTGCAGTCTCTCGTCATGAGAGACGCTCCAGACCCCTCATCATCCTTGTGCCCTCCACTGGACCTCTCCAGTAGCTCCTTGTCTTTCCTGTGCTGAGGAGCCCGGACCTGGACACACCTGCCATGCTCCCTCCCCTCCAGCATTAACACTCCACTCTTTAACTGAATTGTTCTATTAAAAACCATACCAAACAAACAAAAATTTTAAAAAAAACCAACCAAATGAGCATATCATAGAATAAAATAAATAAAACATAATCCAGTTTGCAATTGAAGTGGATTAAATAGAAAGCTTGTGATTTTACAGCCCAGTTTATCCACCCAATCAAAAGCACTCATAATTTGTGTTATAATGATGATGCAGCACGTTTTATTAATAAAAAATGAAGGGAAAATGTCACCAGCAGTAAGCTTCAAAAACTGGATAATGGGTTTCCTGCTGGAAGGGAAATGTTGAGACATTTACAGAAAAATAAACATTGAGGTGCAGCCGAGAATATTGTTTTCAAAAGCAGCCAGAGATCATTACCTAGTCACAATAATTACCTACTCACAATATTCAATTTCATCGGCAACTTGGCTGTAAAACCAAACAACCGATTTATTGCAATGAAAAATAGCAAAGACTCAGCCAACAAACAGGCAAGCAGCCAATGCAACCCGAACGAGAAGATGAAGAGACACTGGAAAAGAAAAGAGGCCTGAAATGCAAAACATTTGCTTGTATTAACCAAAAGGCAGCTGGTTTTGTACGATGGACAGATCCAGAGCAGCAACTACAACAGTAACTTAATGGGTCAAGGGACAGGCCACGTCGGCAGCAGGCTCTGTGAGGAAGGATGCTGGCAGGCAATTCTGGGAACAGCTGAGTTTTCCTAGAGGATACTGATCCCTGCTGTACACACGAGCTATGGGCACTTAACTACTGCTACAAGAGCTAGACACCAAGGAACTCAATAATTAACATCATTAGTTGCAATTTCCAACAGCTTTCTGAGACAGCCTTTCCTTTTTATTTACTATTTACTCCAAGATAAACCCTTAGTTGTGCTGAAGTTTTTCACTATAGGCACAGATACTTAGTCTTCTGCACAAACAGCTTCTGTGCTTAGTCTTATGACACCCATTTCCCTGAAGATTTAAACATAAGGACTTCATTAATTTAAAACCCCTTTTGTTGGTCAAAACCAGGAATCCACATGCTAATAAAGCACGCCATCTGCCATGCCACTGCATGAGTTCAACTCCTAAGTCCATCAAATGCTTATTTTTCCCTCTAATTCAATACCAGACTAAAGAAGCAAGCTGCAGGTTAGACTCTCTTAGATCATTAAAGCATGACCAGACCAAAGGCTTCTCTTTTGTTCTTTCAGCAAACCCTCTAGTGCTCCTTCCTTCAAACACTCCGGGCAGGACATCAGTGTTCAAGCTCACATCAGAGCCAGACAGCTTTTTTCTAGTGTACACTCACCTCTCACTTCATAACCACATCTTTCAACCTTTCCATTCATCTCATCCCCAATATCTGCAGGGATAAGAGCAAACATTACTTTTATACACCTCACATAAGATAACAAGAGTTTACATATTAGCTTTCCCCAATTCTTTTATTGACGTGTTCCTTCATAATATATTGTTTTCCTTTATCTTTCCCTCACAGCCTTTCTACTACACATCTCTGGGGCCCTATACTTAAAAAAAAAAAAAAAAAAAAATAAAAAAAAAAAAAAAAAAAAAATTAAAAAAAAAAAAAAAAAAAGTACTTCATGCTTTTGGTCCTCCTCAATTTTTTCTTAGGGCACAGGTGTTTCCTCTCCCATTCCATTCTCTCCACTCAAAAATTTCTTTCAAATCTCCCTCTTCTGTTTTTCCAGTAACGAGAATCAGTCTCCCCTTTTGCTCTAGTTCTTAGAAATCCTGCTGCTTTATCAAAACTTCTCACACACATATCAACTCCAGACTTACAGTCCACACCTACCGAGTCATCTTAGGTAAATTCCAATATTTCCAGTATTTCTCTTTCCACCAAACTTTAAAGAAAACCTACCTCAAATGTCAGAGATTCTTCTGAGTTCCGAGACTTCTGCTTCTTCTCGTACCTCCATCTCTGATATGCCTTTCTTCTTCTCTTCTTTCCCCTCTCTAAACCTGCTACTTCATCTCCCAAACCACTTCCTAGGCTCTCTCTTTGAGCATTTGGTTTGTTTTCAGTATAAGCCTTTAAACTCAGTCCAGCAGCAGCCATTACAGGAGACCTGCCCCAAGCACCAGGGGATACTCCTATGTCCCAGGCTATCGCAGAAGCAGTCAGCTGGGGTTATTGTTTCCCCAATAGGCTCTAATTAGGGTAAGGAATGAGCCTGTAGGTGCTAAGCAATCTGCCCCCTAAAGTGAGGCTTGTTAGGAAAAAAAAAAAGTCCGTCTGGTTGCAACCTTTTCTAGTAATCTTTCTAGTGCTATGCACAGTATGTCCATACAAGCACTGCCTGTTCCCACAGCTCTGTTAACTACGGAAGACATCTGAACATCCAAATAAACCCTCCCAGACTTCCACAAATGCTTCAGTTAAAAAAAAACCAAAAAACCAAACAAACAGAAAAATCAAAACAACAAACAAAACCACCCTACAGCTGCTCACAGCTTGCAGCAATTGCTCTTATCAGCATTATACCTCATCAAACCCCTCCTGTGCTGCTTAACCAGCTGCTAATAGACATCAGAGTGTGAACTGCAAGTAGGGATGGGGCTGGGGTGACTGGGTGGAAAGTAGATATGTTTTGTGTGTGCTGTTTCAAGGAAAGAATTTTATGAGGTCAGCCTTAGGCTTCTCCATCATCTCTCATACCCCACAGTCATGTACTTTTTAAGATAACACTGTAAGTGAATGGCAAAAATATTTAAGTGCTGGTCAGTGCCTACAACGCTCTTGTGTGAGATCTAGAGCTGCCAAAGCACAGAGGTTTGAAGATACTCTTAATCAAGCTGCTGACAACAAAAATGGGGGCTCTGGCTCTAAGATACTCTGAGTTGGATACTCAGGTTGGATGGCACTTGGAGCAGCCTGGTCTACTGGAAGGTGTCCCTGCCGAGGGCAGGGCATTGGAACTGGATGGTCTTTAAGGTCCCTTCCAACTCAACGTATCCTGTGACTCTCTGATTCTGTTTATTGGAAAGAAAGAATTTACGTGACTGCTTTGTATCTGCACTTTCTACCCAGCTGTTTGGCAAAACAGAGTTTGGATGGGACATAATCTTCTCTTCTGTCAAGGCATATGATGAAGTTAGTTATATACAACTCCCTTGATCTCAGACTTAATAGACACACTAAAGTTTAGCAGAAAAATCCAAATCAGAAACCTCATTTATTTCCATACATATATTTATTCTAATCAGTTTTGAGGATGAAATAATTATTTTGCCTGCCCATCCTAACATATCAGGGTGATAGTCCTATATTTTGGTTTCAAGCCCAAGAGCAAAATATTTAAATTTTGCTATAAAGTTGCTTACTCGATCATTATTATTTTTATTATGTCTATTGACATAAGCCTAGATTTCATAGTCTTGAACACAGCCTCCCTGACTGTGGGTGAGTATTTACCTCCATGGACAGTTTTTGTGAAAACTACCCTCAATTTTTGTTCCAAGGATTTGAAGAGTCTCTTTATCCATCCAAACAATAGAAAGCCACATATTAAGGTAGCACTACCCCTTTAACAGTAACGGTGGAAAACTCTCAAGTCAAGCATGGCCCTGAGCCAAGGCTATTCTCCCAAAAGTGATGAACTTGGGATGGCTTGAATCCTAACTTCAATTACAGGAACTTCTCTTCCACAGCCATAAAAAAAAAGAAGCCTGCAATAATGGAAAAACAAACACACTACCCACTCTACTACCACATTAAGGTCACAAAATTAAGCACTCACTCTGGTAGGAGGGGACCTAAGTTAGAGGAACATTAATCCGATCCACTTTGAAAAACCTCCACGTTTTATGGGACAAATAAAAAGATAATAAAAAGTAATAAAAAGGAGATGTATTAAATTACATCCTTGACAGGATGAAAGCATGTTACATTTGCAGCGCAGCTCCCTGAGCTGTGAATACACACTTGTTATAAGTAAAATGAGTGATTTTTCGCATATTCGAGTTGGCCATTGCTATGGTGCCTGTTAAATAAAATTAGAAAATTGGGACTTTAATGGAGTTGTAGATTATAAGGTTGAAAGAAAGAGAACTTGGTTAGGGATGTTTTGAAGTGGGTGGTGTTTGGAGTTGCAGTGGAGGAGTAGAAGTTATAAAGTTAAAAAGAAACTGTTGAGTAGAAGTTATAAAGTTAAAAAAGAAACTGTTGAGTAGAAGTTGTAAAGTTAAAAAGAAACTGTTAAGTAGGAGTTGTAGAGTTAAAAAGAAACTGTTTAAGAGTACTAAGGTGTTGAAATTGTTAAAACCATGTAATCCTAAATTCATAATCTATGTATCTTTAAAAATCCTTTATCTTGGCAATTGTATTCATGTTAAAAACTCGGTTTTCATGTTGTGTTTAATATCTTTAAGCCCATCACCCATCCCAATACTAAAGGCACACTGCACCACCCAATCTAAAAATAGAAGAATCGCATCTCTCCGCCCCCTGCAAGTGGAATACTAATGAGGAACCTTCCCGCCTTTGCAAACTACCCCTAGATACGAGCCATCTATTGGCAGGGGAGGTCCACCTCATTAATTAGTACTGCCAATCACCAGCAGGCAGGAAGGCGGAGATACCAATTCGGACCAGCCCATCAAAAACCTTATAAAAACCCAAATTTGACCAGCCTCAGGAGCTAGCTGGGTCCCTCTGCCACCAACATCAGCAGACGTGGGTCTGTGCAGGGTGCCTGGTGTCTCTCCTCGCTGAATAGCAGTGAGGTAGAGATTGGGTCGGGTGCTGGGCCTCTTACCCCTTTCAGGGGCTTATGCTTAAAATTTTCTTTGAACTTAAGGCTAGCTTAAGTTCACCACCCGGCCTTGAGGATCTCCTCTCTTCGGCAGCCAGCCGGTAGCCGGGGGAGTCTTATTACCGTACCGGGACCTTCTTTTTGTGCTTTTTGTTTTCTCTTTTTTTTTACCTCGGGATATTCCGGACCTCGTGGGCTTTTGTAATAAACAACATCTACCTCAACCCACGAGTGTGAAATTGTCTCTTTAATGACACACTGAAGCCTGTGTTGGCAGGTACCAGATTGGGAAAATTTAAGAAAAGGGCTGGGGAAGCATTCCAGAGCAGGAACAAAGTGACCCCAAAAGGAAAGGCCTTATGAGATGCTAAGCAAGTGTGGTACAGAATCCCAGAATGTTTTGGATTGGAAGGGACCTTAAAACTCATCCAGTTCCATCCTCCTGACATGGTCAGGGACACCTTCCACTGGAAGGTTGTGTTGCATGGATATGAGAACCTGGTCATTACCCTTTCCAAGAACTGAGCAGCTATTGGATTTGGGAAGAGGGATGATAGAAGCCCTTCCCATAAAGCTGTCAGGTGCTGTGCATGTGTCCATCAATTTATCTTCCCACTGTGTGTGTAAAGCACAGGATTCCTCCCAAAAGAGGAGTTTTGGGAGGGGTCCTGAGACTGAGCTTTAGGTTTTGTCTTGCAGGACCACAGGTTCTCCTTCAGCTGGACTGAAGCCAGACCACGTTCAACAGGCACAATTCACCCCTCCAATAATTCACACCCTGATCCCAGGAGGCTGCAGCAACCAGGCAGCTGAGTTGTGCTCCGAAGAGAGCGCTTTTCACAGCCCTGTGTTCCCTCAGGGACGTGGTCTCCATTTTAATGCCCACTGGTTCATCCTTGATGTGAGGGGCAAACTGGACTCTGCTGCTTCTCCTCACGGCAGCTCTGTGGCTGAGCTGGGTATGTTGAGCCCTGGAGTGAGCTGGGCTGGGCTGATTTGGGCTGTTTTGGCTTGCTTGGGGTGGGGTTGGGTTGGCGTATTTTGGGTTGGTTTGGCTTGTTTGGGGTTGATTTGGGTTAGACTGGCATGTTTTCGGTTGGTGTGGCTTGGTTTAGGCTGGTTTGGCTTGGTTTGGGTTGGTTACGGTCGTTTCGGATTGTTCTGCGGCCACACCGCTCCAGCTCGTCGGCCCGAACCCCCGCCCAACTGCCCCCCACTCCGCACCACCCAGGCGAGCCCAGCGCCCATTGGCTAGCGCCGCCTTCCGCCCACCCTGCTCTATTCGTGATTGGGCAGGTCTCCAGTCAATCTTTCACCTTNGGGTGCGGGTCAGGGCGCTCGCTCGCTGCGTTATTCCGGGCGGCGTTCCCGGCGGCATTCCCGGAGGCATTCCCTGCAGCCATGGAGCTCTCGTGCCAGGCGCTGAAAACCACCCACCAGGCGAGGGAAGCGGTGAGAACTGGAGGGGCGGGCGGCCGCGCGTCTTGGTTGCCATGCCAACAGGGGGCGGGGCACCGAGCGCATGCGCAATGTTGGTGTTGTCATGGTGGCGGGGCCGGGCATGATGGGCAGGGACGGGCGTGGATCGTCTACAGCGCCTCTGGAAATGGTTCTAGAGCAGCAGGCAAAGCCAAAGGGAAAAATCCATATTCCTCCCTCCCTTGGCTCTTGTTTCCATAAGATAATGACGGCTGTATTGCCCCATCCCTGGAAGTGTTCCACGCCAGGTTGGGTGGGGCTTGGAGCAACCTGGGATAGTGGAAGGTGCTTCTGTCCATGGCAGGGGGTGGGAAAAGCCGGTCTTAAGGTCGCCNGGTGGGAAAAGACGGTCTTAAGGTCGCCTCCAGCCCAAACCATCCTATGATTCAATTATTGTATGGTTCTTGCTCCAGGAAGCCCAGAAACAGCAGGATTTTTCTGAATTTCATAATCTGTTCTTTTTCGTCCATCTCCTGGTTAAATTACACCGGCGTGAGAGAGACTGCAGGGATGCTAAAAGCCTTTCCCATAAGGCCGTTGGGTGCTGTGCATGCATACACCAATCGCACTTCCCACTTACGAGTGAAAAGTACAGCATTCTTCACAAAAGAGGAGTTTTGGGAGGAGTCCTGAGACTGAGCTTTAAGTTATATCAGGCTCTTGTAGAATCACAGAATGTCCTAGGAGGAGGAGAGGTGAAAAGGGGACCTTCCAACCTCATCAGTGGGGATTTGCATGGCCCTCATCCCAAGGATGGTGCTGGCTACTAAATGCAGAAACACTTGTGGTATTGGGAACTGGAGCTCAAGAGCTCTTCCCTGTCAGCTGTGCCACAGGTTTTGGTCTGATGTGCTTTTGGTAAACTGGATTCTCCATAGCCTTTTGGCAGGATGGATTTGAAGGTAACAGTCTGTATTTTGGGCACAGAGAAGAGGGAGTTGTTTGTGTTTCACAGAGGAGCAGAGGTTTGGAGTCTTTTTTTGAATTAGTGACTTGAAGAACCACCTGAAGCTGCCAAGGGGATTTTTTTATTCTTGTTCCCAGTCATAAGTTCAATGGTGAGCTTGCTGTATGTCTTTAATTATGAAAGCTCATTGTAATCCTTGAAAAACTCTGGCAACTCTATTGTTTGCAGCAGCCTTGTATAATTTGGAAGAGAGAAGAGGGCAAAGCGCCCTTTCTTTGTCCTGGGAAATTCTATTCAATGGCAGCCAAATTATACATTGTTTAAAACTCACCAGTTCCATTCTCTGCTTGTGTTTCTCAAAGAGTACAGTCACCAAGCCAGACAAGAACTGAACATTCAGCCTTCTGAAAAGCCTGTCAAGGCTGCAGATATCCAAAGGACTGTGGGAAAGGGGAAGCTGTGGGGTACAGGGTAGTGGAGGGAGGAGGAAAACTAGGTGAGCCCATCAAGCCTCTCTGTCCTGGCACATGGTGCCAGCTTGACCTTCAGGAGCCCCATGCTTGTCGGCATCCTGACATCCCAAAGACAAAGAGGGAAGAGGCTCTGCCTGTGTATTACAATCAGTGCTTCTCCTGTGTGATTGCACAGCTAGCTGGTTGCCTCTTGTCTCAATTCCTGATCAGAGATCCCTCTGAACACATCCTGACTGCCCCAGTAGGGTGTACTTAGAGTACATACTAAAGCAGTATAGTTCTTACTCCCAAGCTCCTCAGACCATGACTTACTCTTGTAACTCTTTATTTGTCATCTTAACAAATATATTCATGCAGAATACATAGAGTGAAATGATAATAAATGTTACTGAGTTAAATTAATCTTTTAGTAGGCCCATTAATTTCAGGAGATTACACAAGAGATTTGGTTGATTTATAATATAAATGCATTTTAGAAAATGGTGTGGAAATGACTGAACAAACAATTGCACCTAAAGATGCACAACTCTATTAGAGTTTAATTTTAAATGACTCAAAGAAAGGAATATGTGCCTATTCTTTTGTTAAGCCAGAAATAAATAANCTGTGCCTCGGCGGGGGTCGGCGGGGTGCGGGTCAGGGCGCTCGCTCGCTGCGTTATTCCGGGCGGCGTTCCCGGCGGCATTCCCGGAGGCATTCCCTGCAGCCATGGAGCTCTCGTGCCAGGCGCTGAAAACCACCCACCAGGCGAGGGAAGCGGTGAGAACTGGAGGGGCGGGCGGCCGCGCGGCTTGGTTGCCATGCCAACAGGGGGCGGGGGGCCGAGGGCCNCGAGCGCATGCGCAATGTTGGTGTTGTCATGGTGGCGGGGCCGGGCATGATGGGCAGGGACGGGCGTGGATCGTCTACAGCGCCTCTGGAAATGGTTCTAGAGCAGCAGGCAAAGCCAAAGGGAAAAATCCATATTCCTCCCTCCCTTGGCTCTTGTTTCCATAAGATAATGACGGCTGTATTGCCCCATCCCTGGAAGTGTTCCACGCCAGGTTGGGTGGGGCTTGGAGCAACCTGGGATAGTGGAAGGTGCTTCTGTCCATGGCAGGGGGTGGGAAAAGACGGTCTTAAGGTCGCCTCCAGCCCAAACCATCCTATGATTCAATTATTGTATGGTTCTTGCTCCAGGAAGCCCAGAAACAGCAGGATTTTTCTGAATTTCATAATCTGTTCTTTTTCGTCCATCTCCTGGTTAAATTACACCGGCGTGAGAGAGACTGCAGGGACGCTAAAAGCCTTTCCCATAAGGCCGTTGGGTGCTGTGCATGCATACACCAATCGCACTTCCCACTTACGAGTGAAAAGTACAGCATTCTTCACAAAAGAGGAGTTTTGGGAGGAGTCCTGAGACTGAGCTTTAAGTTATATCAGGCTCTTGTAGAATCACAGAATGTCCTAGGAGGAGGAGAGGTGAAAAGGGGACCTTCCAACCTCATCAGTGGGGATTTGCATGGCCCTCATCCCAAGGATGGTGCTGGCTACTAAATGCAGAAACACTTGTGGTATTGGGAACTGGAGCTCAAGAGCTCTTCCCTGTCAGCTGTGCCACAGGTTTTGGTCTGATGTGCTTTTGGTAAACTGGATTCTCCATAGCCTTTTGGCAGGATGGATTTGAAGGTAACAGTCTGTATTTTGGGCACAGAGAAGAGGGAGTTGTTTGTGTTTCACAGAGGAGCAGAGGTTTGGAGTCTTTTTTTGAATTAGTGACTTGAAGAACCACCTGAAGCTGCCAAGGGGATTTTTTTATTCTTGTTCCCAGTCATAAGTTCAATGGTGAGCTTGCTGTATGTCTTTAATTATGAAAGCTCATTGTAATCCTTGAAAAACTCTGGCAACTCTATTGTTTGCAGCAGCCTTGTATAATTTGGAAGAGAGAAGAGGGCAAAGCGCCCTTTCTTTGTCCTGGGAAATTCTATTCAATGGCAGCCAAATTATACATTGTTTAAAACTCACCAGTTCCATTCTCTGCTTGTGTTTCTCAAAGAGTACAGTCACCAAGCCAGACAAGAACTGAACATTCAGCCTTCTGAAAAGCCTGTCAAGGCTGCAGATATCCAAAGGACTGTGGGAAAGGGGAAGCTGTGGGGTACAGGGTAGTGGAGGGAGGAGGAAAACTAGGTGAGCCCATCAAGCCTCTCTGTCCTGGCACATGGTGCCAGCTTGACCTTCAGGAGCCCCATGCTTGTCGGCATCCTGACATCCCAAAGACAAAGAGGGAAGAGGCTCTGCCTGTGTATTACAATCAGTGCTTCTCCTGTGTGATTGCACAGCTAGCTGGTTGCCTCTTGTCTCAATTCCTGATCAGAGATCCCTCTGAACACATCCTGACTGCCCCAGTAGGGTGTACTTAGAGTACATACTAAAGCAGTATAGTTCTTACTCCCAAGCTCCTCAGACCATGACTTACTCTTGTAACTCTTTATTTGTCATCTTAACAAATATATTCATGCAGAATACATAGAGTGAAATGATAATAAATGTTACTGAGTTAAATTAATCTTTTAGTAGGCCCATTAATTTCAGGAGATTACACAAGAGATTTGGTTGATTTATAATATAAATGCATTTTAGAAAATGGTGTGGAAATGACTGAACAAACAATTGCACCTAAAGATGCACAACTCTATTAGAGTTTAATTTTAAATGACTCAAAGAAAGGAATATGTGCCTATTCTTTTGTTAAGCCAGAAATAAATAAAATAACACTATAAGTGTTGAAGCTAATTAGTTAAGTGCTCAACTATTTAGTTTTTAAAACAAGATCACATTTAAGTGCCTTAAGGTTTTATTAATTTCATGGACCCCAAAGTCCCCTATAGTAATTGAAAATTTAATTACATTTAATTATATTTTTTTTCTTTTAAGAATGGAAGCTTATTAAACTTTAAACATTTAAACATCTATTGAAATACCAGTGGCTATAAACAACACGCAATTCTAAATACTAATTAAACAGGAAGGCTAAATCACTATAAAGCTAAACTGAATTTTAAGTAACTTTGCACTAGTAAGTACTCCTGTTTTTTTCATGCTGTGTAAGATTTGTCATTTCCTCTCTAGGCACAACAGAAGCCCTGGGCAGTGTTAGTACCAGCCTGTACCGTGTCAGGTACGGTTTTTTGTGGGTGTAAGTGCAGTGGGGTCAGTCCCTAGAGGATAAACTGGAGTTCAGGACAGCAGGCCAGGGTGGGCAGAGAGCTGTTTTAAGGGGACAGCTAAAGCTGTTGGTGGCATTGACAGACATTCATCTGCCTTGTGGAAAGAGTATGTGCTAAAATGAGAGTGGTGAAATGCAGGAAAGGGATTGGTGGGGCTGGTCAGGAAAGCAACGATCTGTGCACCACTGGTTCACCAGATTCATTACTTGGTAAGGTTGCATGTTGAAAGATCCTGGATTTTTCTTTGTGTTATAGAAACTTCATAGTACTGGTCTACCAGAGACATCTCTGTTTTGTTTTTCAGGTACAACCTAGTGCAAGTCATTGTCAGTTGATCAACTGATTGACAGCTTAGTTAATTTTCTTTGGACACATGGCTGACTGCTCAAAATCAGCCATTGCTGTTTGCATTCTCCTTAACATGAGTTAAAGACGGAAGTAACCTCTCAGTCTAAACTCTCTTCTGATTTTCAGATGGGGCTCTTTTGGGAGGTAAAGGTTCATTTTTCCTTCTGATTCATCAGCACAGCCAGAAGAACATTGCTGTGTCGAGGTTGAAGTAGGTGGCTCACAAGTAGACACAGTGTTATCCTACACCCAAAGCAAGTCCGTACTTAAATTGAGATGCTGCCAATCACTGTATCACTATTTATACTGGAACTTAAAATGCTTTAGGGATAGCAGAAGGAACCCAGGGGAATGAACAGGAGCAGATGACATGGCAGAACACAAATTCTTTTCAAGGAGAGTTCCAAGCATGGATCATGAACTCTGTCAGTCCATCAGGCAGGGGCAATTTCTCTCTTGTCTGAATATCCATGTTTATTACATGAAACCCTTGATGTGTTTGTCTTCTGTGGCACTCACTGTGTTTGCATACTGTGTTTTAAATATTCAGAGGTAGCTGTAACCTTGCCCTTTGATATGTTAGCAAACACAACAGTTAATCTTTCTCAGCATAAACCTTCAGGATTTCAAAGGATGTACAGGTGGGATTCTCAGCAAGTGATGACTCCAGCTTCCTTCTTGCACCTCCAGATGTGTTTTGGAAGATTCAGGTCATCCAGGAGAAATGGTAGAAGTGCCACAATTCAAAATCTGTTTTCCAAGCAGCAGCACCTCGATATACTAAGAAGGAAAAGATCCTTTCGTCTCAGGGTGTGTGTGTGTTCTCCTTTGCTCATGGCAGTTCTCAGAACTGGTACATTTCTTGTTGCAGCACCTCCCAGGAGCCAGTCTTCATTCAGGGGTTACTGATCTACAAAATATTTACACAGTGCTTTTTTCTCCCCAAAATGATTCAGAAGAATTACCTTTGTACCACCACTGAAATAGTATTGTAACTTCCTTTTGGGCTCAGAAATACCTTCTCAAGAGGGTATCAGGGGTAGTAAAGGTAAAATTAGTTATGGTTGCTTCCCTTTTCCCCAGCCAGTTTTAGCCTTCATTATAGAAAACCAGAATGAGGACTCTACAAATCTTTTTTGCAATATGTGAAATGCCAATTCACTTTGACTCTGCAGGCAACGTTAAGAGCAAACCCCAGCTCTTCCTTAGTTGTGACACTAGATGGCCCCACGACTGAAGCAAACATCCCAAGAAATACCTGCTGTGCTGCGATACCTATTCCCTGTTCTACACAGTACTTTGTATAGGCTGGTAGATTTTATTTTAAAATAAGCCAGTAACTGATGCTACTATCTCAAGTGTTTAAATTAGCAGTGGAATGCCATGAGATACACAGTGCTGTGTACAGAGCAGAGGGAGCAGATAGGTCCAATCTGGCAAAAGAATGGCATGTAAAGAGGTAAATCGGTTTTTCACCACCCAAAAAACACCTTTGATTTTTGGAATAAATGATTCTCTATTATGAGTAGTTTGCTATAATGATGTTTCCTTCCAAGAGACCAGAAAGAATAGAGTAAATGTCTTTTTGTATCATGTTTCTTCTGCACATCGTGTGGGATTTAAAAACATCATTTCAAAAACTTGGTGAGTAGTACTTCCTTGGCATCTTTGTGTGCCAGGCATAGGCAGAGAGCAGCTCAAGTCCTTGATACAGATGCTGGGAATCTGCAGTGTGAAGAGCACTGAGATCTGTGTGTTTGTCACCTGCAGGCAGCACTTGTGCTGGGCCTTTCCGTGGGGGTAGATGCAGGCTCTGCTCTATTGGGACAGCAGGGAGAGAAACCGGGGGTGGAATTGGGAGCCTGTGTAGCATTACTGCGCAGTGTGATCAGGGATGTTCATGGGCTGTGCAAGCAACAGAAATTGTTGCTCTTTCCCTATCCACTGCGTAAGTGCCTTCACGTTCACCCTGGGTGCTCATAAGTAATCACAAAATCACAGGAAAGAGAGAATACCTCAGGCTGGAGGGGACCCGTGAGGATCATTGAGTCCAACTCCCAATTCTTCCAAACCTGAAAGAGAAGAGAAATAATTTATTTGCCTAAGTGTGTGTTTGGCCATACCTGCTTTCCCCATGGTCACAGCTTTGAGTCCCAGCAAGACAGACCAAAGGCGATGTGCTGATTTCTAGGGCTTTCATTGTAGCAACTTCTGTTATCACCCTAAAATCTCAAGATTTCTCTGCAGACACTCAGTCTCATCAAAGTAAGGCTTTATTCTAGCGTCTTGCATGATTTCTGTTCACATTGCCCCTTTTCTTCTACTTGATATTGCATCTGATACTCTCTCAGATGAAGCTTCACTGGATGAAAATAAAGGTGTTTTATACTACCTTGTTTTTATTGCTGAACCATTTGTGAATGACTTTAGATTCTCCAATCTATGCCCAGACACCCATGGGACCGATTCCATATTGAAATTTCTTCATGTTGACTCCTGATTTTGGTCACTCCTATGTTAAAATTTTGCAAGTTTCATGTTATTCCCAATCCACTAATTCTTCCAGTGTCTTGTGTTTCATTTGTTATGTTTATATATCAAGGCCTATGAAATGGGAGGTGTCAACAAGTGTTACAGCTGGTCTTTGTAGTAGAGCCATGCAGATCCCAGACCTCTTCTCCAGACCCCCTTCTCCAAGCACTCAGAGAACAGGTTTCTGGTTGCAAGGGAAGGATAGAGCCAAGCTGGAGCACAAGGTTTCCTTGCACAGTCCCTGGAGCTTTGAGATCTGCAAGAGTGCTGCCCTGAAATTTGCAGCAGCCTGAGCATGTTGGGAGCCATAACCATAGTGAGGGAAGTAAGTTATTTGTTCAACCTCAGTGTAATTTTCTCTTCTCTAGGAAAAGGTTTCTACCCATCCAGTAGCCCTGATAATGTGTAAGAAAAATTAGATTGAAAACCACTTTCCTTGTGTTTATTAACAGTGAGT
This sequence comes from Origma solitaria, assembly GCA_013397895.1. Lineage (NCBI taxonomy): Eukaryota > Metazoa > Chordata > Aves > Passeriformes > Acanthizidae > Origma > Origma solitaria. Next base: position 441,992 of record VZRL01000181.1, read on the forward strand.
TGTTTTACAGTTCTTACATGCTGTTGTCTTAATTTGTTTGTTTCCAGAGGCTACATTTAAATGCTGTTTACAGCAATAAAGAGAATATTACATTTGATCTAGAGTTCTGTCTTGATTCACAGGAGGAGATGCGAACAGAAGCACGTCGGAAAAATCTCCTCATTCTAATTTTGCATTATTTAATGGAGGAAGGGTATGTTTTTTAAATAATAGTGCTCTACCCTTGTGAGATTGTGTGTATCTGACCTGTGTTGGCTGAATGGATAGCATGGGCCTTTGGATTGATGTGAGAAAGTGGTAAACTACTATTGCCTCTCTTCACAGTTCGGTTTGCTAAATTGTTTCAGTTGCTGTAACAAAAATGCCTTATATAACTAAAAAGTACTTCAGATCAAACAGCAAAGTTTTTTTTAAATAGAGTTTTTACTTTTATAAAAACAGAGTTGTGGACAGGTTAAAGATACCATGCACTTACTAATTTCACTGTTTGCTTCTCTGAGAAATCAGAGTAAGATAATGACTCTCAGTTTTTTGTTTTTTTTTTTTTTTCCTAATTACCAGATATGTCGATGCTGCAAATGCTTTGGAACAAGAGACAAAATTAGGTTTACGTGGCTTTGAAGTTTGCGACAACGTTGATCTTGAGACAATTTTGATGGAATATGAAAGCTACTATTTTGTAAAATTTCAAAAGTATCCTAGAATTACCAGAAAAATCCTGGACACTGGTATGTGGCTCTGTTCCAAAAAGAAAGCTTTTGTTTCCAAAGCCTAAAATGTGTATTTCCCTGCTATGCTCACAGCCATTGTCATGTATGTCGGCATTTAATGTTCAACCCTTAAACAGATCTGTAGTTCTAGCCCATAAGGCATCAGAATTGAGAGATGTGACTCTGAGCCCTTCTGGTTTTCCTTCTTTCTTTGTATAAAGGACCTAGGAGGTGGCATTTTTCCTGTATTTTAAAAGCTGCTTTGGTATTGGAAAATGTCAGCTAAGCACAGAGCATTATGGCAAAGATATATTTATCCACTTTCTTTTCAGGGGGAGAGAATAGTAAATGAATGATACAGAATAAGGCAAATCAGAATATGAGCATTCTGCTATGACCCTGAGAGCCTGAATGGTTTTGCACTTGAGCACAAAATGTAACTTAGAGAAGCTGTAAGAACAACTGCATAGGAATCAGTGATGAGGAGCCTGAAGGATATAGGTTTGGATTAGACATTAGGAAAAATTTCTTCATGGGAAGGGTTGTCAACCCCTGGCACAGGCTGCCCGAGGAAGTGGTGGAGCAGCATGCCTGGAGCATGAAAGTGTTCAAAAAACATGTGGATGTGGTGCTTGGGGGTGTGGCTCAGTGATGGCCATTGCAGGGCTGGGGGAGTGTTTGGACTTAATGGTCTTAGAGTTCTTTTCCAGTTTAAAGGGTTTAGTGATTATTGCATGAAAAAGGTGTGTACATCTAGAGGCTATGTATTGATATTAATACAAGGAGGAAGATCAGTCCTCCAGGACAAAACAAAAAAGATTTGTTATGAGTCAAGAATGAAAACGTATTACAAAGCATTTTTTCACATCATAGTCAAACTGAGTCCATGATCTAAGTGAAAAAAAATTTCCAAAATGCCACTCTTGGACACTTGAAAGCTTTTATTATGCATTTTTAGGTCAGTACAGCTTCTCAGACATGGAGTACTCTGCTATTGCCTAAGCTCAGATTTGTGACTGTGCTGGCAGGGAAGTATTGTCCTTTTTCCCTGAAGCATAAGCAGCCTCTTCTGCATGCAATATGCACCATGGCCTAAATTGTGTCCATGGCCAGACTCATATATCTAACCAAAATGCTTAGATGCTCCTACAAAGTTCCTTGCAACACTCTTGGCAAGTCCTACAGAAACAAGTTGGTAATTTCCATGCTGAATTCCAGTTGGAAGTGTTGTAGACATACCCAAAAAGATTACAGGTTTCCCCACAGGCTCTGCTGCCCCTAAACACACCATGTTCCCAAGCTCCTTCAGGGAAAGAGGTGTTTGGAAAGGATTCTTTCATGTAAGTGTGTGAGTGGAAGTGCATTATACAGAGCACACTGAAAGGAGATGTGTTTTGGAGCAGCCAGGGCAGACATATAAACCCTTGGCTTTATGAGTTCACATCTGGGCTTCGTGAGTTTGACATTTTGTGAAAAAAAAAAGCTCTTCTTTGACAGAAATTGTTTCAAATTATATAAATGCAAAAGATAACATAGTTTGATAACCACCATTGCAATGTGACATTTATTCGGTGTTGTTTTGTTGAACTTGATTTCTCTTCAGAGGAGTAAGGCATATTCATGTTTCCCAATTCAGCAATGAAAAAATTATTAGTGTTAAATAATCATTCTGTGTGATATATTAAATTATTGTACTTAATCTAATTTCTGGTAGTGTCCATTTTACTGTGAAAATGATACTGGTTTTGAAATGTAAGCAGAGAAACCAAAGATTAAATGAGCCTAAAATGTAACAAGCTTGAAGCAAAGCCACTCTCACCAACACCAGTTTGTTTTTAGTAAGTTTTTGCAAGCTTGCAGTGCTTATAATCATGCTGTTCCTGTTTTTGCATTATTATTTCTGAGGTCATTAATGTGTACTTTAAAATATTTTAGAAGGGGGAAAAAAGTTTCAAATTACCTTTTTTGATATCCTTAATTATTTTCCATTTTAATATTAATTTTGCCACAGCAGAAAATAAACAACAGCTGAGAAGTGGGGGAAGAGCAAGAAGGTAAGAGAAATGTGTGGGATATTTTTCTGGGCAGAACATTTTCCTATTAAAAGCAATATGCACAGTGGTTAAAATAATGTTTTGTTACCAGAGGAATACCAAAGCCTAGAGCCATGCTTCTGACTATATGGTACATTTTTTCTATATGTGTTAGAGGAAACTAGAGACTTAGTTCCTAAATGGAGAGGCAGACAATTTACGGAGTTTCTGAAGTGCGGATAAAGTAGGGTGGGGTGTTTGAAAAAAGTAAGCACTGAACTCTGCTGTGATTGAAATTAATGCCATAACTTCAGTGGGAGCAAAGTTACCCCAAAACTGCTTTATTTGAGAGCTTAGGTTTTTAATTGTCTGGTATTTTGAAGAAAAAAAGAAGTTATGAAAGTTTTACATTATTTTTCTTAATTCTAGGACAGCAATTTCCTCTCAGAATCTACCAAGGGTCAAACAACAGGCCGCACAACAACCAGAGTCAATAACTTCACCTGGGAGTACAGCAGAACCTAAATCATCCATGAAGAAGAGCCCCAGACAGGTTTAGACATGTTTTCTCTCAGCAGCAGTACAGTCGAAATTGATGCGATTTTATTTTGGGAGTCTCTACGCAGCAAGAGGATAGGACTTACAGGATTAATGATTGTGCAACTAATGGGCTTTACTGGTTTTGTCACTTAAGGATTCTAGGTGCAAGACTTAAACAGAATTTCTGGCTGTGAATTGCAGGACAGTCACAGCCAAAAATTAGAGGAAAAGGAGGCATATAATCCAGCCTCTACTGAAAGGAATCAGAGTTTTTCCATTAATATCAATATGTTCATCCTTTAGTGCCAGAAAGCAAAACAAATCAAGAAGAAAGCCTGGTATCAGTTGTAAGCATCTTTACAGTGCATAAGTTGTCTGAGACTGGGGGAGTAATTTGGCTCTGTAATGTTCAGGTTTGAGAGTCTCATTTTGGTAAGATTGCTGTGAAATCTACTTTATTATCACCCCCTTACCCAGAGGGTGGAGCAGGAGCAGCAGGTTGGTGGGCAAGCACTGTGTCTGTTACAAATTTTTTTTGAGGGCTTGGCTATATTTCTGCATCAAGAGGAGCTAATCTCTGACCTGTTGTTACCCCTAAAAATACCACAAAACATTACCTTTGGATTTGACAGCAAGAATGTCTGTGAAGTGAATACATAATCCTAAAATGTCTCCTCATTGCTGAGTTGACATGCTGTGCCTTGTAGTTGGCCTGTCATTTGCACTGTTCGTAAGTGTTGCTTCTTATGTAAAGTGCAGTTTTCTGATCTGTACATGGAATGACTTCACTGCTGAGCTTCAGAGCCATGGCTTTCACTGCTGTCACCAGTCAGATGAAGTCTAAGTGTACACTGGTGTTTTTCTGACCAATGTGGGATTACTCTTGGAATTTAATACGGGCCTGTATGAACAGATGGGATGACATACCTTCAGTTCATTTACTTGGCAACACATCTGTTTTAAAAGGCATTTTTCTTTAGGATAGTGATGGCGCAGATACTCTGAATCTACCTGATTTTGGCTTAAGCATCACAGGAATCAGCAAAAGTGGAGGAGATGGCACTCACCCAAGAAAGGTTGGTAGAAACCTGGTGGAAACCATGTATTTATGTAGAAAAAAAACAAACCCTCAAAGGTTTTCAAAAATAGCAAATGGTAGGGTTTTTTGGTCTATTTTTATATAAAATGTTTCTGTATAGTCAGCTGAAGGTTCAGTTTTGTGATTTGGGTAATAATTCTTTGCATAGGAGACACTTATTGTGTTAAATACTATTTCAAATATATTCAAGGAAGAATATTTCTTTTTTTTAAACCTAGTGGTAAATAGTTATTATTGAAGATAGATGTTGAATTCCTGAATGAGGTGATGAAAGGCTCTGCACTTGAATTCACTGAGTTGTGTGTTGTGTTCCCATTGCTACCGCAGGTTTTATGGTCAACTTTTGCCATAATTAGGACTGTATATGTAATAAGGAAACCCACTGCTGTAATTGCAAGCAAAATTTGGTCCAATGTATTTTGAAGAGCTACCATTGTGGCAAAACCTACTGCAACTTTTTTTTCTCTTTTAGGGCCAAATAATTGACTTCCACAAGATGATTCAAGATGCTGTCAGAGTCTCACCAGATGGAATTCCCTTGAACAGCCTTAATTGTGATCCAGATCCATCAGTAAGTGTTTCTGTTCATATTTCCATCCAATCAATATGAACTTGAGTTTTGCATATGAGGACAAAATAAAATACTGCAACAATGTTGTTTTTGTTCCCAAGTTCTAAAAAAGGGCTTAGATTTCTGAGAGGTGTATTTCCTCCTTGAAGGGATAGTCGTACTTGATAGCGGTCTAATTTGATGGCAGTTTTTTACTCTGATCATGAAAGCAAGCAACGAATAAAAATGAGACCTTATGATGAAAAAAAACTTAAAAATAATTGTAGATGCCTACAGAACACCTGAGGGTGCAGTTCTGGTTCCTTTCAAATCATTATGTCTCAGCATTCTCCTCAGCTCAGATAAAAACAGAATTTAGATGGTTGAGATAAATTTTCTGTAAACACTCCTTGACACAAGCCAGAACTTCTCAGACAGTGCATCCAGCTTATGTGGTGTTCATCTGCCTGGCAGCTGCTACACTGGAAGAAGCTGTCCAAAAAGAGAATGTGACACATCAGTGACCCACAGTTACATTTTTTATTCCTTTAAATCTGTGTAGGGCATTTTTAGAACTATAAGTTCAATAAGAAAGTTGCTTATTTTAATGTTGATTCAGGTTGGATTCCATCAGAGGAAAAGATGACTTTCTGCAAACTTGCTTTTCTTCAAAATCTTCATTACTACCCATATTTCTGCAGTTCTATGAGTTGATATTACTAAGATGTATCGGCTTTTTAAAAAATACTTAATAGTTTGTCTAAAAATACTTGCAGTCTGAACTTATGTTTTTCTCTTTTAGGAGCGATTATTGAAACCTCTTAGTGCTTTTATTGGCATGAGTGGTGAGATGAGGGAGCTTGCAATGGTTGTAAGCAAAGTAAGATCAGATCTTCGTGTTGGTTGGATAGAGATGTTGTTATCTTTGTCATCTGGGAATGCTGTTTGTTTCTTTTTACTGTCACTGATGGTGCTTATTCTTGAATGTGCAAGCTGTTTTTCTCTCCACATAGCTTCCAACAAGTCATTTCTTTGCATGTAATGATTTTTCTTTCTGATACACAATGGGAGGAAATAATTAAGACCATTCCTTTGAAATGGGGAACAAGTAATTTAATGATGCTGTTGAGACTGTGATGGCTTTCCTGTTTGCTTTTAGTGCTACAAAAAAGTACAGTACTTCACTGAAAAGAGAGATTTAAATATATTAGCTAATGCCAACTGTTATCTAATGTTTTATCTAGCTGTGATCAGATGGTAGGAAAAACCTTGATCGACCCTTTGGGTGGAGTTTGCATTCAAGGCATAGGGCTGTAGTCAGTGTGGATGGTGTGCCAGTATCACAGCAGTATCTGAATTCTGAATGTGTCTGCTAGATAGCATCTATGAAAATTATTATTAAACCCTGATATACCTGCATGGCTTAGAATCATAGAATAATTTAATTTGGAAAAGCCCTCTAAGATCATCAGGTCAAGCCATTCCCCCAGCACTGCCAAGGCTAATCCATGTCCCCAAATGCCACATCCACATGGCTTTTAAACCCCAGAGATGAGAATTCCACCACTGCCCTAGGCAGCCTAGGTGCCAAGGCTTGATAACCCTTTCCATGAAGGAATTCCTCCTGATGTCCACCCATATCCTCCCCTGGCCCAGCCTGAGGCCGTTCCCTCTCCTCCTGTCGCTGTTCCCTGGGAGCACAGCCCAACCCCCCTGGCTGTCCCCTCCTGTCAGGAGCTGTGCAGAGCCACAAGGTCCCCCTGAGCCTCCTTTTCTCCAGGCTGAGCCCTTCCCCAGCTCCCTCAGCCTCTCCTGGGGCTCAGCCCTTCCCAGCTCCGTTCCCTTCCCTGGACAGCTCCAGCCCCTCAGTGTCTCTCTGGTCCTGAGGGGCCCAGAGCTGTCCCCAGGGCTGGAGGTGTCTCAGCAGAGCCAGCACAGGGGACAGGCACTGCCCTGGGGCTGTGTCACACCATGGCTGGGACAGCCCAGGGGCCACTGGCCTAATACCTGTGCTGTGCCCTGCTTGGTGCTACCTGCATGATCTGCACTCCCTGTCTTTTCTCACGTGGTGCAGTTGAGAGATGCTGTAACTGTAGGTTCTGCAAGCAGTGCCCTCATCCCAGCACTGCCGGAGCAGCATCAATAATACACCATATCCCAGGGCAGACTTGGGGATTCTTCCAGGATGGGCACCTTGACCCCTGAAGGGAGCCACAGCATCATCAGCACCATTTCATTTCCCTCATGGGTTGAGGTGCAGCCTAACAAGCACACCCTGGGCTGCTGGGGATCTGTGGCTGCAGCACAGGTAAATGCTGAGCACGCACCACCTTTGGATGAGTCACTTCATCCAAAAGGCTTCATAGCACCGCGAGTTTGGTAGTGTTGTGACTTTCTGGATATAAACATCATAAGTGGTATTAGCTTGGGTAAACCTGCTTGTAATCATCTTCCTAAAAAGCCTGGCAGACTATTGCTGACTGATTTCTATAGCTGGGTATGGCCCAAATTCTTGGTCTGCAAGGTTTGCATTTGAAGTTTGGTAGAACATAAGAAATGTCTTAAGAAATTTCCAGCCTTAATGTAAGAAAATTCCCTATTGTTTCCGTTCCTGTCTGGTCTTTAATTTATGGTAGACCTTTAAAAGAATGTTGTTTTTGCTGCTACATTAACAGAAAAAGCAATAAAAAACTGCTTTCCCTTTGTTATGGTTTGTTTTTTGAATTGTGCTCCATTATGGTATGTTCCTAGTTGCTATGGTAATCAACACTGTGTAAATCAATAAAAATAAATAGCATGTGATATCTATTTCATAGCACAATCTAATTTAATTTGGAAACAGTTATGGAAGTCTCTACTTAATAGCAGAAATCTGATTGATCTTAATTCGCTGTTAATAGAAAGGGAAAGTGTAATCTACTCTATATAAATATTTTTTTCTAATTGTATTAAATCAACTTTTCCCCTTGGATACAACCATGTAATTTTTCTTCAGTCAGTGTGGACTATTTTTGTTGGAGAGCAGAATTTATCCCAAGTATTTGTACTGAGGATATGATATTTTTTTGCAGAAAAATTAGCCCCTGGAACACAAAGCCACAAAATATTACTAAGGCAAATTGAAAGATTCATAGAAGATTTGGAAAGTTTGATGAATTAAATGAAATTAATTTAGTGAGTGCTTCAGGGCATAGACTAATTACCATCTATCTTTTGATAGATGCTTAGGGGAAAATTTTCTTTCTGTTACAGAGTTTCTCACAGCTTTTCTTGCCGCATATAAAATCTTGTATAGCATGGAGAAAATAACAATTTTTCTGTTAACAGAAAATTATTAACAATAATTAATAATTATTAAAAATACCTGTTACTTACAGCATGAGTAATAACATAAGTAATAGGTAATAAGTAATAGGTAATAACATAAGTATTAGACACAGCCATAAAGTTATTGAGCATCAAGTTTAAAAAAACCAAAGTATTTCCACATTGCACATGACTGAGCTGTGGAACTCATGACTACAGAAAAAACATATTTTAAAAAGAGGGAAGAGAAATTCACTGGAAAACAAATGTCCAGAGGTGTTTCAATTCAAAGACTAAGATGTAGTTTGGATTACAGAAGTCCATTGATGGGTGTAAACTTGAACCAATGTGTCACTATCGTTGCTTATACCTCTTTAAATCCCCAATACTTGCCAGCAATAGAAACAAAATAGGGTTGGTGAAACTTCATGATATGTTGGTTGGTTACTAAATCAAACTAACAAAAAAAGATCTGCGAAAGATCTGCTCAGCATATACATTTGGCAGGGATACATTAGGGAAACTGGGGCCTTCAGGGGAAGCTTGAGGGAAAATGATTGCTGTGTATGCTTCCCTCTTGGGAGGTCCCTGGTACCTAGGGTTAAATAATACAGCCTGTATCACTTAACAGCACTCTTATTTTATCACTGAGTCGATCCTTTTACTTTGCCAGAGGTCATTATCCCAGTGCAGAAGGAGTTTTGCTAACAAGATGTGATGTATGTTGCAGGACATTTATCTCCATAAGCCGAATGTGAAGTGGGATGATATTATAGGACTGGATGCAGCTAAAAGGCTGGTCAAGGAAGCAGTTGTTTACCCCATAAAGGTAAGGTGCTAAATAGTTTTGAGAAAAGCAGGGTTGGGCTCGTTAGCTTGTTTCCTTGCAATTACAGGTCACTATTTCTCTGCTTTTGTAGGCCATTCGTGTTAGTACTGTTGGTGTTCCTGTTCCATGTCAGATCTAGTCCTTCTCCGTCTGAAATGGCACATACATTCTCCTGTAGGAAAATTACCTCTCAGTATTAAAATTTTAAGTTTGAGGCCCAATTCTTTGGCACCTTTGTCATTGTAAGAAGTGCTGGATTTGGCCTATATTAATTCCATGAAAAATTACTCACAGATGAGAATATCAAATCAATTGTGTTTGAAAAAAAAGCCCACTTAAAAGAGATTTCAAATTATAAATACAGTATTTTTCTCAGTACTAAGATAATGCCTAATCACATTGTTTTGGTATGTTCTTATGCCTTTCTTCAAATTCCATATCTTTTCTGAATGTGTTAGGGTTTTAGATTATACATTTTTAATCCCTGAATTGCTTTTCTGTTTCTACAGTATCCAGAGCTGTTTACTGGCATTCTATCCCCGTGGAAAGGATTATTGCTGTACGGACCACCAGGTATGGAAAGCTTTTTGCCACATCTCTGTGTTTGTCACTGTTTCTTGTTTTGTCCTGTGGATAAATCATCAGTGTTAATTAGATCAGATTGTTAAAAAAGAACATGTTCTGTACATAAATTAAAAGGAGAGAATGTTGGATGGTTATGTCCATCTCTGAGACTCTAACCTGGGCGTTCTCACAAGCCTTAGCTATTTTTATATCCAAATCTTCCAGACACAGTACTTATACTAACAATTCAGGGGAGTGAAAACTCACATCTTTGTTTTTATTCAGCTTGGACTATTTTAATCAAGTTTGGCATGAACCTGATCCTGTGATATGTCAATAAATCTGCCATGGACTTACCTCCTTAGTGAAAAATGCCCTTCCTTTCTTCTGCATTTAGGAGTTGTTTTGGGAATGGGGTGGAAGCTTTGCCTTCTGCCAGCTGGTTGTTTTCCTTGTCAGCACAGCTTTCCTGGCTCCTCTGCCCCACTTTGACACGCAGGTGTGGCTGGAAGGGGACGGAGGCCACAAGAATCACCGGAGTTGCATTGCAGAGGCTGTCTCATTTGTTCCTGTGAATGTTTAGATGTACTTTCCACAGAAGACATCTCACCATTTCAGCATGCACTACTTCAGGATTAGGAGAATGCATTTGCAGTACTGTATTACCTGAGTTTCTCCAGACAATCCTGAAAAAGCCATGGAGATGCTCCAGGGCTGGAGCCCCTCTGCTCTGGAGCCAGGCTGGCACAGCTGGGGCTGTTCCCCTGCACAAGAGAAGGCTCCAGGGAGAGCTCCAAGCCCCTGGCAGGGCCTGAAGGGCTCCAGGAGAGCTGCAGAGGGACTGGGGACAAGGCATGGAGGGACAGGACACAGGCAATGGCTTGCCAGTGCCAGAGGGCAGGGCCAGATGGGATCTTGGGCAGGAATTCCTGGCTGGGAGGGTGGGCAGGCCCTGGCACAGGTGCCCAGAGCAGCTGTGGCTGCCCCTGGAATCCCTGGCAGTGTCCCAGGCCAGGCTGGACAGGGCTTGGAGCAGCCTGGGACAGTGGAAGGTATCCCTGGTCATTGCGGGGTGTTGGACTCAATGCCATTTAAAGATCCCTTTCAACTCAAACCATTCTATGAGTTTTTTACTGTTTTAATTTGACTGATAGTACAATGAGGGGAATTTATTCAAACATTTGCACTGTATTCCTTTGGAGAGTGAATTTCTCGAACACTGTTGTTTGTAGGTACTGGAAAAACTTTGCTTGCTAAGGCTGTTGCCACAGAATGCAATACAACCTTTTTCAACATATCAGCATCCACCATTGTCAGCAAATGGAGGGGTGATTCAGAAAAACTTGTACGGGTAAGAATTACTCTCTCACTCCTTATACTTTAATAAACATCATGTTCCCACTTAAAGAACTGGGGTTCAGCACAGAATGGAAAGCAAATGTTCCTCTGATACTCATAATCTTTCCCGATTTAGACAAAACATGACTTTGTTTATACCTAGTTCTGACAGCAGGAATAACATCACTTCTGCAGAAGTCTCATAATGGATTCTTGCCATGGGTCTTCAGTTCTGTAATGTACGATGAGGCAGATGTTCTGAAGGCAGCAAAGATCTTTGACTGCCTGAATAGGAGTCAGACAGTCAGTGTTCCAAACTAGTGTGGGCTTAGTGACTCCTTCAGAGCATTTCACATACATTTTGTGGAGTTGGCTCTTAGGCTCTCTACAAAATGTTATTTAGGTGCCTAAATTCCCTTGTGTTCTTCATGGCACAAAATGGGCAAAGAACTCTCTTGTCACAAAGATCTTCCAGTCAAATGCAGATGGTAATGTTGTTTCATGAAAGGTAGTTTAATGGCAAATGGGTAAATGCATTTTTGTATATAGACTGCCTAGAAGTGTGCATGGCTCAGCTGTGGTACAAAAAAAATTGGGGGTTCAGGTGTAGCATCGTTGCCCATCTGAATCTCTCCATAACATCCACCAGCTCAGTGGAAATCCACAAGCCCTTAGCCTTCCTTACCCTCATCTCTTGGGCTGCACTTCAGGTAAGTGCAGAGCTCTTGGAAACAAATAACCACAGCAAACTGTTCTCTGCAAATAGCATTCCAGGCATTGTTAATCTCTCTTGAAATGTAGGCAATGGCTGCAGCACATTTACTCATCCTGCCTCCTTTGTCCTTTAAAATGGCATCTTTTTCTTCTGACATTCCCTTTCTCTATTACTGATCCTCTTGACATCTGTCTCAGTAGCTTCCTGGAATTTTCCCTTCTGGTAGGAGTGTGTGGGGACAGTCCGGTTTCTGCCACCATCATCCAAAAGGTTTTATGTGAACAGGCTGTAGCATTTGCATTGATACTGAATTTGTGGCATTTTACCCTTAATTAAACTTTTGGCAGAATCAAAAAACCAACTAAGATTGTGGATCGGGAGAGCTCTAAGAAAAGTTTTGTGTGATTTTATATCCTAAAATCACATGGGACTGTCAAAGGAATTTTCTGAAGGTGGGAGAAGTATATGTGGGGTTTGTGGTCATTTGGAGGCATATTCACTCATCCTGTTTTCCTCAGTTCTACACTGTATTTCTGTGATTTTATATACTTAAAATATTATATATTATATTTCTAGTAAATTCGTGTACTGGTCATGGTCTAGATGTTACTCTGGGCAAATAATTTAAACCCTGTGTTTCATGCTCAAAGTGATGAAAATAATATGTATATTTTAAAATCAGATTTTTTTTCAGTGTTCAGAGTTAAAAGCTGGACTAACTATAACTACCACTAATATTGTTAGTGATACTTATCTAAAAACTCAAAGAACACTTTACTCAAGAAGAACTGACAGTTTGTTCATACTCCTAACACAGACCTCTCCGTGTTTACATAAAATTAGCTGAAACTTCGTTCTCCAAAGATCAGATCCACATTTTTTTGTTTCAGCTTAATAGTCCATTTTTTAAATCTTGATTGTTCAAGCAATTTATGTTTGTTTTGATCAAGAAAAAAATGAGTGCTTGATTCTTATCAAAAGAATCAGTGCATTTTCTTTCATTATGGTTCAGCTGACCTGCAATTTTTTTTTCTCAAATCCTTATTTAAAAAAAAGGACAAATGGAGCAACAACAAAAGGCACATGTTTAATCTCAATAACAATTTAGGAGTTCTCAGAATCCTCTGATGGATCATTTTCTCCTATCCCATTATTCTCAGGGTACTCTGATAGGATTTAGACAGAAAGATTTACACATAAAGACAGGATTACAAGGCTGTGTTCTTTATATCTCCTTTACAAACCTCTCAGAATTTGAGAGGATTCAGAGACCCTCAGCCTGTCCAGGGCTTTTCCCCAGCAGATATCCGTTGAGATGTGGGTGCTGTTAGCTTATCTTCCATGCCAGTGCCCTTTAGTTCTTTCTTGTGTTAGTTTACATTTCACATTTACTCTTCTCTCCGAACAGGTGTTGTTTGAGCTCGCCCGGTATCATGCTCCTTCCACAATTTTCTTGGATGAGCTGGAGTCAGTTATGAGTCAAAGAGGCACTTCTCCTGGGTAACTGGTGGGACCACTTTGGGAATTAAAAGAGAGAGGTGTAGTGGTTGTGTCAGTGGCAGCAGAGAAGCAAGAGAGGTTGTGTGAGGATTAGCAAGGGGCTGCAGGGGCAGCAAGAAGGAGGGAGGTGCAAGAGTTTGTAACCAGTTATGCTGTACTTTAAAGGGATTTGAAATGGAAATAACGGCAGTGGTGGGGCAAACAACAGGTGAATTGTTAGAGGTAAGTAAGAAGCTGCTTATTTTGTGACACTTTGAACGTAGGCATAGCAGAGTAATAGGGAGTGTACGCAGTGGAATGGCATTTTCATTAATGGCAGATTTTGGTGGCATTGTCAGGACTTCCCATAGCAGGAATGGGAGGATGCTATTACTTCCATCCAAGGTATAGAAAGGTTATAGTTAAAAGCAGATTGAACAGGTTAGGGATGGGAAAGAAGCAGGAGAAATACAAGAGTATTCTTATAACCATTAGGAACCCATTACAGTGGATTTTATGTACAGTGAGTTACATGATCACTTCACTTGTATTATATGTTTTATATTATATGCATGCTAATCATAAGTAGAATATGTCCTACTGTAAAGATACTACCTGTAGTAATTCTCAGTTAGTAGATGCAAATTATGAGCCAAATTTTTCCTTCATATGTATGTTTAAAAGCTCTCATTAACATCACTGGGTTATATATTCAAATAAGGATTTTTATCCTAGAGATTGTACTTATTTTTACATGTACTTACTAAATACTGGCTTGGCACTAATGTGTGAATGCCTTTGCAGAAATAAGTCATTAAACCTGAACTTCAGCCCTTACCATCTAAGGTCCTGATGTTTTCCTTGGGCTTGATCCAGGAGTTTCCAAGAGCTTCACATCTGGAACCAAGAGTTCCAGCTGGTTTTCTGCAAAACAGATTACCTGTATCAGGGCCAGAATTCTTAGCACTTTGCTTAAGTTCTCCTTTTTTGAAGAAGGATCCTTTCTATGTGGTCGTTGCCCCATTTCTAAATTCATATCAGTATAGCGCATTTTTCTGTTTTCTTTTGATAGACCATTTTGCAAAATGTTGAATTCAGTAGTAGGTTTTTCTTCTTATGGCCATTTCACATTCACTCACAGAAAAATGCTGCCCTGAAGAGATAGGTTTACCTGTTATTTAATGGCAACTATCACGTTATAAGAATTCTCTGCTATAGATCAATCAATCAATCAACTGGAGCCTTGGCTCCTTTCCAGTAAATGTTGGTCTTGCATGGAGATTAACATGAAGAAAAAAAAACCAAAAACTGTCTTTGGATTCTGAGCTAGTGAATTCTCCTCACTTTAATGCATTGAAAAGAGTCCATTTAAGTAATCATTAGAAAGCTTGATTTAAATGCTTAGATGTTAGCTAATGGAGCTTAATCATGCTTTGAACTGGGACAAAACTGTGACAAGGGCTCAGTTGCTGTGAATGACACTGTATAAATAAAGATGATTACTTTAATGCACTGAGCAAGTAACGTTTCTCTGAATCTTGGTAGTGGTGAACATGAAGGAAGTCGGCGGATGAAAACAGAATTACTGGTGCAGATGGATGGCTTGGCCCGATCTGATGATCTTGTATTTGTTTTAGCAGCTTCCAATCTGCCATGGTAAGAGATCCAGAGAGTACATTTTGAATACATTTTCATGAGCTTCTAAGCACAGATAAAGATTTTATTTAGACTTCTGCAGAAAAAGCCTTGATATTTGGTTAAAGCATTTAAAGATTAATTTGGAGCTTTTACTTTTAAACTCTTCAATTCTTGCTATTTGTGTCACATGAGAATAATCCATAATAAAGTCAACATATGCTGGTTGCACCAGCTGCTAATATTTAAAATGGAGTATTTGAGTTTATAGGCAAGTTATTTACTATGTTTAAGCTAAGAAGGGTTTTCAGCCTGGAACTGTAAGGTGCTTAAAACATCTGGTGCTTAGAAGGATGCTCCATAAATAGGAATGTTGGATTTTATTGGTATCAAATGTGACTTTGAAAAGTTGAAGGATGAAATTCTTCAGTTTCTTTAACACAGTTTTGTATAGAAGATTGGAAGTGGGAAGTTCATCATGTTGTTCTCAAACTGGGCAGGACGTGCATTGGGAGCAAGACAAGCAGGAGAGGATGAGGAAGGGAGGTAACATTTGTGGTGTTATAGCTGTGGATGCTCAGGAGAGGAGCTGCTGATCCTCATAGCACTGAAATCTTTCTGGATACCCGTGTCGCTAAAGGCACATGGACCAAAGTGGGTCTATTCCCCTCTCACATGTAGAGGAACTCAGTCTTGGAGTCAGAAAAGGAGAAGACAGCACTCCTGTTTCCAGGGACCTTCAAGCCGTGGTCTGGGAGTCATTTGTTGGAGCCCAGTGGGAGGTGTTCCCAAGAATGACCTTGTGTGAGCAGCAGTTCAGCAGCCTTTCAAGTGGCAAAACTTGAAATTTGACTTAAAGGTGGTTTGTTTCCTGAGGTGACACTTGCCCAGCTCTTCAGCTTGACAGAGCACAGGGCAGGGCACCCAAAATCAGCTGGGAACCAGAGAGGGCTCTGCACTCACAAACCACAGGCTTCATTCATGGATTGTTTTTCAAGATTACTGATTTTTGGCTGAATCTTACAAAGTTGCCATGGGAACAAATGTTGGAAAAGCCTCTCTGTGTGACTGGAGGGCACTGCGCTGTGATCAACAGGCACTTGGGAGTGTCTGAGTCCGAATGACACTGGGTGGGTAACCACAGCCGCTTCCTTTTAAGTACTTACAAAAAAAGTCTTAAGTCCTAGAGCATATATGATTTAGAACATACAAATGCATATCCCCAAATGTTCTCTCACAAAGGCTGTGGTAATGTTTTATTCCTCTTCTCAGCTGATTCCCTTTTTGGCAGGCCGGGCTAAAAAGATCTGGGGAACAGGCAGATAAAATTAAACAACAGAAATGGAGTTTTTGCCTGAGAATTGAGGTTCAAAGGTAATATTTTTAGTCAGTCCCATGTGGCAGGTAAGCCTGGCTTTTCTTGTCCAGGGTTTTCTGGCTCTTTAACTGAGAGATTGGCTGTGTGAACACCTAAAATTTGTGTAGAAGTTAGTTGAACAAGTTAGGCTGGTCCTGACCCTGGCCCAGAAGTGTGAATACAGAGCTACCATGGGCTTTTTTTTATAGCCATAATAGCGAAGTCTGTGTGTTGGTTTGGGGGATTTGTGTCTTGGACAATGTCATGAATTTAAATCAGTGCAAAAATCCACCCCATTTTGTTACAGTATCTATATAAAAGGAACTGAGCTGAATTTGATTGAAGTATGTCCCAGTTCTGTGAGAAAATGCTGAAAAAATAACTGTTCTGTGTGTGGACAGTTAAGTTTGAAAGAGAATTATACTATTAATATATTAATACATTTAATACATTATACATTAATACATAATGCTATTAATACATTTGTCTCTTTGTTTGTTAGTAGTACACTATAAATGTTTATGTTATTGCAGCACCATTGCCCTTTTAGAAGAAGAAGCTCTGAGCAGTGCATTGGACCTTTCTGTGGTCTCTTAAACTATCCTGTGAGATAATTACCCATGCAGAGGTATTTCTGCATGTGTTTTGTTACCCTATATCTGCCTTCCATAATCAATAAACTTTCTGGGAAGTTGTGTAAAATACACAAAATTCAGCTTTGAATATTTTACGTACTTGATTTTTGATCATTTTGTAATATCGAAGTTCTAATTTCTGTAAAAATTGCTTCTTTGAAACATCCAAAATGATAGCCTTTTTTAAAGTTTGATGCAAAATGACAAGGTTTCTGTTTTGAGGGACCTGCCCTGAAAGGAGCCTGTCAGTCTGTGTTGGGACAAAGGTAACAGCTGAGGTGTTAATGTCTGAAAGTTTTATAGCTGAGACTTTAGAACTTCCTTTTGGACTTTTTCTCTCGTGGGCAAATTGGATTTTGCTCTTTCTTAAGCAAACCCAACCCATGAGAGTACTGGCTAGAGTGTCTGGCAGAAATGTGCCTACCACAGAGAAAATGCTTTAAGAAATGGCTGAGCAAATGCTTAGAAAGGTGTTTTAGAGGGATGGAAAACTTGGGCGTTCACATCATTGGGGTACTCCAGTCTTGAGGAATTTGGGATGATTTGCCTCCAGAGAGGGTCATAAGTTTTGAACCTCTTTTAGGATTTCAACTCTATATTTACAGATTATTTTTATGAGTCTTAGGTGACATTTAGTCCCACTGTCAGACCCAGACTTCATCTGCACAGGAATATTTCATAACAAAATTTCAAAATACCTATTGTGGCTTCACAGCATAGCCCTGAGCTCTTGCAAACATTTCTTGTTAAGCTGGATTTAAAGAGATTTGTTTAACGTGGATATTTATTGATCAGGAAAAAAAAAATTAGTACCAAGCTGCTTTTAAAAGAATGAAAAGAAGACTAAACAAAGCTCTTTACACTGTCCTAAGCTGCACTGTAGCTATTGATCCTCCTCTTCAGCCTGTGCTTGCTGCCCAGCCCTGCTTTCTGCTGCTCATCTGCAAGGCATTTCTATTGACAAATTGCTTGCTGAAATGATTCAATGTAATTAAATAAAATAAAGGCCTTATTAGTGAATGAATAAAGAGATCCTTAATCATGTAGTGAATGTTTCCTAATGTATTAGCACATTTAATTCAGCTTTCACTGCAGTGCTGCTTTCTTCTCACCCTCAGGGCAGGTAAAGTTTTGTTTCAGGTTGATAGATTCTTACCTTCCAACCCAAACCATTCTGCAATTCTGTGATGTCTCCTAATGTTAATTACAAAAAGTCATCCATCTTATGGATCTGTAGAGCTTTGTTTATCTTCTCATGAGCATCTCTCAGTACTTCCATTGGCTGTTGTTTCAGAGAATATTTAGGTTGGCTCAGTGCTTTGTATTCTGCTCTGGTTAATGTCACTTAACCTTGCATTTGATCACTGACAAAACAATTAGCAAACAACCTAAACACTTGAGATAACAAAAACATTGTTTCTTTATTTCCTTCTTCAGCCAATGGGTCACTGTAACCTTCTGGATAAACAAAATCATAAAATCACAGAATCACAGAATGGTTTGGATTGGCAGGGACTTTGGAGCGCATCTAGTTCCAATCTCCTGCCACAGTCAGGGACACCTTTCCCCAGACCCAGTTGTTCAAGCAACCTGTTCTTGAACACTTCAGGTATGGGGCAGCCACCGAGCAACCACGGCAGAGCTGCTCTGGGCAGAGCAGAGCAGAACTTCTGTTGGAGACTTATTCACAGAATATGGCTAAGGGGGCTCATGAGACTGGGATCTTGGGGCACCTTGAAGCAGGAGGAAAATGTCATAATTTGGAGGATTCCATGTGATGGAAAATGTCATCATTTGGAGGATTTTCAGGCTATTTGGACAAACTGTCTGTGGTTGTCCTTCACCTGCAGAGACTTTATATAGAGCACCTGTGTGGGCACCTCTAAAACTCGAGAACTTTTGCCCTATTTACATAGAGGATGTTAATGTAGGTATTAATGTGGGTAAATAACAGCGAAGTGTTGTCAACCAGAGAAAATACTTCCTGCCAAGCGAGGCAGTTTTAAGAAGCTGAGCAGAAAAATACACTTGGAAGGTGAAAGGAGACTAACTTTGTTCTTTGTCTGTTTGGGTGGGACCCTCTGCAAAAGGCATTGCAGTGAACAGCACCTAAAAATAACAATAATAATATCAGTATACCAACAGCTGTTGATTAGCAAATTCTGGTATTTACTTCTGAGGCCTTGATTAGAAGCACTGGGGTGGATCTGAGTGAATTCCTGTTGTCCTCTAGTTTCCAAGTTTTCTGATCTTTCTGTTGCCCTTGGATCAGCACACATGGAACAAAGTCTCCCAAACCAAGACATCATTTCTGGGGAGAGGAACACTTCTGTTCCTGCTGAGCTGACAGGCAGGCATGCTGAGGTCTGGCAGGTGCCTGTATGGGGATTTGGAAGCCCATTTTTGGGTTTCTTTATCATGTGCTATGCCACAGGAAGCATTTGGTATTAAAAAAAAAATAAGGATAAGTCACCAGCAGTGATAGAAATCTTAGCTCTGGCATTGTGCTACAGATCCATCTTCAGCTGGCTTTGAATTCCCTGTAAACTAAAGGGAGTTTCATATAAGAAACTCCATTCATTGTTTTAATGTTGACTTTGCTGGGAAAAATATTTCACCCAGGGGACTGGGAAAGACAGGGGCAGGTTTATTTAAGTGTATCTGTCCCAGGTTGCAGATACAGCCCTCCAGCAGCTGGTTCCTTGTGCTCAGCCAGCACAGGTGGAAATGGTGCTTAGGGCTCCTCTTGTGTCTGCACAAGACACATTGATGTGGGTTTCCCCTAGATTAGCGTTTCTTGGCAGGTATGAGAACTAAATTATTCTAAACTGGAACAAGGAGTCTGTGATTGAATGGGGCTGGTAGAGAAAGATTGGTACAGGACCTTTTTCTCATCTTTCTTTTTAGGCAAAACATTTAACTAGTGTAGATGTTGACAGAATCTGTATTTCGGCTCACTGACACATTTATCCAGCCTGTTCTCCCTTCACACGGTCCTGTTTATAAGGATGATGTCCTTTAAGGCTGTATTATTTATAGTTTGTATTGCAGGAGCAGTCTCAGTTCAGCATTCCATTCTGCCATAATACATGGCCTCACATCCAAGACCTTCAGTCTGGATTTTATACCTACTGAGCACCCCGTAAAAAGTAGCAATTAATTAGTCCTGAGAGTGCCGCAGACAGGCAATTTGTAGTGACTCCTTAATAGCAGAGGGGGAAAGGGAGAGGTTGTTGCTGATGGGACATGCTGCAGATGAGTACCAGGACGAGGGATGGAAACTGCAATTTCTGATTATTATTGCTAAACCTCAGCGTCACAAGCCAGTGTGTCACTGAACAGCAATACACCGGACAATTAACCCTTTTCCTTTGGCACAGTTACAGGCGAGAATCTTGCTGTCTAAGCCACTTCTCAAAGCAGAGACACGCTGAGACACTCGCTCTCCTCCTTTGCTTGCAGGGAGCTGGACTCTGCCATGCTGCGGCGGCTGGAGAAGAGGATTCTGGTTGACCTGCCGAGTGCAGAGGCACGGCAGGTCATGATCCAGCACTGGCTGCCCCCTCTGAGCAGCAGCGGCGGCGTGAAGCTGAGGACAGAGCTGGACTACAGCCTGCTGAGCCAGGTGGGAGGCACAGTGGCAAGGGACAGTGCCCTCGGTGCTGGAGGTGTTTCTCATGTTTCTGTGACCCAGGGCTGGGACAGCACCTCGGTGTGCAGCCACTGCGGCACACAGAGCTGGGACAGGACCTCAGCTCAGCCCGAGGCTCCAGCCAGAGGGAGACTGGTGGGACACGGGGCTGAGCACGGCACAGGCTCGTGGAAATCGACAGCTTCACGCAGCTCTGCCTGCAAAATGGTGCATCCTGGTCCTCTCTGCTGGGCCAGATTTTCAGCCTTAAATACAGGGAGACTTCCAGCAACAGCAGATTTTATCACTGTTCTCACCAAGCTGGGAGCAGTTCCAATTCATCAGGGTAATGAACAGTTAATTGTGTAGGGAAGGTTTGTCACAGCTCCACTGCTGCGGGAGAAAAGAGCATTTTGCAGTGAAGAAATTCACTAGATGCCCAGGCTTCCTGCATTTAGCCCTGAATTCTTAGGAAACAATCCTAGAATGGTTTGGGTTGCAAGGGACTTTAAAGATCTTGTTATAACCTCCAGCCATAAGCAGGGACACCTTCAATTGGTCCGGGTTGCTCAAGGCCCCAGCCCCTAAATATTTTAATTTACCCAGTTGAGCCTTTTCTTGTCTGTTCACAGAGACAATAGTGCTCAGTTCTGGTTCACAAATGTTAATAAGGAAATAGAGTTATTTTATTAACAGGAAAGCTGAGAATGGACTCAGAAAGGCAGGTTTTATTTGACCTGCAGAAAACTGACATTTAGAAAGAAAATGTCCACTATTTTCACTGGTCCTACAAGGTATTGTAGGCAATCAAAAGAATAATGAGCAATGTAATTTTGAGGGGAGGGTACACAAAAAAAATAGATTTTTGTGTGTGTCTGTGTATATATAAACATATATTTCAGACAGCAATAGACCTCACAAATATACATATAAATGCATATACAATATATATTCCTGTAAATTCAATTTCTATCTGATTTATGAGTTGTAATGTATCATTCTGATCCCATCACAGGAAACAAATGGATACTCTGGCTCAGACATAAAACTCGTGTGCAAAGAGGCAGCCATGAGACCAGTGAGGAAAATTTTCGATGCTCTTGAAAATCATCAGCCAGGTACCTCAGCTCTGAGCAGAGAATCCGACCTGGAAAATGCTGCTCTGCTGCTCTAACTCAGGGAACGAGCATTTTAACTCCAGCAGGTGGAGCTCTGATACCTGCCTGGAAAAGTTTTAAACTACAGTTACAAACCATCTAAATTTCTAAAAAAACAGGGCTTCTTTTAAAGCTGTCATTATCTGTGCTCTCTGCATAAATACAATTTCTAATTTATTTCACTACACTTACTCTGTTGTTTTCCTATATTAAGTGTTGCATTAGGCAGGGACATGAAAGAATGTATTTTGGTAATAGTAACAGTATTTATTCAATTCTCTTCCTTTTAGGTAACAGTAACTTGCCCATGATCCAACTGGACACAATCACAACAGCTGATTTCCTGGATGTGATCACCCACACCAAGCCCTCCGCAAAGAATCTAAGCCAGAAGTACATGGCTTGGCAGAAAGAATTCGAGTCAGTCTGACAGAAAAAGCCCCCAAAATTGAAAACCTCCAAGCATTTGCTATCCGAAGTGGCGTCCAAAGGATCAAATGGTGATGGGGAAGAAAGTGCTACTGTTTCAAGGAAGGGAATGCAATGACAAGTGTCAGAGGGAAATCTTGACTTTCAAAATGCAAGGGTGGGTGAAGGGGTGGTGGTTATTCTTTATTAACCATTCTAACGACCATTTAAAAAACACACTTCTTGGAGTGAATGTGATGGCAGCTCCTGTGCAACAAAGCCTCCAGCCTTAATTTTATCTATAAAGAGTTAAAATATTTATTGCTTCTCAGTCTTTATTTGTGACAGATTTCAGGTAGAACTGGAGTGAAGTTTCAAAGCAGACAATTAGTGTAATTCTCCATTTGTGGCACTCACTAGATCATCACAGTCAGCATAGCTTTACCAGCAGAGACTTGCACCTTTCTTAATGAAACACAAAACAGGAGTTTTCTGTGAAATTCAGGACTTTAGTGGGGCCATGTAAATTTGGCTAGTTTGTCACTGTTTTCATTTGAGATCAAAGCCTTGAAGTGTGTTCTTTTGCTGTTGGTTTGGGGTATTTCCAAGGTGGAAAAGGCAAGGAATTGTAGAAAAATTGCAGAAAATAAAGAGATTTAGGGTAATTAACACGAAATTGTACTGGTTTGCAAGTAGAAACCCGCTGCTTTGCAGCCAGCCATAAAACAGAATCACAGAATCCCAGAATGGGTCAGGCTGGAAGGGACCACAGCAGGGCACAGGGCACAGGACAGTATCCAGAGGGGTCTGGAATATCCCCAGGGAGAAGACTCCAGCCCTCTGTGATCTCTGTTCGGGGCTGGGCAGTGCCCAGGGCAGAAGTTGTGCCTCCTGTGCAGGGGGAGCTCCCTGGGCTCAGTCCCTGCCGTTCGTCTGTGCCATTGCTGGGCCCCGGAGCAGAGCCCTCCCTGCACACAGGGACAGGCACATTCTAGGATCTCTGGGGCACTGAGAGTCCCTTACTTCCAGCATCAGTCACACATTATTGTAAGTCTCCACGGGAAATGTCTTCACAGGATTTTACTGATAGATCTCCCATCTGCACCTGACTCTGACCCCAGGCCACTGACCTCCCTTACATCATACTAAGCAGAAACCAACAGGTTCAGAATTGCTGGCAAAAAAACCAGAATTTATGCAGAAGTGAAGGTGACAGTGTACAAGGGCCAACAGACACTAAAGATGGATTCTGCTCCTCAGAGGTCTCTTCTCAGGGGCAGAAAGTGACATAATGAGAGGAAACAATCTCCAGTTGCACCAGGGAAGGTTCAGGTTCAATATTTGGAATTATTTCTTCCTGGAGAACATTGTCCAGCATTGGCACAGCTGCCCAGGGCAGTGGTGGAGACCCCATCCCTGGAGGGGTTTAAAAGCCATGTGGATGTGACCTGTGGGGACATGGGTCAGTGGTGGGCTGGGAAGTGCTGGGGGAATGGTTGGAGTCCATGATCTCAGACAACTTTTCCAACCTAAATGATTCTGTGATTTATTCTTGTGTTTCTACTGTAGAATCTCCTCCATCCACACGTTCTGTTCCTGACAGAGACTAAATCTGAACGTAGTAAATACCCACCAAGTGAGGCTGCAGAGAGACACTGTCATATGTGAGGAAATTCATTCATCACCATGGTTTTGTTTAACAAGAACAAGCATGGCTCATTAACACAAAACTGTATTTTCAATAAGGTTAATACTCCAGTAATGCATAATTACAATCTAATAATTTAACACACAGGAGCACTGTAAAACAACTGTAAAGGACTTTGATTATTACAGTTTGCAAATGGACCAGAAAAGCCATTTACCATCATTACAAAGTTGGTTCATATTGGGGATGCAGTGCATAGGAAAAGCATTGCACGCTACAGAATTAAATTTCATTTTACAGCTCTGCTAACCAACTGTAAAAACTGGAATCTGTCCCCATGGCTTGTGAAGAATTTTTTTCATAACATTAAAAAGAAACAAAAAAATCCCCAACAACAGTGAAATTTTGCAACTGTAGCATTAATAGGACCCTGCTGAAGCCTAATTTTAAAAAGTCACAGTCTCTAAGGCATTTAATACCAGAGTTTTGTTTCTGTATCATTCTTTTTAATAACAGCATCTAATTAAAACATCCGTAAAATGCTGACAGTTTTTAATTTTATGTAAAATCTGAAAAGCAAAGAACAGGATCTGCTCTAATGAAAGACAGCCACAGTAGTTATTATTAAGCAATGGTGATATTTTCATTTAAGAGTCACTTCTAAACGTGCATAATCTCTACCTTTAAGTCAGAGCAGAGCAGTGATGTTCTCAGTGAAATCACTACAGGCCCACTGAGGCTCTGTTAGTGTTTGAGCTTTATTTACTTGAGTATTATCAGTGCATGTTTTCAGTTTAACTTATTCTGCAGAAAGTGACACTTTCCAGATGGGACTTTTCATCAGGTATTCCTTGAAAAGTGAAAATAAGAAGAACACTGCCACACTCCTGGTGAGTGTGACTGCCCTGGGCCCACATGGATCCTCTGCCCCTGACAGCCCAGGCAGGTTTCTGATGGATGCCATGCATGCATTGATCTTGGAACCTTACTTTTTGAAGCAAGAATGAAGGAAATGGTGTGAAATAGGTATTTCTTCAAGCTAGCTGTTCCCTTTCTCACAGCATCCGCTTCAGGATATGTTCCACTGCCTCTGGGAAATTCTCACAGGTTAAGTATGGAGCTGGATTGATTTTGTCTTCATCTGCCGGTCGATATTTACCTGTAACAGATTAACACAATCATCCCTTTACCAAGCTCCTCTGAGTACCCTTTTTTTCACAGCCTTGTCATAGCAGTACCAACCAAGAAAATGCCCATCTGAGGTTGTCCTGCAACAAACATCCCACAACGCTTCCCTAAAAAAACTCTAAGCCCTACTGGAGATTCCTCCAGGGGCAGCTCTCGATCAAAACTAGTGTTACCTGCGCTGGTTCACTCTGCTGTACTGGCAAATGTCCACGTTGTAGGTTCTTAAAATAATAATGTTATTTTCACTTCATAGAGTCCCAGAATGGTTTGGTTTGGAAGAGACCTTAAAGCTCATCCTATTCCACCCCTGCCATGGGCAGGGACACCTAACACTGTCCCAGGCTGCTCCAAGTCCTGTCCAGCCTGGCCTGGGACACTGCCAGGGATCCAGGGGCAGCCACAGCTGCTCTGGGAAGTCTGTGCCAGGGCCTCCCCACCTTCAAAGGGAAGAATTTCTTCGTAAAATCTCTAACCTGAATTTCCTGCCTTTCATTTTGGGCCCAATACTCCCTGTTCTATCGCTACAGTTCCTGATGAAGAGTGCCTCCCCAAAGACTCTTCAGACGAATAGCAGGATTACTTCCCTTCCTTTTCAGCATACCAGACTGTGTGGCATAAGCAGCTGCCACCTTCAAGAGAGCTTTTCCAGTCCATGAGGCCATCAGCAACACTGACAATACCTGCCAATCCCTCCAGGCTCCACTTCCATGCAAAGCAAATTTACATTTATAATGACCAGTGTAATTACTGAGGAATGCCACCAGAGCTCCTCCATGATTCGAAGTTACATTGCTGTGACCGATTTTGGCAATCTAAGGTGTGACAGTTCTCTCTGTTCTGTGATTGCTGCTCAAGATTTCTGAGTCAGAGCAGAAATTCACACCTGCAAGAGCAGCTCTCCCCATTTGTGACTTTGGTCACCCTGCCATCAGCTGGGGGTCTGTGCTGTGCAATCACACAGCACCCTGCTGTCACAATCTCCTGCCTGACAGGCCGTATGTCCCTCTGCAGCACCACAACATGGCTGTGCAAGGTGAGCTGTCACACTGGGCTGGCCCCAGGGCTCAGAGTGTACCTTCACTTCGGGCACAGGGTGGGATCACTGACGGCACCACTGTCTCCTGAAATGACCGATCCATCGAGTACTTACCCGTCCTCACCAAAATCCCACGCATGCCTGCCTGCTGGGCACCACCGACATCATCCCTGCAGTCCTGGGACACAGCAGGAGAGCGGTTGGTTAGTGGGCACAGACAATTCCATAACCATTTCTGCTTTGCACATCACTTAAAAGCAGTGATGCAGAGTCAAATCTTTCAGCTACCCGTTGGTCACGCTGTCACAGGAGCAGTTTTCTATGTGCTCTCTGCCTGATCAAACAGCAGCTGAAGTAAGAGAGGAAAACCCCATGGATTACCCATTAAATCCTGTGAACTTTTGTGGAATCACTTAGATTGGAAAACCCCTCTAAGATCATGGAGTCCAACCAATCTCCCAGCACTGCCCAGTCCAGCACTGACCCATGTCCCCAAGTGCCACATCCACACAGCTTTTAAACACCTCCAGGAGTGGGGACTCCACCACTGACCTAGGCAGCCTGTGCCAATGCTCAAAATCCTATTTCATGAAGAATTTTTCTAATTCCCGATCTAAACCTCCCCTGGCCCAGCCTAAGGCCGTTCCCTCTCCTCCTGTCGCTGTTCCCTGTGAGCACAGCCCGACCCTCCCGGCTGTTCCCTCCTGTCAGGAGCTGTGCAGAGCCACAAGGTCCCCCTGAGCCTCCTTTTCTCCAGGCTGAGCCCTTTCCCAGCTCCCTCAGCCTCTCCTGGTGCTCCAGCCTCTTCCCAGCTCTGTTCCCATCTCTAAAAATGACACTCCCACCCTGTGGAACGCCCCTTTGCAGGCCCTGCACATCATGGAGAGCAGCACTGCACTGGCAGGCAGGTGAGGAGGGTTTTGTGCCCACGTACATCTCCGATCATGACAGCCTCCTCAGGGGCACAGTCGGTGCCCCGCAGAGCCTCCAGGAAGAAGGTCTTCTCCGGCTTCCCCACCACGGTGGCTTTGGTGTCTGTCGCGTACTCCAGCCCAGTCACAAAAGGTCCAGGCCCCAGACACAGGCCGTCCTTCTTCTTGAAATACCTGGCTTTATGGATCGCTATGAGAGGCGCCCCATCCAAAATCAGCCTAGAAAATGAAGGGAGAAGACAAAAATTATATTAAAGAAATTATATTTAGCGCTGAAGGTCTCACAGAATCCCAGAATGGTTTGGGTGGGAAGGGACCTTAAAGCTCATCCAGTGCCACCCCTGCCATGGCAGGGACACCTTCCACTGTCCCGGGTTGCTCCAAGCCCTGTCCAACCTGGCCTTGGACACTGCCAGGGATCCAGGGGCAGCTGCAGCTTCTCTGGGCAACCTCTGCCAGCCCTCACTTCCCTCACAGCCAAGAATTTCTTACAGGTACAGGATGAACCTTTTGACCTTAACTTTGTATTTTAGCCTTGAAGGAATTACAGTAACAAGTCACATAAAAAACCCACAAAGCCATTTGATGCATTCCTGCCCCTCTGAATTAACCATGGGAGTTTCAGAGGACTTGCTCCCACAGAACTTGTGCCTCCTCTTTGATTCTCACATTTCTGCTCAGTACCCTGTGGGTTTTTCTTACAGCAGACACAGCATCCCCCATCCAGCAGCAAGGTGTAGGTGCTGCACTAGAGGAATGCTCCTGGTCAACCAAGTACAGCAATATCATTGCAGTCCTCCCGTTCCCAAGTTTCAGTGCAACAAGAGCCCTCCGGACAGCATCTGGACTGCCAAACATTTTCCCTTTGATTTTACACCTTCCCCAGGTAATGCAGGTCATTCCAGTCTTTATTACAACAGGCAGGGGTGTAAAACACTGTCTGTTATCCTCAGGGCAGAAAGGAGGATTTACTTTCCCCTTAACCCCTGGTTTACAAAAAAAAAAAATACAAAAAAAGAAGCCTTTAAGAACACAAAGTCTTGCTTTGCCCCTCTTTTAAGAGGCTGGCTGAGGTGAGCTGGATTTTCCTTAGAGGATGCCTGCAGAGCAGCCTGGAAACTCCAAGCAGGACATAAATGATACTTCATTTCACTTAATTATCACAAAACACTCCTATTGAATCAATGCATTCCAAAGCAAGCTGAACAAGAAGAGAGCTGGGTTGTGTTTCTGCGAGCAGCCAGACACGTTCACGATGTGAGGATGCCTCTAGGACACAGAAAAATTTAACTTGACAGCATCACAACCACTACATTCAGCAGTTTGCAAGAGAGATCTCACCAGAGAGAATTCTTTTAAATGTGGCATCAAAATCCCACATATACAGAAATTTAGTCTCAGTCATTTCAAGTGGTGCCTGGAGAACGGCCATACTCTGTGAATCTCCTTTTGGGACTCATGTTGGGTTAGATTTACCCAAGTTAATGTTGGGTGTCAATGGAATAGTTGCCTACCAGGTAATTAGTCAGCCTGGGCTCCTCACAGTCAGTGCAGACAAAAAGGCACTCCTAGGGCACAGTTCAACTGTCCTATTTTAAGCACTACTAGGGGAAAATGCCTTAAAGTATTTCCCTTACCCCTCCAGAGTCAAATCTCCAGCAAAGACACAGGCACCTGCACTGTAGATATCTGCATTTAATCAGACTCACCTCAAAGTTCTGCAATCCCAATGCAATTCCATTCTCAATGCAAGTCCCAAGTGACTTAATTATCTGAGCAGTAAAGGAGAAGAAACGGCAAGGTTCGACAAGAAGAGCACATGCCAGTGGTCAGTATTTCCATCAGGCCTAACAGAACTGACACCAGCCAAAGCTTACCCCCTACAGAGGACTGGGGGAAACACCCAGAACAAATCAGTGAGGTGTTACAGGTCAGACAGAACCCATCCTGGGGTTTTTTAAGTGCCCTGGTCTTCAGCCCAAAGCAAACAATACATTCAACAACTAATGTATTCAGGACAGAAATATCAATTATGTAAGCACTGGGATACTCAATAGGTTAAGCTCAAGCAGTTGTGAAATTAAAAGTCCACTCACGACCCAAAGTAAAGCTCCAAAATCAATGCTTTTGGCAAGGTGAACTGGCGAGGCAGACAGGCTCAGTTTGGGTCAACACCTGTTGCTATAACACAGAGCTGGCAGCAGAACTCGCCTCTTACTGCAAGAAACCTCCCTAGGACACTGGTGGGCAGTAATTGATACTCCCTCTTCGAATTTTATGGTTATAAAGGTAGATTGATAGCAGGGTTTTAACCAGATGTCAAGGTGCAAAATCCTGTGGTAGCCACCATCCTGTGAGCGACGAGGGAAAAAGGCTCATCACACACATCACCAGGGCTACACTCATGGATAGGCTCACACCCAGCGTCTGCAAGCTGAGGGCTTTTCAAGTTAAAATCAAGAGTGTGGTGTCAAGCCAGAACCAGAGAAAAGGACACATGGCACTGCACACACTGCTGCACCCTGCCTCATGAATGGTCACAGAGAGATTTTATCTGATTTATCCCTTAGTCTACAGAAAAAAAGAGCATTAGAAATAAAACACTCTAGATCAGCTCCATAGTCCATCTGGCCCAACAGGTTGTGCTGGCCACTCCTGAACTTCAGAAGACACTGTTGGATATCCTGCATTAGGTAGGTAAGGAATAATCCGCCCTAAATAGTGGATTTCCTTCCCTATAGCACTCAGGCTCTGAAAGCGGGGCTTTGAACATGGAATCTGCCTGAACTCTTGGAAAAGAGGAAACTGTCTCAAGCTGTGCCAGGGGAGGTTCAGGTTGGACACCAGGAGGAATTTCCCCATGGAAAGGGTGGTCAGGCTGCCCAGGGAGGCTTGGAGGGGCTGCAGGGGCTGCCCAGGGAGGTTTGGAGTCCCAATCCCTGGAGGTATCCAAGGAAGGACTGGACATGGCACTCAGCGCTCTGGGCTGGGGACAAGGTGGGGATCAGGCACAGCTTGGACTCAATAGGCTTGGAGGTATTTTCCAATCCAAAAAATTCTGTTATTCTGTGAAATAACTTGCCCACAAACTGAAAGCTGTAAAAATGAGGTATGGACTGCCCGAAGTGCATGGTGAAGAACTCAAATCCACCAAGACTAGTGGCTCCCCCACATGCTGCATGATGTATGATATTCCTACCACCCCTTTCTTCCCAGAAAGAGAAAAGAGCCCAGCACAAGACAGCCCTCACTCACCCCCTCCCCAGGGCTGCCTTACCGAAAGGCTCTGTTCATCATCTCGTAGTGGAAGTGCTCAGGAGCCAGTCCCACCACCACTGCATTGGGGTTATCTGTGCCAATCCCTGGAAAACCAGAACAAGATTTGGAGCAAACACGATTTAATTCACACTCAGCAGCATACAGTCAGCAAAGTGCATTTAATCACTTTAAGTCAAAAACGGGCATTTTCTGACAGACACATCACAGAGACTGCTTTTATGTCTTTTATAAAGGAATAAAGCATCTGTGGAAAAGGTGTTGGTCTATCCAGACTGTTCCCTCCTCCAGGAGTTGGACATCCTTAACAGTGACTGTTGGATGATTCTGTCACTGCTCCCACTGAAATGCAGCAGGCCACAAAAATCCCTCTTATAACTGAATTACTGTTACCTAGGAGCCCTCTCTACATATGTGCTTTGTAAGACAGTAAATCAGAAAGATGAGTGAATCTCATCCAGTTTTTCTATTGTCTCCAGTCACAGGAAACTTCACTGACTGTTGCTCCACACATCCGTCTGGTTATGGCAATAAAGATGGCACTGCAGCATGGCCCAGAAGTTGTTACCCTAGATTAATTCTGGCTTTTTTGGAAGGTCTTTTCTTAATGTGGATTAGTGCCCTTGGGAGCAGCTCCACTGCAGTTCCAGCCCTGGACAGAACCAGCAGTGGAAGCACAGTAGCACCAACAGGAGGGTTTTATTAATGACATGTTACCAGCTGCATCTGGCACTCCAGGAACTCGTTTTGCTCCACCTTCAAACACACCCTCTGCACCTCTGCCAGGACTACCAGAGCTCCTGGCTGGCTCTGCTGCCTGAGTTCTCCTGCTGCATGTCCCTCAGTGGGCTCAGCCAGCACAACAATTTGTGACACCGCCCGGAAGCATCTGGGTCCTCTAAGCAAGAAAGGATTCCTCTCATCCATCCGTGACCAACTTTAATAGAGAGATCAGCCAAGAACAGCTCAATAGCAGCCATTAGTAGGAATTTAAAGCGTTCTCCACCGTACTTAAATGTTCCAAGAGCAGCACTGAGGAAATGCGAGCCAAACCCCTTGTGGCAAAAACAAACCAAACAATCCACTCCAGACCCAAGCAATACAGACAATGCCCCAATGTGCCCCCACGATACCTCTGTCTGTGCCATCTTTTACAGAATTAGCATCAGCTCCTGCAAAACGGATGGAAAGATCCCAAAACCGTGGAGACTGAACTGATTTAAATGCTCCCAGTGGAAAGAGCTGCTGCCTCTGCTGTTTCTCACCCAGGAAAGCCTTCCTGGAGCACAAATACAGACTATTGCTGGGAGCACATTTCTCTGGGTATGACGTTAGGTAGAACAGATTATCAGGTTTCACTGCTCTCACAGAGGCTTTTCTCCTGAACACTGACCTCTCTGAATATTTCTGACCAAGCTATGACACCAAAATTTAACAGGAAATTTCTAGACCCCGGCAAGATTAGAACCTACTTAAATTACGCAGCCATAGGATTTCAGTTTGTAAGGCAAGGCGCAGGGAGCAGGGAGCCATCCATGTTTGCTGCCTTGAATTTAAATACAAAAATTCAATATACAATACACAGTTTTCAACTCTGAGTATATTAAAATCATGGGTATCTTTGTTATTGTTGACGTTCAAGTGAGAACAACAGAAGTATCACCAGTGAGGGTATCCAAGTATGTGGGGTGAAACCTAAATGTCCAATATAAGATAAGCAACAGCAACTGCCTGCAGATTTTGCATTTAAGAATAATCTATTAAGAGAGAAACAGCCTCCTTGTGTGTGCCTACACACTGGTTTTTCACCTCTTTATGAGTAAAACCTCTGCTGGAAATCAGGTATTGCACAGATTGATGCATCCTTGCTATTAAAAAAAAAATCAGCACAGGTAGGTGCAACATCCAATGACCTGCTGATAACTATTACTTTATTTTTCACACTGGAAATTAATGGTAAGTATTGAGTTTTACCTGAATTCCTGACCATTTGAAGGCCCTGGCTGCCATTTCCACTGCTCCTCAAAAAGATACAAATTCAGGCTGTTTGGTGTTTGATTTAAAATGAAGAAAGGACCTTTATGACCTTGCAAAATTCTGTATTTCAAGCTCCACCATGTCCAGCAGACTGCCTATAACTGAGAGCACAGTGCTTCCTTAGCTGCTCATTAACTGCTGCTCACTAATTAGCCGCTTCCTGAGCACCTCACCTGTGAAATCAGGCAGGGCCTTATCGTCCACCAGGAGCAGGGGCCGCACCTGCTGCTGCTCCAGGAGGTTCCTGGCGGCTGTCAGGGAGGTGAAGATCTCGTGCTCCGCGATGTCGAACCCCAGCCCCGTCAGCCTCTCCAGCAGGTCCCTCTTGCTCTCCTTGGTGGTGTTGGTCACAAAGCGGACGGTCACGGGGGCACTGCGCAGCCTGGGGGGACAGAGGGGGGAACTGGACACAGGCTCCTCCTGTTCTCACACCTGGGATTCCCTTTGGGGCTAAAAACTGACCAAAGGCTGCAGGTGACCACTCAACACAAAAGAACTTTGTGCCACACAAGAACTTCTGTGATGTGGAGCAGACAGCAAGGATTTTACACCCTCCCCTCCTCTCCCCTGGAAATTCCCAAGGAAAATGGTGATTCCAAACTTCATCCTCACAGTAGCAGCAAACACATTTATGGTAACTATTCTGAAAAACCTTTTTATTCGAACAACATAATAAATAAGGCAGTCCCACCTCCTCGATCAAAATAAGCAAACAAAAGAAGCTTGTTGCTGAATTAATATATTGAACTCCACTGCTGGGTGAATTTCCCAGCAGCTGTGGCTCGTTCAGGATGCTCCAAGAGCCTGTGTTACCTTGCTGGTGGTTTTATGTCAGCTTCTGCAGCCATTTCCCCCTTTCCTGAGGAACACCAGCACCACATAAAACCACGTTATTGCCCTACGCTGACAGTAAATGCTACCAAACAATCAAATAATTTTAAGTGACAGTTTCAACAGCATTCCCGTTAATTGTTCCCCCAACATCACTTCCTCTGTTGCTATAGGAACAAACACTGGCATCAGGACTGTGTAGGGAACATCAGAATAAAGTTGGAGACTTGCTTGCACCTGCCACTTCCTTCTCTTGTTTATCTCTTGTTTTACACTGACCCCTCACAGGTATGAGCTGGTAAAAAAGTCCCCTGGTGGATAATAAAATAAAAATTAATATTATTTTTTCCATGTGGACCTCAATGGGGAAGAATGAATGTAGTAACCCTAAAAAAAGCCATCTTTCCATTTGTTCCCTAAGCAATCTGCATGCCAACCATTCCAGCTTCTCTTCAGGAAGGACAGGGACATGGATTGGCAGAGAAGAGCATGAAATGTTAATTCTTTTTCAAACCCCTAAGCAGAAAGGCCTGGCTGTTCTCTGACACCTGCTCTCCATAACTGTGACAGCACATATGTATATGTATATAATATAAATATAATATATAATGAATACATAATATTATATACAATTATATAAAATATATAATATAAATATGATATATAAAAATATTATATAGGTCACATGTTTATATTTATATTTATATTTATGGATTTTCATTCCATATATATATATATACATATATATATATATATACANCAGCAGGAAACACAGTGCAGTGAGTGAAAGGGCAATGAATGAGCACCCAGTAGTCTACCAATTTTTTACTTCCTTGCAATTTTACATCCTTAGGACGTGATCATTTTCACAGCACTACCTGTGGGAAATGCAGCTTTCTAATCCCTCTGGGAAGTTTTCCTCTGAGCAACAGTCCGGCTGCACAAAACCTTTAGCAGCCCATACAGCTCCAACAGAGAGCTCAGCTCTGCTCCTATGTCCTGATCAATCTTTAGTGTCCCAGAATCTTAAGGTGTCCTCCTTCATTCGCCACAGTGTCATCTATCACTCTGTGATTTTTCCTCATCTGTTGGAAGATATTTTCTCCAGGAAAACAGTACAAACATTCCTGGGATTGTGTGCCCTATTTCACCACTGACTTGGTTGGATTAAGTCGTTTTACTGTGCTGCAGTTTCTTTAGACACCCTTTCATTACAAGAAGAAGAACTAACTGTCCTGTTTATTAATGCATTGAGATTCCTACAAAAGATGGGCTGTATTATCAAAAGCTTTTCAAACTAAAAAAAAATAGGTTGTTTTCCTAGCAGAAAGAAACTTTAAAAACAGTAATAATTGAGAAAAGCCATGTCTGAATGAAATGAGAACTCTGCAGAGGTTGCCTTCTCCCTGGACCAAGCTTTTCTATTATCCTACTTTATCTCAGCACAGATCTAAAAGCTCTGACAGACGATCAGGCTCTTGTAGGTAAACAAAGACAGGAGGAACAGCCCAGGTGAAATGACTTTGGGGTAATTCACCCAAACTCAGCTTTGGCTACAGCTCTCTCACATGTGAATCAGTGGAAACACCTTGAATATTGGGGGTTTTATGTCCAGAAAAGGGCTAGAAAACACAGAGAAAGGCACTAAGGAAAGCAGCGGTGGCTCAGGTGACACCAGTATCTCCACCCTTTGCTGAGTTCTCGTGGCATTAACACAGGTAAAAAGAAAAGCAGGAATTGGCCACATGTTTGCTCCAGCCCTGCTCACCCACCCCTTCGTGCAAACAGCACCGACACAGCCTCCCAGAGGAAACCCAAAAACCAGGGAATCTTGCCTTTTGAGAGCCTCCTGAGCGCCCGGCACGGCCGAGTCCTCGACGTGGAGGGTGCCATTGAGATCCACCAGCACAGCCTTCAGCGCACGCCGCGCCGTCATCCTGCCCTGGGACGGGAGAGCGAAGGGCTTATTGTAAATAACTGATGGGGAAGTGTGTTTTTTCCCAAGGACTGTCAGTGAAAATCAGGTGCTGCTCATTCTTTAAGTGCATCAAATTAAAAAAAAACAGAACTCTCTGATTGACTCAAGGGTCCCGGGGAGAGCCCAAGGTCTCGGCAAGAATATTTCAGCAAGTCCCACTGACACCAACAGGGAAAATAAAGACACAGTGCTGTGGTTGAAAAGCTCAAAATGCTCTGCTGAAGTGGATATCATTAATTTTATTTTTGTAAGAGAGACCTAGGGTGATCCAGCCCACACCACAGCCACCCTGAGGCTGCTCGGTGGTCACAGTGAGGAATTTACC
Source organism: Origma solitaria (assembly GCA_013397895.1). Lineage (NCBI taxonomy): Eukaryota > Metazoa > Chordata > Aves > Passeriformes > Acanthizidae > Origma > Origma solitaria. Next base: position 477,229 of record VZRL01000181.1, read on the forward strand.
AATTTTTAGCCCAGAAGCTCTCAGGGCTCATGGATATCCAGCACCTTGAAGGGGACAGCCAGGCAGTTTTTATGGGTCCCTGAGACTCAGCCCAAAAGAAAAGCCAACGTTCTAAGGGTAAAGATACCAGGGAAGGAAACGGAGAGGTGATGTTTCAGCCACCTGGCTAAAAATCTGTCCCCAGAAACAAATGCTTCCCCTCACGTGTGCTGCAAGTGCTGCATTTTGCTCCATGAGCAAATCTGATTGAGCTGTTTCTCAGAAAATGCCCAATGCAGCTCCAAAACAGCAACATTTTCTCCTGTTCATTACATAACCACCATCTGAAAAGGCCGAGAGAACTGAGATTGGAGAGGAGAAGCTTTGGCGTGGCCTGGTTGTGGCCTTCCAGTACCCGAGGCAGCTGACGGGAAAGATGGAGAGAGACGATTTCCAGGGCTCTGGAGGGACAGGACACAGGGAATGGTTCCCAGTGCCAGAGGGCAGGGATGGGTGGGATATTGGGAATTAGGAATTGTTCCATGTGAGGGTGCTGAGGCCCTGGCACAGTGCCCAGAGCAGCTGTGGCTGCCCCTGGATCCCTGGCAGTGTCCCAGGCCAGGCTGGACAGGGCTTGGAGCAGCCTGGGACAGTGGGAGGTGTCCCTGCCATGGCAGGAGTGGCACTGGATGGGCTTTAAGGTCCCTTCCCACCCCAACCATTCTGGGGTCTGCCAACACTACAAGTGACCCCAATTTTGTGTTCAGCTTGTTTGGCTACAGACAACACGTGGCATGTTTGTACTTTTAGAAAGCATACAGAGTACTCAACACCATGATGGGAACGTGCCCTAAAAAATTTGCATCACTTTTATCTTTGCAGACAGTTTTATAAATGGTCATGTGAACCTGGTATCCCAGGTACACAACACACACACAGCAGGAAACTTTAAGATTCCACTACAATTACTCCTGCTGTTTCTGTGGAATAAGAAAATAAATAAAAATGCTTCTTCTGTGGTACATCTATTGATATGAAAGCCAAAGTTAAATGTTAATTATACACAGCTGAAAACGGAGCTCCTAAAGCAGCTTAATAAATTCCAGGGGAAATTATTATTATTATTATTAATAATAATAATAATATTATCATTACTACTACTACTACTATTACTATTATTATTATTATTTATCCTACATCGGTTCTCCTGTTCACAGAGTATTTATCTGGGAAATATGGAAGTTACCTGCAAAGGCACTTTTCAGGACAGCCGAATTTTACGGATAAAGCTCACGGACGGGCCAAGAAGGCCTAAAAGCCCTCCAGAACCCCAGTTTTGAGAATCACGTCCCAACGAAAACTCACCTTGTCAGGACAAAGGGACCCCCCCGCCCTGGTCTCTGGGACAAGGACACGAGGAACACAACAAGACCCAACCTAAGGGAAAGAGGGATATATTCTATAACAATATATATGATGATATACGTCCCTCGATGGAAGGATGCTGACGGCACAGGTGTGGCATCGCCGTGCCCTCCCGTTCCACAAATGCCGTTCGCACCCCCGCCCGCAGGGATGGTACCGCCCCTTCCCGCCAGCTCACAAGGGGCAGGCGGGCCGGCCCATTCTCTAGCGGGGGAGTCCCTGGCGCCGTGAGCTCCCCTCTGCCAGGAGCGGATGGTTCGGCCCGCCCGCTGGCGGCCGAGCACGGCGGACGCGCCCACGCGGA
>VZRL01000181.1:479046-521546 GCA_013397895.1 Origma solitaria
GGGCGGCGTGCGGCAGCCGCGACAGGCAGCGCGGCGGGCAGCCCGCGGGGCCCTGAGGGCCCGGGGCGCAGCGGAACAGGGGTATGGTTATAAATTGGATAAATTACACTCCTTCTGTCCTCTGTATTCATATTGGTATACCTGCTATAGCCTCTTTATCCTATGTGCCCGATTTATAATCGTATAAATTATATCCGTTATATATTATGTGGTCATGTTTATAACCATGTCAATGCATTATGGATATCCATAACTCTTGTATCATGAATATATCAATAGTTTGTATATTATGGATATATTATATCCAATATGGTTATTCTATGTAATCGTGTATCCATATACCGATATTACGATTGTATATATATTTATACATATTTAAATTTTTATACAAAATGTTATCATAGCCATATATGGATATATTATATCCATAAGATATCCATAATAACTGTGTATATATACGTGTGTGTGTGTGTATATATATATAAAATGTGTGTGTATGTATATATGTGTATATGATATTGGGGAGAAATTGTTCCTGTTATATAATTACATATATGAAATTATATCCATAATATATCCATAGTGACTAATCTACTTATTATATACATATATATGAATATGTATAACTGTCCTTCCACATGTTTATATATGTATATATTTTCATAATACAACATTTAATCTATGAAATGTATAAATGTAATATATAATTCTACTATTAATGTGTGTATATATGTATATAATAACTTTATTTTGCACATTTTCTGTTTTTGCAGAACGCAGACAGGTTTAGCAGCAGCAGAGATGTCCCAGAACTGCAGGAACCACACGAGGGGACAGCAGCAGCGTGGTTGTTGCCCCGCTGTCTCTCGTCTCCCCTGCTCATTACCTGCAGCCCTGATCCTCGGCTGCTGCCCCACTTTGAATTGCTATTTTTCATCAGTCAGGTGAAACTTGTCCCAGTTTTGGCTCCAACACGGGATTCCTGCTCCCTGCACATGCCCAGCCTGCTCTGCCATGCGCGGAGCCACGCTGGGCCTACAGCCCTGCTGAAAGCACAGGGAGAGAGGGAAATCACTTTTCACCCATTTGTTTAAAGCTGCTGCTTGCAATCTTTAGTACTGGCTTTTATTTCAGTAAGAACGGTTTTTTTGAACAGTCAACAGATGTGGAAATGGGATTACAGACTAGCTGTGCTTCAAATTGTTCGACACTCCCAGTGCCACAGCCATGGAAACATCAACCACTGCTTTGCTCTCCAAAAAATATTTCGTAGGAATACAAAATGTCCCCCACACACACTGCCCCATTTCCATGAGACACAGAGAACGACTGAGCCAGGCTCTACCCTCATCACCTCTGATTTACACAAAGATCATCATGAAGAAATTACTTCTAACAGATCCACACATTTTAAAATTTAAAGATCCTGTTCTGCCTCAGGACAGTGTTACCACGTCTCATGGGGTTTGCTACAGAAACCAAACCACAGCTTCACAGCAGAGAGATGATACCAAAATACAGCTGCACAGCGAGGACATAGTTGCAACTGCCACAGGGATGAGGGAAAAATACATATTTCATGTAAGAGCAGTAACTCTGGCACCTGGAACAGGATGAAGCCAAGTTTTGAGATATCCCCACTGTACACAGAGAGAGAGTGAGTTAGGAAAGAGAGTGCTTAACTTGGAAATTCAGGATTTATTTACAAAAATCACTAAGAAAAAAGGAAACAACATAAAACTCTCCTTCTGGATATACTTTACTCTGCGAAAATCTGTGACTGAAGATCATTAAAAGCATTTACATGTTTTACAGATTCTTCTTCACATACAACAGGGTATGCTTTAATAACCAAGACGTCAGGAGAAGAGGTGATCAACTAAGCTGCTTCAAAATAATAAAACTGTCAGGTTTCCCTCAGCCTCCCCTCTTTAAAATAAAGGTGAAACACTTAGCAGAGGAACAGGCAAAGAATTCTAACTTTTCTAAGAAGGTACATGAGAATCCCCTTTTCCAATTCAGACCAAACTCAGAAATCTGAATTGAGACAAGACAGGTATGAAAGCAATAGGAACATTCTCGTCGACAGAACTGCAAAGTCACACCCACAGTTTCACTTTCAAAGTTGTTAATTTAACAAATGATAATTATGATGGAAGGTGGGGAAGGCGCACTAACAGAAGAGGCTGCAAATTCGCGGGTTTCTCACAAAGAAATGCATTTGAAAAGCACATGGTATTCACCTCCCGTGGTATTCCCCTCCCACATTTCCCAGGAAGCTCAGAATACAAATGGTTCCCCACTTTGACCACAGTAATCACCACACAAAAGTTTAACACAAATTTTATAAAGTATAATAACAATCCTTGACGGAAGAGTAACAAATGCTAATCATCAATATCCCCAAAGTTAACATAAGAGTTACCGAGCTTTAGGTACAGCTTTTATTATTTTTTAATTTTTTTTTAAATTTTGCACTGCAATTGCACCCATTTTCAACTGACTTTACTATCAGTAAGAAATACTGATTTGAAAACAAAAATCCCCAATCAAAGCAGGAAAATTCAGCTTTCAATGTTAACCTGAATGAGGACTTTGCTCAGCTGGTTTTATCTTCCTCCATATCACAGCTGGACTTCAATCCTTTATAACAAGTATCCTTTATAACACATTTTCAGAGCCTAATTCATATTCTCTTAAACAGTTCCGTGGTAGTAATTGAAATGAAAACAAACACATTGCTGTTTTCCTCAATTTAAAAACAAATTGGAGAGCGTACTAAAGGAAATTCATCCCTGAGTAACGAGACATTTAAAAGCTGCATCTCATTGCCAGTCACTGCAATCCTATGACATTTACTCTAATAATTAATCAACACTATGAACAGGCAGCAACAGAACTGGTCACAGTCCAATGTGTTTGCAGCGTTGTTGCATTGATCCCGTGATCCTGCTTAATGAAACTGCAAGGGAACATTAGGAAAGGGGATAAATAGAAACAGTGTCTTTTATTATTTTAAGTTGAATGTCAGATTGACAGCTAAACTGTGCTGGATCCCAGGAAACTCAGAGCAGTGGTGGTCAGCAACTGGCTTCTTTGGATGTCCAAAGGATTTTTACCGGGTGTCTTCAACCAAACAACAGGAGCAGAACGATTGTGATGGAGTTCAGGGCTATTAACGGCACTGTAAAGGGGAAAAAAGAGAAATTATTGGTGAAAATTTTCCTTTCCACATCACAAAATAACAGAGCTTCATATAATCTTGGGAGAACACCTTGGGAGAAGGAGCAGAATCAATCAGAATTTTAGAATTTTAGAATACACTTAATTTTCCTATGCAAAGTTAGGACCAGTGGAAGGAGCCAGGCTCAAATCCTAAGATACTAGACATTAGTAGGAAGGAACAGCAGAATTATTTTTCCACAGTCTGTTTTAACTTTAACCCAGATCCTTTAGTTCTGTCTTAACTTTAACACAAATAACTCTTTTTGCAAATGAAACTAAACCATCTAAAAGTCAGTTTCTAGCCTTGGCTTTCCAGTGCTTTAGAATAAATGTTTTGGTTTTTACTCAGTGGTGGGCAAGACAGGTTAAGATTTGTTACTCCCTTTCTATCATCATCTACAAAATGAATTTTTAGTGTGCTTCATAATGAAGAACTTCCAGTGGCTTAAGTGTATTTTTCTCCCCATCTTTTGAGGCACATAAGCCTGGTTTGCCTTTCAGAAAACCCAGAATTACATTTCCCTCACCAGGTACTTCCCATAAAATTGCACTTAGACCAGGTGATGGCTAATTGCACACTTTGGTTGATCACCAAGCTTCCTGCCAGCTGCTGAACTCCAAGGGAAGGCAAGGCTCAGCAGGAGCAGCACAAGCCAGAGTCAGGGAATGTTTTTACACTTTTACCAAAATTAGGGCACTTTAGGTGACGCCTGCAGAATCCTACAGAGTCCAGGCCCAAAGGAAGTACAAATTAGTGCAGAAACAAGATGTTACAGATTGTAGTAGTAGTAGTAATAATAATAATAGTAATAATAACAATAAATTGTGCCCTTACCTCTCATAACAGTTCGTATTGATTGAATCAGGTTTGTTAGTTGTGCTTTAATTCCTGGTTCCTCTCCAAATCCTCCAATCCCTTTATCACTTCCCCAGCCAACTGTATCACATAAAAGCAAACACACACATTAGAAAAAAACCCCAAAACCGCACAACGAATACTGTAATATTACTGTGCAATCTATCCTGAATATAGATTATACTAACATAGACAGACAGCCCAATTAGCCTTATTTCATGAATGCATTTTAATACAATTGGCTGAAAACTGCCAATATAAATCCGTGTTTCTGTAAAAAAAAATCCCCCACCTTTTTAACACATCACAGTTCCCTGCAGACCCAGAGTAACACTTGAGTTCATCTGGACTTAAAAAAAAACAGCTGTCAAAATAAACCCAAACCAACATCAATCTGTTCATCATCTTGAAAATAAAATAGCAAATAATTGCTGGGGGTGAAGTGGTGATGTGTCAGCACTGAGAAAGGGGCCACACGACAGAAAAAAGGCCAGCACAAATTCCAAAGTTGGGGTGACAATTTTTGCAACTGCTGTTAAAAAAAAAAATCAGAACTTTTGAGGAGGAAATTGGGAATTTTTCTGAGCGTAACAGAAGTCCTGAAGTTTTACAACACCCGGACAAAATGTGATAGGACCAGGGATGTGTCCAGGGATTTCTAAGACCTGATGGTCCCAGCCCTTACCATTCAGCAAGGAGCAGCTCTCAATACTCCAAGTTCCACTGCCCAATCTGTGTGCTTCTGTTCTCCAGAAACCACTTTTGCACCATTTTTATTCCCCCTTTCTGGTCTGCCTCACTTAGCTGGCACCGAGCTGAGGGTGGTGGGCAAGTCCTCTCCCTCACCAACCCTGCCAGCTGCTGATTCCCACTGGGGTGAGCCTGGAGCTATTCCCAAGCCTCACGAGGGTGACAAGGGGCTTCACCCATCCCCCTAGTCCCCATATCTTCTTTTTTTAATTCCAATTGCTCGTCAGGAAAGCAAAAGAAAACCCCAAACCCAAACTGAGCAGATCCCTTGAAGCGAATCCAACTGGGGAGCAGGGGCAAGGAATCCCCCTCTGCACTTCTGCCAAAAATCCTGGTTCAGTCTGACGTGGAGAAGTCAGGATTCTCCACCCCAGTGAACTGGGAAACCGTGGATCATTGGCCATTTTTTCCCACGGTTTTGCAGATCTTTTTATCGTTGGATTTTCTCTGTTTTATAGGGCTTTGGTTTCTTTTGAAGGGCAAGGATGCGTAGCCCTAGGGATCCCATGGGCCGAGAGGTGCCATCTCATCAAACACCAGGCACAAGAGAAAGGAAACCTTTGCACGACACCAAACATTCCGACGCGCGGCACTACGGGGCGTGAAATAGTTAAATATGGACATGAAAAAAGGGCAGTTATTGGGGGGGGGAGAGAGAAACAAAGCTACGACGGGAGCGGCCGGGCATTCATCCCCAAAGCCCAAACACCCGTCCCCCCCAATCCCGACCCCCTCCCCCGTTCGCTGATGCCCCCATCGGCAGGGAGCAGCAGCAGCGAGGCCGCGGCCGCCGCGGCCACCGCGTTCCCTCCCAGGCCCGGCGGCCCTCCCAGCTCACCGTGGCGGAGGAAGCGCTCCTCATGCAGCACGGCCACGGCGTTGACGATGAGGAGCGAGGCCTGCAGCAGCGAGTAGAGCGTGAACGCCATGGCCCGGCGGGGCGGAGCGGAGCTGGGCGGCGTCCGGACCGGCACCGGGAGCAGCAGCGGGAGCGGCGCCCAAGAGAGACGTGGCGGGGCCGGGGCGGGGCCTCCCCACACAGCTCGGGGGGCGTGGCTTATGAGGGGGCGTAGTCTCCCCACTGCGCCCGCTGGGTACGCGCCTCGGGGGCGGGGCTGGGGGGCGTGGCCTGCTGGTCCCCGCCGACTGGGGGCGTGGTTTTCTAGGGGGCGTGGCCTCCCTGCCGCGCTGTGTACGCCCCACGGGGCGGGGCCGACAGGGGGCGGGGCCTGGAGGGGGCGTGGCCTCCGGCTCCCGGCTGCGCGTCCGACTCTGGGCTCGCCCGCGGATCCCTCGGGACCCTGAGCCCCGCGGAGCCCCTCGGGTCCGTCGGAACCCTGTGGATCCCTCGAGTCCGTGGATCTCTCAGAGCCCCGCGGATCCCTCCGTGCCCCTCGGATCCCTTGGAGCCTCTTGGGTCCATTGGATCTATGGATCCCTCTGGTCAATGGATCACTTGGATGCCTGTGGATCCCTCGGTTCCGTGGATCCCTCGGAACCCCGTGGGTCCTGTGGAGCCCCTTGGGTCCATTGGATCCGTGGATCCCTCGCGTCCGTGGATCCTTTGGAGCCCTGTGGAGCCCTCGAGTCCGTGGATCCCTCAGAACCCCGTGGGTCCCCCGGAGCCCCTTGGGTCCATCGGGTCCGTGGATCCCTCGGGTTCCTGGATTCCTCGGAGCCCCGTGGGTCCGTCAGAGCCCCTTGGGTCCATCGGATCCGTGAATCCCTTCGGTCCGTGGATCCCTTGGAACCCCGTGGATCCCTCGGGTCCGTGGGTCCTTCAGAGACCTTTGGACCCCTTGGGTCCGTTGATCCGTCAGAGCCTCTTGGGTTCCTTGGGTCCATGGATCCCTCGTGTCCATGGAGCCCTTGGAGCCCTGTGGATCCCTCGAGTCCATGGGTCCCTTGGAGCTCCCTGGGTTCCTAGGAGCCCCTTGGGTCCATCGGGTCCATGGATCCCTCGGGTCCATGGATCCCTCGGAGCCCCTTGGTTTTCTCAGGTCCGTGGGTCCTTTGGAGCCCCGTGGATTTCTCAGGTCCGTGGATCTCTCGGAGCCCCATGGACCTCGCAGCGCAGGCTGTGACATGGGAAGCTCCGCTCGCCGTGTAGCAAGTGGCCTTTGGATTCAGAGCGGGAGTAAGGCTCATCCTCATCCTCCTCCTCCGTCGGTACCGCGGTAACGTGGCGTCTCCCGGTGGTGGGAGCTGGCAGGGAGACACCACCCGGCGTGGGGCAGCCCTCGGGCCATCCGTCATCAGCAACTAGTAGAGTTAATAAAAGACCATAAACACTGCAAATGCAAAATTACATGAGTTTATACTGATATTTAATCTTACGGACAGTGTATTTTTTACCATGTGTTTTCTCAGTACACTGGTTTTTCTTATATCCTGACTGAGGTTTCTAGCGTGAAGTCAGCCCGGATCCCACGTGCGGTTTGTCCAACGTGTAATGCTGCAGAATCCAAAGCATAATCCAAAAGAAAACAATTGTCTTTTAGAGTGGATTGATAGGGGCTCCTGGGCGGTTCCACAGTCGAATAAAAAAATAATAACAACTTGAGCTCAGGGATACTGTATCCCTGCTATAGTTATTGTAGTTCTATAGTTATCCCTGTTATAGACATCCCTGTATTGTAGTTACAGAGTTATCCCTGTATAGTTATTGATGCACAAATGGACATTTTTTTCCCCTTGCTTCTTGCAGTCCAATTGTCTGAAGGGGGTGATTTGCAAAATCCCTCTGCTTTTATTTCTCAGTAATCATACAATACACAAACCCCTTAACTCCGGATGGTTGGTAGCTTTTACAGCTCAATCAGGGCACAATGATTTGCATAATCACTGTGTTCTGATGGTTATTAGACCTCTCTGCTGCAACAGAAATGGTAACTTAGTGCTCAGTGTGGTGGACTGGAGACACCCCATCTCAATTCTCCGCCTTGCCACAGACTTCTGACACAATCTGTGCAAATTATTCACCATTTATCAATATTGTGTCTCCATGCCCTGTGTGAAGGTGTGAAGATCCACTCACCAGCAAGTGAGGATCTGATACTTCAGCAGTTAATTAGGCGTCAGGAGTATATAATCAGTGGATGCTCAGACACCACGATAATCAGCTGTGAAGAAACCCACACCTCAGCCTCTCCTTGTGTTCATCTTTCCTTGCCAAAACATCCACTTTGGTGCAGTCAGTGACACAATATTATGCATCTTAGTAATCATTATTATTAAATAACATTACATTCTAATAAGGGCAGCTGGAGAAAAGATAAAACACCCCACCATCAGAACCACAGCATATTTTCTTAATAATTTACTCCCAACATTACTACTATTAAATATGGGAGATAGAACAGAGAGCAAAAATCAAGCATATTCATCAGACTTTTGTCATCTGGTCGAAAGCATTTGTCATTTCAGCCTCAAAAAGGAAAATATTCTCAATTTAGGGTACTGACTAAAACATCTATTGCAGTTCCAGTGAGTTCATATTATTTAAGCCTATACTGAAGTGTTTACTTCCATGAAAACTCTTTTTTTTTTTTTTTTCCCCCAAATGCTGGCTTTGATTCTGAAAACTCTTACGTGTATGATTAATTTCATAAGTCAGCAGTTAGTGGGAACACTGGAGTGTACTGGCACATGTGAACATGCACAAAGCTTCTTTATTTCCCATCTAGATTTTTAAATTTGGTATCACTGCAAAACTCCTAAAAACAATAATTTTAGCATTTTTAATGGAGCCATTTCTAGTTGCCCAGTGGCCCCCAAAATTTGGGGTGTTTACGATTCAAATCACCCTTTTCCATATGTAAATAATAAAAAATATGCTTATCTTGGTTTTTACCAAACTCCATACAGGCAGAGAAAGTTAATATTGGGCTGAAAAATTTCACCCCAAAGGTCTCTACTAATTTTTAAGAAGTTCTGAGTGGTGGCATATGATGGTCTCACAAATGGAGCTGTCTTTTGTCCTGAGACCTAACTTAGGGAGTTACAGCAGTAATTCTATAATTAAATACAGATGAATGTGAGGGTCACTAAGATAGATATCTAATAACCACCATTATCAAGAAGCATTTCCTGGGCTACCTCCTTACAGTATCCAGCCTATAAATAAATGCTAACCTCAGTCAAGAGCTAATGCTTAGACTTATGGCCCTGAAAAAAAAAGAGGTTTTTGCAATAAGTATACAAGTTATGGCCCAGTATTTTTACCCATAATTAAGATGTATATCCAAAGAGCAGCTGCCATCAAGCTGACATAAACTTGACATGATTTTCCCTTTAGTAAAATCCATCATGGCAACTTAGCGACCACATGAGTCTTATCGCTGAATCATCATGTTACGTGGTTGAAGGGAAAACCAGATAAAGTTGCTTGCATTAGAAGGAAAGGGGCTATTTTTTTTTTTTTTAATTCATTAAGGTGTTATGTTGCAATACAATAAATTCCTGTGGTGCCATCTGCAGGGTGCAGTCAATCACCATAAAGGAGAGTTTTAAACCACCTTACAGATATCAAAGGATTAAACTTCAGGCTGGTGAAGTATTGTGAAGGCACTGGTGTTTTTTACTCTCAGTTTGTTGCTCAATATTCTCAGACGGAGCACTTTTCCACGGGTCTCACTGTCCCCTGCACTTGATGAGAATCAAGCTTGTTGCGTGGGAGTTTTCAGGGCTAACTGAGTTTAATCCTGATGAGAAAATACCAGGACAAAGGAGGACCTGTTATGACTTCAGCCCCGTGCCCTTCACCTCACTTGCCACCGCCATCTTCCTACTTTATTTTCTGAACTAGCTTTAACTATTTCCTTCCTTAGATATTTTACATACCCAGACATAAACATATCAGTAAGAGCATTCTGGGGACATAGAAAAGGCTGGAAATTGGCCCCAACAATTCCAAGCTGGAAGTGAAAAAATGCATTTTGTTGGTGCCATATTTTTACCGACCCCTACCATAAATAACTTCATTAACTGAAAATCTTTGTGTTAGGGAAAAAAATTGGGTTCTGTGGCTCATCTAGGTGCTATAAATAAATCCAATAGCTAAATTTCACAATTGGGCTAAAGCCTGTGTCATCCCTTGCTCATCACACCTATAGCACTGTTGAAGAGCTGTAAAGGTTAATGGTGCACCCGACTGACGTAGCATATCCCTGGTAAGCACAAATTGAGTGACTGGTTTAATGTCCAGACGGGCTGTTTTTTTTTTTAAAGCACCAAAGCTGGGAATGCAATAAGATTTTGTACATTTGGGAGAACATGTGTCTGGTCCTTACCTGTCAGCAGCTTTGTACAGAAAATATTCTTGCCTTATCCATGACTCACGGATCACCTCTGCCCTTGCTTATTTGAGAAGTGAACAGCCATCCCTTCAAAAACACAGCCTGATAGCCTTCCTGGGATTTGAGAGGACATTAACAGGGCTTCATACACAAAATGACTGCTTGGGGATTGAGGAACTAGATGAAAAACAATACACAGTTTTGGATTTACACCTAAATTTATCAATTCTGTTTTCCTAAGTTACTTGACTCCGTAACCATAACAGCTTTTAAATGTCATTTCTTGCCTAGTTCTCTCTCTCACACAGACACAGAAACAGACACAGACACACACGTGCTGCTGTTCGTCTTGCCATCACCAAGAGCACAGTATTGTTATAGAAATCACAGAATGGTTTGAGCTGGAAGGGAGCTTAAAGATCATCGCTGTGGCATGACATTGTTCTATTATTATTGGCACTGTTTGTGCTGCATTTGTGCTGGAATACACCAGTCCAGAACCAAATCCTGTCATGCTCAGTACCATGCAGATATTTTTCAGAGGCAGGCATAGGGATTTTCCAATCCATGTCTCAGCTGGAAGACAGTGGATATCAAAAGCAGGCCAACGTGGGGAGCGGGGCAGCAAAGAAACAAATGGATTTTTTCAGGGAATTACCAGTCTCTGCTTAGCCCTGCCTCACTGCTGACAGACGGGCAGCATTTTCAGGCATGGAGGCAGCAGAGAGTCTTAGGGAGGGATTTAGAGGATGGGGAAACAGCTCCATGAATTTTGAAAGGTGGGTGATTTAGTCTCTGTGCAGCGATCAGCATGTAGAAAAAGCAGGGGTATTAAGGAGAGCAAAGAGTAGGGTGTCTGAGGCTGGTGCCACAGCAGGGGACAGCAGGAGCTGCTCGCTAAATAACAGGTCTGGAAAGAGGGGGACCCGAGGGGACACAAACTCTTACAGACACGGAGTTGGTGCTTGCCACCAGGGACTTGCATGGATGTGTTTTCATTAAACCGCAGAAAATGGTGCCAGTAGCAATGCTTTGAATGGGAATACAGCTAATATCAAAGGGCCAGGGATGGCTGACTTGAGCCCACAGCTTCAGAATCAGGTCTGGCTTCCACCTCTGCTAACAGAAGAGTTACTCAAAGAGCCCTTTTGGGACAAACACGGAGGAGTTGTAGTGGTGGCCGAAGTCTGACCACCTCTGTGGCATTTATTTTCCCCCAGGCCTATGGAATGTGGATCTGTGCAGGGCAACCTCGCCGTCCTGTGCCTGCCCTAAGTCTCTCTTGTGATAAGTATCATGTACAGGCGGTGACACCAGTGTTTTGGTGTCCCAGTGTGGCCAGGCCTTCCATGAGCAGCTTCCCCAAGGAACAGTGGCCCCATCTAAGCCTGGAGAAGGAGGAAATTCATGAGTTGTAGCCTAGGGGTCCTCAGCAGCAGTCAGCAAAGGGTGTGAGGCTGGAAGAGGCTGGCCAGATCCAGGGATCACACTGATCCCTCTTGGAACCGGATCCCAGCCCAGCCTGATCCCTGAGCCACCCCTGAAGGAGAAGGACAGGGATCCTGGTGTCATGCCAGAGGCCATCAGTGCTCAGAAAGTCACAGCACTTGGCTTAAAGATTAATAGATGGTATCTTTCTTCAGGCTGTAAAAGTGGGCAGGTGAAAACCAAATCGTGGACTCGGTGTCTTTGGAGGCTTCAGGCTGCCCAGTAATGTGCAGAAGGTTAGGTCTCCGAGCAAGGTCTGGGATTCTCCGTGAGTCAGAGGCATTGGGAAATCTGTGTAAAAATAACCAGAAGTCCCCACCTCCCAGTACTTTTTTCCCATGACTCACCCCCACAGAAAAGAGACAACATGAAAAAGACGTAAGTCTCTTCAGTAAATTTTTAACACAACACATCACAGAGATAAGGTACATGTATCTATGCTTTTTCTCCACTTCCATTAAAAAACTCAATTTCCCTGCATTTTCTAATACTTTTGTGGTATGAGTTCACAGTCCAGCACTATGGTGGAGAAAATGAAATGCAACATGTCAGTCCATCTGGCCACTAGCACACATCCCCTGAGTCCTTTATCCCCTTTTCTCTCCAGAAGAAAGCTGCAGACGGAAGAAGCTGTGGGCTGTCGTTGCTCTGGCACTGAACTGGGAGGTGTTGCTGAACAAGAAGCATCAGAAATGGAAATTGTCTCTTCAGAGACGGCAGACTCTGGCTGGGCACGCATTTTGCTTGCAAGAAATGTAATCTATGCACATTGGGCCGCTCAAATCCACCGTTGAAATCTTATCAGAGCTGCAGTTTGTCACTGTGACTTTTTCCACCACCACAGGTGTTCTGAGGTCTTTGGAGGAATAATTTGATGTGCAATGCCTGGCGCAAGAGAAATGGAGCAAAACAAATAATGGGGTGTCTGATATCAGCCTGAGGAGCTGTTGGTATCTTGAAGCCAAGTCAATTAATGACAGGATGTAACTTACAGCACTACAGAACTGGTAGCTGGGATAGAGCTGATTTAATTCATTACAGAGGTGACATATTCCTCTCCCCTTAATCTTCTGCCCTTTAAAAAAACACATCTTATGACCTCATCACCCTCCTGCATTTGGCTAGATGAATTCAAACTGAAACTGAACAAAGTTTTGGCTTGGAGAGGCTTCTCAAAACAAATCATTTACCCTCCCTCTATAGCAATAAACACCACAAGGAAAGACCGACCCTGTTGTTGTGGCTTCAGGTTTTTGAAAACAATGAAAATGTTGGCTTTAGTGAGGAATCAGGGGCTTAGGTGTCTGAATTTTCCTCTGTAAAATTTAAATACATATCTATATCCATGTATCATTGTATCTATATATGTATCTATTGATATATCTATATATCTATATACATATGTATGGATATATCTATCTATATACAGATATATTTCTATATATCTATTTATCTATATACATATCCACTGATATATCTATATATCTATATAAAATCTGGAGGTGGGGAGAAGAATTTGGACCAGACATCAAACAAAACCGAATGTCATCGCCCTAAATTGCCATTACCCAAGCACCCACCCTAGTGATTCTCCAACCACTGCTCTCCCATCCAGCTGTAGGCTGATGGAGGAGCCTGGGAAGACCCCGAAAAGCCCCACTAGGGCAAGCTCTTCCCTGATCACTCGTGGCTCAAGCAGGAATTCATCCCTGCGCTCATTCCCATGGCAACCCTGGTTTCTCTGTTCTCCCCTGACACTCACCTCCGGAGAACACTGATTGACATGCTGATGGCAACCAGCAGCAGGAGGCTTCCACTCAGAGACACCATCACAATGGCATAGGTGGAGTGTAGGGACCCTTGGAGAGAGTACAGAAATCACAGGTGAGTTTTGCCAATGAACAGCCTCAGGAAATGCAGCCTTTTGTGAAATTACAGGGTGTTACAGGCTGGAAACACTGACAGTCCTTTGCTGAAAACCATGGATGGAGGTGGGTGGCCAGCTCTGTGTCAGAGGGTGTTCCTGGAACTACTTTTTCTTCAAAAATCTCACATCTCAGCTAAACTGGTGTGCCTTTATCTACTTAAGAACAAAGCAAAACTGCTTTTCAGGGCTTAGTCTGAAATGCAGACCTGTGGACCTTGGGGTGGAAAAGTCTGCCCTGCACTGTTAGACCACAAAACCATTCCATGTATTATCCACCTATTTATAGTAAAGCGGTAGCAGGATCCTGAATCTCACTGCCTTTCTAGCCAGCACTTTCCATCCACTTCCACCCTTTTCAATCTGTTTTCATCGTTTTTGCTCTTGGATGTAATTCCAAGCTTAAAGGAATGAAGACAGGCTTACATCCCTGACTCCAAAGCGCCCATTCCTCTCTTCTTCCTC
This sequence comes from Origma solitaria, assembly GCA_013397895.1. Taxonomy (NCBI): domain Eukaryota; kingdom Metazoa; phylum Chordata; class Aves; order Passeriformes; family Acanthizidae; genus Origma; species Origma solitaria. Next base: position 493,052 of record VZRL01000181.1, read on the forward strand.
CTCTTAGTTCTTTCCATCCTAAAACCCCAACAGAAGTGTGTCTACCATGGCTAATTCATCCACTCCTTCTGAGCCCCCTCAACACCCTGGATCTGTTAACCTTCACAGATTTGGTGACACTCTAAGCAGTGTCACCACATAAATAAGCACTGCAAAACTGATTTAAAATGCTATTGGGAAAAAACAGGAGAGTCAAACACCTTCTTCCTGGAAAACCACCGTGCTGTACAAATCTTCTCCAGTAGCATGGGCCATCCTGAAAAGTTAAGCAAAGAGACATTCAGATCCCAGCTTGATGTTCAAAACCAGCACACTTATTTCAGATTGCTTTATGACACCTGAGTATTTCACTATTTCTAATGTGAATTATCTTTACAACTGCAGATTTAAACAAGATAGGTTAAGGGACAGATCCAAAAGGCAGAAGTTAATCTGACACAAAACCCTAAATGTTTCTGTTAAGGCAATGAGTTTCTAGTGTCTTGAGTTTGAGTTTATGTTTATCCATGGTATCTAATCTTTACAGAATCACAGAATTCTAGAATGCTTTGTGTTGGAAAGGACCTTGAAGCCCATTTCTTTCCAACCCCTGCCATGGGCAGGGACACCTTCCACTATCCCAGGTTCCTCCAAGCCCCATACAACCTGAACACTTCCAGGGATGGATTTTTGGCATTGGAAACAAGTCTGGCATCGTACTGCACATCTAGCAGACAATTTTATCTGATCCTGGCCAATTTGCCCTAAGACACAGAGTCTTTTCTTCTACCGCCTCCAGAAATGGTAGCTAAGTATTCTGTCGATGCTTTGCCTCCTGTCCATAATTGCATGTGAATGAACTGAAATGTCGGCCCAGAATTTGTTTCAGGATCTCAAGTGAAATTTCCCCTGGAGAAATTTTCCCTCTCCTCAGGGAGAGCTGGGCTGAGTGTTACTGAGAATGGAAAATCAACTTGCCCCAGCCCCGCAAGACAACAACTCTTTTTGTCCCACCAGTAAGATGTCCTAAAGAGAACCCCTCTGGCACCCTTGCACTTTAAAAAAAGCCAAGAAAATACACCATGGCAATTAAAATATAGAGCAGAATAAGATTACAAATTTCTGGATTACCTTGTGACTGCTGAAGCTCCTTGTGTCAGCACCATGCTGCTCAAACCTTGCCTGAAAGTAAAGCTGGTCTGGAGGGTTTCAGACTAATTGCTCACTTCATTTGCCTCGGTTGATTGCTTCATTCTCTCCGTGGTTTTTATTGGGCAGGGTAATCTCTTCTGTGTGTAGACAATCAATAAAGTGTGGAGGTGGATCAAACAGAGGCTTTACTCACCGTCCTTTGGGTAAGCAATTATTTTCACAGTCTTTCTGGTGGAGCAGGAGGCATGGCTGGACTCCACCCAGGAGCCTCACAGGGCCCCCACTGGGCATGGGATCCACTCTAATGTGTGTGAGCTCCTGCTGGAAAGTTCTCTCTGTGCCTGGTACCCAGGACTTTGTGCAGAAATGTGCTGTGTCCCGGGAGGGGAGCCTTTGGGTCTTCTCCAGAGGGAGAGGGCAGGTTTGGGTGTCCTCTGGGCAGCAGGACCATGGCAAGCCTGAGCCCTGTCCTTGCCCAGTCTGAGCTGGCTCTCTGCACTGACAGGAGCAAGGCAGGAGGGAAGGAGCAGCTGTTGAGCTGCCAAATGGAGAGGGACAGTTTAGGGCTCCAAAAGTGCTTCACTCTGGTGTTTCTCACAGCCCGGCTTGGCTGCGCCGTGGGCAGGAGGACAACACCAATTTCTCTGTGAAGCACCTATCCCTCCCCCTGCCTTTGCTAGGGAAGTGACACCTGCACAGCTCTGGGCCTTGTTCTGCCCTGCAGAAGCCCCCAGGTGCTGTGCCAGAGCGGGCTGGGCTGGCAGTGTCACCGAGTTATCTCCTGGAACCTGCGCTTGCCTGTGCTCTGTGGTCAGAGAAGGAGTGGTGCCCCAGGGTGGAGACCCTTTCTTCGTTAATGCAGGCACAAAGAAAACATTAATAAAATCCAGATTGGCAGGTGTTTCAAAACAATGGAGGTTGTCAGGTTTTTCTGCTGTGCCTGGACAAATAGGTGCACAACAATTTCAGCTCCTCTTACGTCACAGCAACAAACAGGACCCAAGCACCTCTCCGAGTCTGGAGATTGTTTGGAAGGGTTTCAGGTATCCACAGTTTAGAGAATGGCCACAACTGTGAATTTTCCTCTACGTCTTGAGAAAACAGCGAATTAACTACATTAAATAAATTTTACAAAGACACGAACAGCAGAGAGCAGGCCTGCAGGTACATGAATGTATTTTTTTGTTTAAGCCACACATCAACTTTGCATTTTGTGTCATCCATAGAGGAGGACACTTGGTGTGTATGTCCCTTCTCTCCCTCCTGCAGGCCATCACTGGGTTTGTGTTTGGCTTTCAGCCCGAACAAGCACACTGTTAGAATTGTTCCTGTGTTGTACATGCCACAAAAGAGTTCCTGAGAAGGAAGGACTTTGTATGCAGGCAGGTGCCAGCTCTTTCCTTCTTTATCAAACAAAGGGAAAGCTCAAATCAGAGCTGAGATTGCTTTGTGGAGCCCATTTGTGATTTTTGAGTCTGATCCAAAGGTCACCAAAGTTAATGGGAGCCTCCACTGATTTCTCTGGTATCCGGACCAGTTTCCTAGAGAAAAAGGTGCTAAATACACAGCAGACCTCACTTTTGAAAGCCACTGAATATCTGCAGAGTGGATCTACATCTCTTGTACATGCCCAGTGAAGATGTGATGGCAGCAACTGGGACATGCTCTCTTGTGAATGGAAATTCACTTTTACTGAACTTTCAGAGACATTAAGGAAAAAACCAATGGATACTCTCAATATTCCTGAATGTGAATAGTCTTATTTTTAAAAAAGAATTAATATACAAATACATATTCATTTTTCTTTTTTTATCCTGGTATCACCTCACCCCAAACTCAGTTTTGTGGAGAAGCCTGGGATCATAGTGTGGGGAGCTGTGGTGGACGAGGAGGAAGAGGAGGCAACTCTTTTTTGCAGAAACACATTATCTCATGTGGATTGGGTGCAGTTCCACCACTGGAAACTGCCAGCACAGATAACAACAACCCCAGTGAGACCAGGGCAAGCAGCCAGGTGTGCATAAGGCCGCAGAGATAACCACAGGTCGCAAGGGTGCGAGCTGTATGCAAGGCCAGAGCTTCTCAGTACCCCTGTCGGTTTTTTACCTGCTCTGGAACTTGCCAGAGAATACTTGGCTAGTAGATTGTAGATGAAAAATTTCACATATGAGGGTATGTATCAAGGATAATATTACTATAATGAGAAAAAGCCCTCTCAAAATTGTACTGAATAATCCAAGGCAGTTGAGCAAATAGTGTCAAAATTCATTTAGAGTTAGAGAATCACAGAATCATATGGGTTGGAAGGGACCTTAAAGACCATCTTGTTCCAAACCCCTGCCATGCTCATCTGGGCATAAACTCCATGGACAGACCTCTTGAGGGAAAGAAAAGCTACAGGACGTGATAGGAAAATAGTGGAATGTCCTACAGGAGCTCTCCCATCAGTTTTCATTAGCAGAGTGATTCTGCTTTAAAAGCCAGCAGGGTGAAAGTGTTTATCAAAGAGGGTCAGAGGAAATACTTAATTTTGGTTTTGTTAATTCTTTGTCGACAGAATCTAAAAACCACAGGTTTTCTGGGGAGGAGCTCTATTTTGTACACTGCAAAATTCATATCAATCTTTCAGCACAGCTGCCTCAGGGTCTTACATAAACATGATGGGAAAGGAAAAATAACTTGAGGAAACCTGAATTCTAAAATGCACAGGAACTAACTTGATCAATAATACACACACAAAAAAAAAAAGGTGCAGTGATTTTTTTGGTATTAATTAGCAGGGCCTTATCCTGCTTGCCATAGCCAGCTCAGACAAAACTTCTAGATCTTTACTGTAACACCTTCAAGAAGCCTATTCTGGCAGAGGTAACTTTTTTATAATCACCAAGGCATTTATTCATCGGTGTGATCAATCTCAAAAGCAGTAAATGCTCAGATATGCTGTCTGCTATGAATAACTTGTTCATGACTCACAAGGCCAGGCTGGACAGGGCTTGGAGCAGCCTGGTCTAGTGGGAAATGCCCCTCTCCGTGGCAGGGGGTGAAACTGGATGAGCTTTAAGATCCCTTCCAACCCAAACCATTCCAGAATTCTGTGGATTGCACCTGCAAAAGGTAGAAAAGGACTTTGAGGGAGATGGCTCGAAGGCACATAAAATTGTGGTCCTGCGAGAAGGTCTGTTCCCGTGTCCTGCAATAAGGGAAAGCACTTCTCTTCATGCTTGTGCCTGGTGCATTTTCTACCAACATAAATAGCTGTGCTAAAGTATCTCAGAAGCAAACAATGTGAACCCTAAGCCCTGGGAAGCACCAACACATCTCGAGGACAGAGAAGACTTGGGAGGTGTTGTGGGCAGCTCAAGGAAACACAGCTCTGTGGCGTAAAAAGTAATACTCTCAGTCCATTTGGAAATTCGAATCACAGCTCAGCGTGTGGCCTGTGCTGTGGGTTTTGCTATTCTCAGGGGATTTTGGTGTCCAGAAGCCTAAAACTAAGGTCTGTAAAACACCTATTACCCTTTGCCTCTCTTGTGATAACAGCTGCACGAGTGATGTTTGGTCACTTACGCAGGTTTCTTCAAGGTGCTGACAAGCTGCACGTCATATGTTAGAAAATCTGAGTGTTTATTTTCCACACTAACACGTCATTCATTTTGTGTTAAGGGCAGGCAGCAGCAGTGTGTGTCATGAGCAAACCAGCTGTGCTTGGGGCCATTCATTCCCATGTGGCTCTGGAGAGCTGCGTCCACACCACGACCCTCTCACCCTCCAGAGCAGGGTGGCCATGTCCAAACTCCATCAGGAGAGGCTGCAGGTCTGGGGTGGCTCCCGATTGATGCTGGGAAGTGCTCCCCAGTGGGCTCAAACACAGCCCTGCCAAGGCCACTGCAATGGTTTAGCTGAGCTCAAGTAAATTTGTGTGGACACAGGGTATGTGTGCTGCAGGTACAACCATACCAGCCACTGGGTAAATCTTCAGGTATCTTTTTTTTTTTCCTTTTCTTTGTGATGCCAGCTGGTGGAAGGGTTGAGTTGGTGAAACACAAGTGTTTAAATGGGATCCTTGTCACTTTAATGTGTACAAGCTTTGGCTCAAGAGGAAAGCAAACAAAAAGCGACTGGTGATAAGAAGCTTTTCTGGGTATTTCTCTGAGGGGTTTGTTTAGGTGGAGGCCTCTCTTTGTTTGTTTTCTAGAATCACGTTCTTGACCTTTATCAGCATGAGGAATTATTCTTTAATTCAAAACACCTCATTCATGCTTAATTCTGAGATATATGTTCCGTCACAGCATTGGCCAATGTGGTCTGTGAATCAGCTACAAACCAGGCAAACAATGCTCCCATTTCCTGAGTGGGCATAAATAACCAAGTGGAAATTGGACATTTCGAGTGTGAGTGTTCAATTTGAAGCGTACTTGCTGCTTATTCAATCTGTCACTTGTGTGAGCTGTGCACTTTATACACAGCTTCACAACTCCAGCAGCACACACGGCTGCGCCTCTCGCTGTGCTCTGGAAAGTCCCCAGGGAACACGACGGTCTGAACACGGCTGGGCTGGGAGCAGAAAAAAAATAAATCAGCTTTAGGTGCTTTGTGCTTGCTCCTGGGCCTGAACGGGCCGGTTCTACGATGGGGAGGGACAACAACAGGGTTGCTCTGCACGCCTGACCACATCCAGGAGCTGCGGCACTCGGAAGCCATTAGGGCAGTAATTTCTTATTGAGCAACGGGATTACTTTATGTCTGGGCAAAATTCTTGATCTATAGTGGTAAGAGATTTTACCACCGCGCCGCAGTCGGGTTCATTCATCACAGCAAGCAGCAGCGTGTCACTCTGTGCAATAATCTATATAGAGTATCCTGTATCCTGAATATTCTGTGTGGCTAGTTCTCCATCTCATAAAGCTAGTTGGGAAAAGGAATAGGAAGACTACAGAACTATGAGGCTGCTTGTGTTGGAGGGACGAATACAGCTTAATCTGGAAAATGACAGCCAAAAAGGCTTGACAGATGCCTAGGAAATCATGTCAGACATGGAGAAAGTGGACAGGGATGGCCAGGAATCAACAGGCAATTTGTCTCATCCAGTACAAGAAGCCCAGGGTACAAAATGAGGCTACATTTGGCAGCTCAAATAATCAGAAGCTGATTTTTCTTTTTTCCCCACAAGCTGTATTTAAGCTGTGGTGTTTATTGCCACAAGATGCTGTAAGCTGCTAAAAGTGTGCCTAGGTTTTAAAAAGTCATTGGTTGTGTTCATGGAAGAAAAAAATCCATTGAGGGTTATTAAAAACAAGACATCATGTCTAGGTCAGAAAACCCACGAGCAGCAAATCATTAGTAGCTAAAACAATATTCTGGGAACATATCTCTAATTGCTCGTGTGCTTCACAAAGTATCTGATTTCTTATGCAGCTGGGAGCAGGGTACTGGTACAGGCAAACTTTTGGTCTGACCTGGCCCAGCTTTTCAGGTGGTTTTGTTGCTTTTTTTCACACACCACAAAAGCCATAATTCTGCCGGTTCCGTGAGTGTTGTCAGCTCACCTAATACCAGAGCAAACTATGCAGGGTAGGGCACAAAAACAGGCTGTGCCCTTCCTCCCCTGCCCTCCAGCTGCACCACGGAACTGCAAAGCCAGATGATTTAATCTCATGGGGATTTGCTGGGAAGGAGGGGAATATTGAGAGAACACTCTGCTGGGCATGGCTAAAACCACTTTTGAGTGCTGATGTGGGAGCTCCTTTGTGTTTGGGACTGAGGGCTTTAGCAAGGAGATGAACTCACTCAGGAAAGCTCTGACCATCCAGGTCTTGCAGGTCACCAAGGGCAGACCTGGGGGACTACAGCTACAGTCTTCAAAATCAACTGGCTTTGCCATGTCTCCCTTTATTTCTGTGAATCCACAAGGCATGTCCTGAAATTATATTAAATCTACTCCCAAACGTCTTCAAAATAACCAGAGGCAGAAATTTCCACCATGAAACTCTTCAACATATTATCTGTGAATTAAAATGTTTCTAAATAGGTATTCTTGGGGATAAATTTCCCAGTTTTCTTCAGCAGAGCAAGTATGGCATTAAATTACAGGGAAGCTCAACTATTATCTCATAGTTTTCTTTTTTTTTTTATTATAGACTTTTTATCCACATGAATGATAAAGAAACTACAACAGAGTTAAATACCTTTTTTGATAACAGTGATTATATTCTTAATTACACTCAATATTAAATTGTAAAATATTTCCAGAGGAGTACAATCGTAATTCATACAGCAGGCAAAATACCAGAGGAGGAAAGGGATGAGGGAGAGGGCTGTGAGAATCTCCAGACTGCTTTTAAAAAGCACTGTGTATGGCTAACGCTGCTCTATCCATCCATCCATCCGTCCACCCGTCCATCCAAACGTGGTTCTGGCCCATCTGGTGAGACGCTCATTTCCTTCCATAAAACAATCACTATTCCAAAGCAAAAGGTGAACTGGCAGATGTTGTCAGTGTCTGTGGCATTGAAAGGACCAGCAATTCCTTTCACAGCTTATCTGCACGACTCAAAAGCATTTTTTTCTATCAAGCTCAATAGTCCTTCTAAAAACACAAAGACTTAAACTTTGGTACCACCAAAAAAAAAAATATCAAGGACAGGCATTTTTTTTTGTTTGTTTTGTATTTACTAATAAATGGCTGCTACATTCTATTTGACATGGTTGTCCATGATACTATGAGGTCACTTGTCCTTAGGTTCAGAGGAACCTGATTTTTTTTTTTATTTAGATCCCCAAACACTTCCATTTCACAGTCTATATACAAGTCAGGTTTCTGACTGGGTTATAACTTATAAGGTAACAGCTGCAAAAGCTCCTGTGCTTCTGGGAATTGAAAAAAAAAAGATAGAGAAAAAGAGAGAGACAGAGAGAGAAAAGTGTTACCAACATTAAGCCAAAATTTTTGACACTCACAGAATTATGACATTTATTTTCAACCCATGAAGAAGGGATACACATAGGTCACCTTCTCTAGGATTATCCCCTGCGACTTTGGTGGGATCTGTGGGGTCACATGGAAATATTCACAACAAAGCTGAAGTGCCGACTTTAACCCACTGCAGCACGATTAAACACAGCCAGATCTGCTGCGGGAAGGAGCACAGGGCCCAGCGAGGCGATCTGAGGAGCCCAGGGCAGGAACCGAGCGCGGCACAGGCTCTCCACCCGCCGGGAGTGCTGCGTGGGCAGGGATGTGCAAACACTCCATCCTGAGCAAACCCTTCTCCTGCTCGGCACATCCAGGACCCGAAACCGCTCCCGAACAGCGGAGCTGCGACTCTCCGCCTGGCTGGCTCAGCTTAGCATTTAAGCAACAACTAATCTTTCAAAAGCACCGGGGTCTGCTTAGAGAAATCCCCGCTGTCCGCGGGGATGGCGTGCTGCTGGAAACAAGAGCAGCGGCTGAGGAGCGCATCCATCCTTCGCCCCTCGGCAAGCAGGAGAACCTCGCTGCTGCGATGCCAGCACCTCGCAGGGACCCAGAGCTGCTGAACAAACCGAGCAAAGTGTTGCTCTCCTCTGATGCTGCCATCCTCAGGCAGATTTTTATCGTGCACCGAGCGCTGCGGACAAGGCGCTCGGGCAGGACCTGCTGCTCCTCCTCTGGGGAGGTTCGCGGTTTTATTCAGGCTGTTCGCGCCGCTTTAAATTTAAATTTGAATTTGCTTTAAATCAGCGCTCAGACTGCTGTAGACTCGAGTGGAAAAGGCTGGCAGTCGGTAAGAAAGTGTGCACAAGAGGGCAAGAGAGACCAGCTTGGTGCTTAGATTAATCTCCTTATCTCAGCAGGCAGAGCTCGGGGCCACAGATATTGTTATCTGAGTACTCTGTACTTACTCCTACTGTTTTTGGTTTTAAGAATCTGCTTCTTCTGCATCTCAGGCAAACCTCCATCATCTATACAATCAAGCCCTTCTCAGATGTCCCAGACTCTCCTGAATACCTCTATTTTGTGCATTATTGAGATCTCTGCATATGAGTATATCTTCTCTTTCTAATCCACCTACTTCTCCTCGGGGATTTTTTTCAGTGAATCCACAAGCCAGATTTTGTGGCATAACACAGTAGCAGGGCTAGCAGCTTTTGGCATCTGTCTCCAATCCCTAATCTTCTTGTTTTATCAGGAAAAAAACAAGAGAGTGTCATTTAAATGTTCAGACTTCAGCAACCGAAACTGGAATCACCCATGCCACTGATGATGGAGGTGGTGTTTCTACTGAATGAACACTTCTAAGAAACAGTCCTGCAAAATATAGTGTTTGGTTTTGGAAGCCCTGCATGTGAGCAGCAGGATAATTACCTTTTGTAGGACACTGAACTACAGAACCACAATCAGTGGGGTTCCGTGAAACTCCCAAAATATACTGATATACTGCTTTTTCCTGGAGCTGAAGGAGTTCCATTAAGGTCAGAAAAGCTCCTCCCTTACCTGGAGTGTGAACAATTTTTTGCACTCTGAATGCCAAGATATTTCCCTCCTTCTGCTGACGGTACGTGACCTCGGTGGCACTTTTCAGTGCCAGGAAAAGCACACGGTCAGGCAATTAGAGTCATGGAATGGTTTGGGTTGGAAGGGACCTTAAAGCTCATCTCGTTCCACTCCGTGCCACAGGCAGGGACACCTTCCACTATCCCAGATTGCTCCAAGCCCCATCCAACCTGGCCTGGGACACTTCCAGGGATCCAGCGGCAGACACAGCTTCTCTGGGAAACCTGTGCCAGGGCCTCCCCACCCTCACAGCCAGGAATTCCTTCCTAATATTAAATTTAAAGCTACTGTCTTTCAGTTTGAAGCTATCGCTCTTTGTCCTGTCACTACAGGACCCGTCGGTCAGGTCTCAAAACTATGTCCCCTCCCAGTGAAGCCTCGTAATTCGTGCCACGTGTCAGGTATCGGCTTTAGCACAACACCTGTGCAGACAGGGCTTTGGAGCCAGAATCAGCAGCATAAAACAACAGAACGATCCACTTAATTCTTGCAATGGCTGCAAAGAAAAACAGGCAGCCAGGTCAGGTGAAATGAAGTCTCTTTTTCACAGGCTCACCTTTAGCTTTTGCTGAGGTGTGCACCGAGCTTTTCTTTCCTGATCAAGCTTGCTGCATAGGGAATCTGGAATGACACAGAAACAAAGACACTGCTCAAGCCAAGGTTTGGCTAATGAAATATCCGTGCTGGAAATCCCTGGAAATGAAAGGTTTTGTTTGCCTCCCAGAAAACAGGGAGGAATTGTAGGAAACAACACTTTTAATTGAAGCATTGAACTCTTTATGAAACTGCAAGGAGGTTGAAGCAGTAATAAAATAAACATGATTAGAATTAGAACAACAGATAATTTTAAAATTCAACATAAAAGATGCCTTCTGATGCTTTGTTTTTATCAGTTGCTGACAAAGGGTGAAGCCACCTGTGAGATCACAAAAAAATCAGCTGTCTGTGACAGATCAGGCAACTCACACTGATCCCTGCACAGCCAAAATACAGCAAGCTGGGAGTGTGAGACTTCGTGTATTTATATCCCGTAATTAGGAAGTTCATAATAGTTATCTCCAACTTGCACCAATCTGAGGGGAAGCCACTGAAGTGGAACAAATAATTAAAGAAAAACAGAGAACATGGGCATATTAGGGAACATAGTTATATTTAGAAACAAAGTGGGATGATGTGCTCATTGGCCACCGGGAATACATTACAGGGCTGCTCTTCTTCAGTGCTGGGCCTTTAGAATGCAACAAAACTAAATTGCTCTGCGATTTCTCCATAGCTGGCAATCCAAGTGGCTACGAATTCTTTGATGATGCCTTTTGGAGGGACCACTGGAGGAATTCAGGCTGGGAGGCCAAAAAAATCTGTGTCCCTGCACTCCGAAGTGCTGCTACGGGATGAGCTGACCTGCTTCTGCTGCCAGACACTCCAGAATATGCTCACAAATTATGTCAAATTCATTACTGCAAGCTGACAATTATGTCAGCTGAAGTCAGGACCAAGGCCTTAACCTGCATGGACGGCAGAAGGAACAGATGGCCTAAAGCACAGAGCTCGAGCCGCCTGCCCCACACACCTAATGACACAGCGAATTTGCACCCATATCCACTGACCTCATGCGTTCTTGCACACCCCTGTTTTGATTTTAAATACGTTATGCCCACAGAGAATGTTTATGTCTCATGGCTGGGGTGAAGCATTGCGTCTGCAAAGACACTGAGAGACTTATCCATCCCTGCCTACCTAAATAAGGAAAAGAGGAGTAGAGGATCAGGATGAGAGGAGAGAGAGGGTCTTCTGCAGCTCAGGAACTAACCCTTTCATTTCTTGGGAAAGGAGGTCAGTCTGACTGAAAGCAGCAGCCCCAGGAAGCAGCGGTGTCTGTGGCTGGCTGAAAGCAGAAGCCTTTCACAGGGACACACTGCTTCCCCCCTGCACAGCCCTGGAAAAGGGGAAATGTGTGTGCACGGACCGCTGATGACCAGAAAAGACCAAGATTCCAGGTGTTTTGGCTGACTGCTCTTACAATCCCTTCCCCTGACAGAAGATAAAAGGTATCAGGAAGCTTGTGGCCAGAACCCCCCACCAAAAACCAGAGCTGTCCCCTCCATCGTGTTCTCAGACAGAGATGCCTTCAGGACACAGTACTTTCAAGGACTGCAAAACTCCATCCCAAGCTGCAGCAGAGAGGGGGGTGCAGAGAAGCTGCTTCCCCGGGCACCCATGGCCATGGTTTGGATGCAAAAGGGAGCCACAAACAAACTGCACAAAAAAATCAGCACATTCTAGCTGGGACCTTTGGTACCTCACCAGCTGATTCCTGCCTCTCTCCTACTCACGAAGGCCAACTTGGGTTTGCATGGCCACAAATTATATAGGACATCTCCCAAGCTGTACTGACCTAGATAATACAACGGGGTACATTCTGTCAGAAATTAACTGTTCTTAATCCACTTCTCTGCTATATTTGGCACATCGGCGTCTTCCTAATGTGTGTTGTTTTATCTGATCTCCTGGTAATAAAAGACAGTGTGAGAGGTGGGTGTCCAACAGGGAAATGATTACTTTCTCCATGAGTTAAATCACCTACAAAGTCATCTTCTATTTCTGTCGTTGTCAGAGCATTTTCCTCCGATGCTGTGGAGGAAGAGGATTTAGGGCTCTTCATGGGAAAACAGTCCCGTTCTGTGCCTCCAATGGGGACGGTTGTCATGAGGACAGGATCAACACTCAGAAGGGCACAGAGATGCAAAGGGTGGCCCTTTCCAAAGGGTGTACAGAAATAACAGAAGCGCAGGCAGCTTGGTGAAAACAGCTTCTCACGACCAAGTCTACATTCGTAGGAAATACAGCACAATGAGAGCAGATCTGAAGAGAAACCCCCAGAGAAAAGCAATATGGACTCTGGGTCTTTTTTCCTACAGGCTGACTCCAGTCCAGCAATGGTACCCATCAGGAACTGGAGCACACTCCTGTGTGCATTCCTGGAGTGCATCCCCTCCTGTTCCACCTGGGAGGAGCGCAGTCAGCAAGCCCTGAGCCTGCCCCACTTCACGAACCAAAGCACAGATAATGGACAGGTGTTGGGGAGGATGAAATAGGAAAGCCTTATAAATATTATTACCTGGCAAAAGATGCTGAGAATATGGAAACTATAAGCGAGATTGAAATGAAGACAAGGTTTGAGATACCAAACCCCAGGTACTGAACAACTGGAAAACAATGGTGTGGCCACTGAAGGGAATCCCCTTTTGATTAAACAATACCCTCTGCTTGCAGGCAGGTCCAAGGGTCAGAGCAGACCCTGCCAACTTGGCAGAGGGTCCAAAAAGCAGTTTTTAGAGTTTAAAATATAATGCTGTATGGTAATGCAATGACTCTCATAGGCTGTATGTAAATGTTGTAGGATTTGTAGCTTGTTCTAGACTGGTTAGTGAAAATTAGAATATTCAGGACAGAAGATGATTTGTTGTATTGTAAACGGCAACCACGGTATTCTTTCTTCATATTCTGTATTCTGTATTCTGTATTCTTCTTTCTTCTCTCTCTCTCACTGCTCTGAGCTGTGTCTGGCAGCTCCCAGCAGGTCTCCTACACCCACGCCCTTTCACAATAAACCTCATGCTCTAAGAAAAAACTTCAGAGATCTCTCGTCTCCATCCCGACCGTCCGAAACAAACTACCACATCTCACAGAAGCCAAACCTACAGACAGGACTGGCGAGTAATTTCTGAAGTTCCTGTCTGATCCCTGTTGCACACACTTGGATATCAAAGGAACTTCAGCACACCATCCTCTTTCAGAGGCCTCACTTCTGCACCCCATCTCTAGTGAGGTACACAGTGATACATGACCCTGTCTTCTGCTGCCTAGAAAAAATATTTTGCACTCAGGCAATAGCAGGGGCTGGCTTATGGCTTCTCTGTGCACATCCACATCCATTTTTGATCCAAATTTCTGCAGATTCTAAAGGAAAGGAAGCTTTCTGTTTCAATTTCTACAAGGCATCATTTTCTTGAACATTTGAATTTATTGGAGAAAGAAGCACAGCTCCATCCTGTCAACCCAAGGCATCAACCCACATGCATTGTCAAGATACGAGTTTTGCTCACCTACCTTAAATAAAGACAAACCACCATCACCAACAAAAAAAACCCAGCAGGAAATAAAATTCTGGTGAAAACAGCTCACTTTCCTGCACACAATCAGGGGTGAGCCTTTCCAGGACACAGGACACACGGTTCCAGAAATGTTCTTTTACCTGTTATTATGTGTGTGCCTGTGAACAGGCACTTCAGCACAAGATGCCACTCGAGAAATCCGAGAGCCATCCTGCTGAACAACTGTTTGCGTTCTTGCCAAGGTCAAGCATTCAAGCTACACCACTTCAGGCAGAGCACAGAAATCACAAATGGCACTGAAACACTGCCATTTCCCATTTCCTGTTTTTGAGAATGGAGACAGGCACGCAGGGAGTGAGCCCTCTGCGCACAAAAATGTGGATGTTTCTTATTTGGATAATGAATACATTAGTCGTACAAAAGCACCAGCCTTCGGTAAACAATTTAAAATAGGAATTAAAACTACTGGTGCTCTTCTGAATTACAGTGCGACCCAGAGGAACATGCTCTCATGCCTATGAAGATTTACCAACATTACCACATGGTTGGTTTCTTTCTTCTTTTAAACATTCCTTGTCAATCTCTAAAGATCAGGGTAAAAGATGATGCAGAGATGGAAATCGGTTTCGCAGATAGTTCCTGATTTATTTTATTGCCTGACTCTGAAGAACAGAGTTGATTTAAAGGAGCATTGAGAGCAGAAAGCCATAAAACACAGAGGAGTTCCAGATGGATCCAGTTCTGAGCTCTGAACATTATTATCAGCCTGAAGTGAGGCTAGCAGGGAGGAAGTCAGTTCACGGGAGCATAACCTAATTAAAATACCCCAAACAGAACCAAACCAACATTTTTCACCTAATCCAGTAAGATAAAGGCCTGCCTGAGTATTTCACATTTCTAACACTTCTCAAAAACCTGTCACCTTTTACCCCAATGTAAAATTAGCGGGATTGATCATCACCTGACAATCTAAACCCCAATGGGTGATGAACTTCACCTCAGCTTTTCCTGGTGGATAGGTCACCACTGAGGTCAATGCTTCCTGAGAAGCCACAAACTGCTTGTAAGGGACCTCTGACAGAAAATTAAGAAAAGTCTCTCAGTTTACAGGGGGTTTAAATTTCCTGCTTGGTGTTCTACTTCCCTGTGCCCCTGTTTGAGAGGGGTTCATGAAAACATTAAAGGATAAAAATCATCATGCTGGCAATGCTGCTTCCGATCTTTTTCTCTCACAAGGCAGCTAGTGAGAAAGTTCAAGGTTTTAAAATTTGTTCCACTTAACACTGTTGCTCAGAAGATAGACAGAACGAGAGTCTCAGGCAGGGGTTGACTTGGTACTTGCTTAGGGTGCTGGCCTGTCCCAGCAGGTGAATTCTAGTCTCATTGGACAGAAACCAAAAAATTTAAAAGCAGGTGAGCTCTTCTAAGGCTGTACCATATGAGTCATGTCAGAATTCACTCCATCCTGCTAGGAAGCAGTTCCTCCTCACTGGCCCTTTCTGTGCAACTCAGTTACAAAAGCCAGACTATTCTCAGAATCTCAGAATCTTTTAGGTTGGAAAAGATCTCTGAGATCATGGAGTCCGACCATTCCCCCAGCACTGCCCAGCCCACCACTGACCCATGTCCCCAAGTGCCACATCTACACGGCTTACATCCCTCCAGGGATGTGGCCTCCACCACTGCCCTGGGCAGCTGATCTCAGTGCTTAACAGTGAAGAAATCTTTTCATAATATCCAGTTTAAACCTCCCCTGGCACAACTGGATCCACATGCAAAATCTGTATTAATGTATGTGATCTCCATGTACAGTCCTGTACTCAGCCAACTTGGGACACAGCACTTTGCAAGAGGAGGAAGAGAAAAATGCATTCAGTGGTCTAAGATCCATTTTCTGGTTAAATATGATGACTGGTTGTTTCTTAGCACTCGGCCAAGAACCTGGCACAAACAGGTTGCAAAACTTCCTGGTAGCTGTTTCAGACACTCTGAAAACTCTGAAAACTGAAACACAGGAAGTTCCACTTGAAAATCAGGAGGAAATTCGTCCCTGGAAAAGTCTGTGCGGAGAGGTTGTGGAGTCTTCCTCACTGGGCATATTCAAAACCTGCCTGGAAAACTGTTCTGAGTGAAGTGCTCTGGGGGACTCCAGTCGAGCAGGGAGGTCGGACTACATGACCTCCAGTGGCCCCTTCCAGCCTTACTCATTCTGTGATTCTCACCAAAACTCACGGCCACGCAACATCCTTCTGCTCCAGCAACCTACTAAGCCAGGCTGCGCCCAAAACACCAACATCCTCCCCCAAGGGCTAAGAGAACAGCACCCACCCCGCTTTCCCAGTGACTCGATACTCCTGATTTCCAGGAAGCCATGCAATATGATTCTTTTTGAACTGCGGAGCGGGCAGAGCAGCAGAGCGAGCCCGCGGTGGCTCAGCGCGGCTTCAGCCGCGGAGCGCTCGACACGCGGGCGCCGCAGCTGCAGTGCCGGCAGAGGGGCGGCAGAGGGCGCCCGCGGGCCGCGCTGGGACGGAGCGCTCCCGAATCGGGGACGAATCTCCCCAAAATCGGGGACGAATCTCCCCAAAATCGGGGACAAAAAGCGTCCTGGTCATCATTCATCACCCGCACAGGTCACGGGCTTCACGTGGGTGTTTGCGCTAGAAAGTTTTCAAACGCAGTCATATTTGGGTAACTCATTTGTCGTGGTTCAGTTTGGCTTCTTGTATTGCAGGCATCCCCGAAACAGGCCAAGGCAGTTTATTTTTTAGTCTGATCACTCAGTTTAGAGTGAATCAAACCATTTCTCTAGCAACACCTGCCTCTGGTACCCACAGTGATTGGGGATCAGGGAATCACAGAATCCTTTAGGCTGGAAAAGCCCTCCGAGATCATTGGGTCCTACAATTTCCCCAGCACTGCCCAGCCCACCACTGACCCATGTCCCAAAGTGCCACATCCACACAGCTGTTAAATCCCTCCAGAGATATTCAGGAAGCACTAATTTAAGTTGTATAATTCTTCAGGAGTGAGAAGAGCCAAAAAAACCCCTCACTCCGGGCATCTATATTGTTTGCAAAATGATTTTTAAAAGCAATTAAGCTACGCTCTGTGCCAAGTTACATAAGTAAATTTTGAGTTTAGCACTACAAAGGCATACACCTCTGAAGATCTAAGTAAAACTAAGATTTAACTATGTATTAAACATTTTTGCTCTTCTCTTTGCACTTCTATGTTTACAAGAAAATTAGGTTAAAGCCCTGTCAGAGTAGTAACGCAGCATCTCAGCTACAACGAAAAGCCTAACCTGTCCCTGTTAAAAACAAAACAACAGCAGCAACCAAACAAAAAATCAAAAGCAGCCGCGCTTTTTGTGAATTCTGCACCAAAAGCTTTAATTCATCCATGCCATAATCTAGGAAGGCCGAAGCAGTTCTACCATTACCACATTCAGTTCATTAATCTTAATTCTAGATATAAATGTACAAGATATTTTCACATGAATGAATTAAAGCAACTCCGGGGATTATCACCTCAAAAGTGCTGACTCCATTTCAGCTATCAGCCAAGACATCTCTGAAGATTTCTGCACCCATCTTAGACAAACACACTCGTTATTCGCAGCAGCCTCTCAGGTTTTCATACAAACATCTTTATATCAGTCTCAGTGATCACAACCTGTCCCACAAATAGAAGCATGAAGACTTACTGTTGATTTGATAACATTTCTATTAGTAATGATTAAACCCAGGCAGTTGTAGTGAGTGAAGAGGTCCAGAGTTATTGGTGCAGTATGTTAAATATTGTAATTATTCTCTGTAACCACATTCAGACAGCTCTGTTTAATAGCACTGTCTGTCCATAGCACACATCAGTAGGTGAAAAGGGTGTGAATTACTTGATCATATTTCTTTTCCTGCCCAAGAAAATCGGGAAAACCACCACAGCTGGCTCGCTGGAGGTCTGGGATATCCAATTTCAGAAACAACTTCACAACTGCGCCACAAGGTGAATGGCAGAGGTGACCTATTCTCTCCCTGGGAGGCAGAGTTCCTTAGCTCCAAGTTCAGCTGACACAAGAGATAAAGGCTGGGGTGGACCCATAAACTTTGTACTTGAAAGTGCTTTGCAGCAGTAAATACCACTGGTCAGCTGTCTCAAGTCCAAAGCAGCAGAGGAAGTGCTTTTCAGGGTGGCATCCTAATTAGCATTTTCGGTGACAACAAAATTCACAGGTCAAGCCAAACTTCCTGCCTGGCATCGAAGGACAGAAAGGACCACAGTAACACCTGGACACATTAAAGGAAAAGAGCGGAGGCCCGCTGCAAAAGTATACCCAGAGATGTTCTGGACTTGAGTTTCCACAACAACCTCTTTCAAACACCCTCCATCTCTCATTGAAATCTCTGCAGTCAGCAGGAGCAGGGCGCATGAACGTTCGGCAGCTCTAAAAATAAGGCCAGTCCTAAATGCCTCTAAACATTGGAGCACAAGTTTGACAATCCCGGCCTTCAGGTTTACTTTTATGTCCTAACTCATCAATTAGAAAATGACAGTACCAGGAGGTTGGGCAATGCCT
Source organism: Origma solitaria (assembly GCA_013397895.1). Lineage (NCBI taxonomy): Eukaryota > Metazoa > Chordata > Aves > Passeriformes > Acanthizidae > Origma > Origma solitaria. The sequence continues at coordinate 511,410 of VZRL01000181.1, forward strand.
TCACCACACCAGCTCCCCGTGACAAGCAGAAGGAAAATTTAGATGCTGAAGCATAGGGCTGATTCAGGGAAGTGGAGATATTTGGCAAACTTGCCTCAAAAAGACTCCAAAACCCTGTTGAGCAATGTCAGACTGATCGCAGAAAAAGCACCAGCAAAGCAAGCATTAGCTGACAGCCTCACCGTGCCCTGCTCTTGAAACAACACTAAGCACTATTTCAGAATGAAACAGCTTCCCGTGCTCCAGCCCCTTTGCTTGAACCGGATTAAAAATGTCAAGTTTTCAAAACAGCGCAGCTGAATGTGATGATCTAGAGCTGCACTAACACGCAGGCGAAATCCCTCTTGGTTTTAAAATAACAAGCAAGAGACCCAACAGTAACGTGTGCCTGCGCTGAGCTGTGTTTTGGCAACTTGATCCTTTACTGCTGAGTTAAGCACTTCTTCTAGTGTCTGAAATGAGAAAAAGGCACATCCTGAGGTTTATTTGCTGGTGAGAAGATGGGATTGAGCAGATTCCCTACCGAGGGCTGAAATGCACCTCTCGGCAACTCACACGAGGCAGAAACATTTAACTGCCTAAGGTTTACTGATTCACTCCTCCCCGCTCCTCTCTGCAGAAGCACCTCCGTGTTGAGTCAACACATTTTTAGTTGAAACATGAAGACCCATCTGGTTACTGTATGAAAGTAAATCTCCAGGTAATTAGGCTCTAAACCAGCTGAGAACTGCGTGTTTACCTCTTGCAAAGTGTAAGGCAATAAGAGCTTGGTAATGGTGCATCTGCACAGCTCACAAAGGAAAAGTTTGAGGTGTGCGCTTAAAAAACGCAAAGCAGCAGCTCAGAACGTTTTTAGCAGAGAGAGCGAACTTACGATTTGTAGCTGCTGCACCATTTCTTCCCTGTACGCCAGTTCCCGCTTCATCTGATCTTGAAAATTATCTGTATGAGAGGGAAAAAAATGTAGGTGCCATAATTAAAACAGAGACCATACAGAAAAATTGACATAAATTAAATCAAACCCGGTCACTACTGGGGAGCCATGAAGCATTGCAGAAGTCCTTCACTCAATTAAAACATATGCCTAACAAAAACTTATCTAATAGGAGACGCTACTGACAACAGAAAAAATGTGGAAACATTAGGTATGGCTACTTCCCCAATGAGAAAATGTAGGATGCTAAATTTGTGTTGCTAGCATTTATTCCCAGCTATTTTCCTCCACGGGCAAGGCTCTGCAGTCATTAGTCAAAGTTCTGCAAGCCCTGAAGAGAAGAGCAAAAGCTGCTTGTCTTTGCTTTGGCATAAATCTGTTGACATCAACAGAGATGTCCAACATGTGAGAGGAGAAAGCGTTCAAGGATGCAGGGTTTGATTTGTAGTTTGTAGCGCGGTGCTGACAGCATTGAACAAAACTAAAGCTCCATAAACAGTGATGTGGAATTTGGAAGGGAAAAAGTCTTTGAAAGAGAGATCCTGTGCAGCTGGGCTGCAGCACAGGCCAGCCTTCCTGCTCCAGTAGATCCTCATTCCCTCATTTTCCTCCTAAATAACCATTTCAGACAAAACTTCATTCGGTAGAAAATTAACTGATGCTCCGTATTTCGTAACATTCCTGTTGGAGGGTGGGAAAAGGAGAGGTATAAACAAAACTATCGACAAGAACCAAATAGCTTGAAGAGCTGCCTGATGCAGATCTGGGTGCAAGGATGGGGTCTTAAATGGGAGAGGAAAGAAAAACCCATTCCAAGCAAAATCATTTTGATTTGCGTAATAAGCCTGTCCTGGAAGAAAGTACAAGGGGGCAGAGCTCTGTCACCCTCTTCGCAAAAGAACTTTGTCTTCTCTGAATGACAAGCTAAAGTTGTTGTTTAAAAGGAAAGGAGGCAGGAAAAGAGCAATGAAACAAAGAAACAGCGAGAAATTTTGGCAGGCTGAAGCCATCGGTCAGAGCAACCATGTCGAAAAGGATATGGCGACATTATCTCAATGAAGGTCTTCAGATTTCAAGTGAATTCCCACAGAACTTTTAAGCCTATTCCCTCTACTCTTGACCTGGCCAGAAAAATAAAAATAAAACCCAACAAAAATAAAGCAGGTTTACAGTTCCTCTTTTCCCAGCCTCCCAAAAAACATGCAGTATAAAAAGGTAACTGCCTCCTGTCCTGGTCACTAAAAGCTGATAGTCACAACTGAGCTCCCCCAGCTTCACTCTGGGTAGGCTCTAAGGAGAAATTTTCTTTTTTTCCTCAACACTTCCAGCTGCCTTTTCATGGGCTCATCACCTCTCCAAACAAGCAGCTCAGGAATCTTGCTCAGTCCTGCATGGCCAATGTCCAAGCTCACAGTGGAAATGGAGTGTTAATGGTAGGGACAGCGTTTTTTTTTCCAGCGGCATTTATCCGAGTCCAAACGCTCACAGACAAAGCCATAAGCAGTACCCAGGAGAAAAGATATGAATATTTAAATAGCTTTCTTAACACAAAATTAAATACTTTAAGTACCCAGACTGAGTCTCCGCCATTTTATTGCCATGTTGTTTAAATGCAGACGGACAAAATGCGGAGCAGCCGACAGCGAGGGTACAAACCAGCGCAGGGTTCCTGCCCTGCCACCATGCAGGGGTGCTTATATTTCTATCAGGAAAGCAAATATTTTGGTTTTTTTAATGTGATCTGATCTTTTTTTTATTTTATTCAAATGTTCTCTGCATTGAGATCTTACAGACAGAAAAATTTCACCTACAGATTTAAGTACAATGGCAATGTGAAAAATGCAGCAGAAGACAAGGTCTTGCTGTTTTATAAATTATCACAGTCCATGTTTCAAGCAGGTACAAGAAGCCACAGAGAAGAGAGCAGCATAACACTGCTAAGAGAGCTTGCAAATAAGCTCAGTTCTCATTTAATAGCGATTTCTACAAGGAGAACTCTGAAAGCAAACACCGTTTACTGCACAGCCCTGCTGTGGGTAGTGGCTATGAGGTGTAACATCCCAAATGCGCTCAGTTTCAAGTGGAAGGCCCAAAAAAGGTGATTTTGTAGTTAACTGGAGATAACCTCTAGAGAGAAATAGTATTGCCTTCCACATCTCACATGTTGCCTCCCAGATGAAACAGGGATGAGTTTTCCCCTATTTCAAAAACAATGAGACTTAAAAGTCAAAGTCTTATTTGTCCAAACAGGGCAAAGGACAGGGAGAACCCTCAGAGAATTACCCTGGCAGTGTGGTTTTGTCCTCGGCAGCTTTAGGGCTGGGACAGAGATCCCATTTCCATGGCTGATGCTGCAGGGAGCCTGACTGGGATACCAAACCTGTTACCTGCCTGGTAATCGGTCCCTCCTGCAGCCTCAGGTATTTCCCAGCCACAATGAATCCATCAGGATAATTTAAATTTTGCCTTAACCTTCCTTTAGTTGGATCTCCAAAGACTTTTCTCGCTGGCTGTTCCCTACCCAAGGCACCAGAGGCAGTTTGTACCTGGGGAAACCTGGCAGAAGAGTTTCTGATATCTGACCTAAAGCAACAGCCCTGGCCAGCAGAAAGAGCCTGGAACAGCATCCCTCACTTGTGCTAGAACACATACTGCACTACAGGACAAAATATCCCCACCATGAATTTACACTAATTTACTTTACAAAGACCCTTTTCTCTTGTTTTATTACGTGTGGAGGAGGGGTGGGGTTTTTTGGTAAATCTAAATCTCTAAATAGGCTTTACGGTCACTTGTAGATATTGTTTATAGCACATTATCTGTTTTCTATTTTAATCCTGAAGAAAATTGACCACTACTTTGTGGTACATTGAAACCACATATTTTTCAAGCCAGCATACAGCAGTCACCACTTCCTTGGTCGGCCGTACTTGTTCTTTTCTTTTATTTGAATTGTATTTCATGTGGTTTAATTGCAGTGTTTATTTACATGGCAAAGACAGAGCATTAATTTTAGTGTAGAAGAACAAAAGGATAAATAAGAGACTTGAATGGCAAAAGTCCAAGATGCCATTTCACCAATACCACACAGCAGAGTTTTGATCTCCACTAATTATTTTAAAATTACCTCACTCCAAACCCAAGTAATGACTGGATTTGTTCTGAAGGATGAGGTTATGCTCCTTTCATTAATATCTGAATCATGTCAAGTGACTCTTCTTTATGGAACTGTCTACATATTTCAATATTTGGGCTAAAGATGGAGTCATTGCCATAGTCCATGCACTTCCTTTCTTCCCTGAACTTAGCTATCTGATGCTGCAGAAAGGGGACAAGTTTCTTTGAAGAATAGGAAAACGCTGTCTGTGTTCCCACCTTTTCCGGTGGGATCATCCTGATCTAGTTGGGATTTCTCCTGGAAGCATCTTTCCCCCACTGCTCCAGTGTCATTCCAAAACTCCCAGCCAAGGGGTCTTTTTCCATATACTTCTACAGTCCGCCCAACCTTCTGGCAGCTTCAAGAAACCCCTTCTAAGTGCCCATTTTCATTTTATTTAAGATGTGCCCCCTGCATTCTGTCGCGCCTGGACAGCAGCACCATCAGTTGTGGAGAAAGGGCCATCCCAAATGGCCTCTCTCAACGGGAAAAATCCAAACAGGTATTTCTACTCCTTAAAAAGGCCAAATCAGTTCTCCAGCATCAGCTAGAAGCTCCTGGAAATTAGTATTAAGAACCTCCTGGAAATGAGTGTTAAGCACCTTGTCTTCAAAAGCCCCTGAAAATCTGTTTAAATCTGTTTAAATCACCAACATCATCATACCCCATGAGGCCCCAGACATTTTTCTGCCTACTCATTGTATTCAGTGTTCCCAAAACTAGGAAATTTACACCAAAACAAACATCCAGCTTTGCATTTTCCCTACAAAAGACCTGCTTGGGCAGCTGGAAAGCCACAGCAGGAGTGTCAGCATAGAATCGTGGAATGGTTGGGGTTGGAAGGGACCTTAAAAATCCCCTCATTCCAACCCCCACTATCCCAAGTCCTGTCCTAGATACCCTCAGCAGAACTAAGCCCCAGATCACAGCAACACAGCTGAGAGCCCCCCTCATTTTATCAGCCTGACCACAGCCAACCACAAACACACAATGCCAAAAACACAGATTTTGTGTCTTACTGAAGACTGGGAAAGACGCATTTCCTTTCAACACCTGGAATTCCTGTTCCAGCCTCCTCCGTAGGTCGATCTGCTCAAACAAAACCTTCTGGAGTTCCTCTAACAAAGAGAAAAAGTGGTTTTGATAATCTGTATAAATAATTCTTGAAAGAACAGTTCCAGAACAATTCATTACTCTAAGACAAAATATTTTAGCGCTTATTAAAAAAAAAAAAAAGTGTTGCATAGACCTGCCATAGATTTTGTGCAGAAAGCCATGAATATAAATCAATGTAATATATTATTTTAAAGTATTATATTACAGTGTCATGTATTGATTGATATATATGCATTAATCTCAATTATATCCACCCAAAGGTCCATATATTATTCATATGTTACTTGACAAGCTTAAAATATGGTGCAGAACAAAAGTGCCCCCTATTATCCTCATATTCTATTAAAACAAAGAGCAGTTTTATAATGTAAGAGGTCCTTATTTATTTTACCTTTCCCCATATTTTCCACATCCTTCTTCAGAGAATGAGGTGAATTGGTTTCTTGTGTGTGTTCTCCTTAAAAAAGAGAAAGAAAAAAAGTTATTGATTTACTGATAGTTCTTTCAGTCAGTGTTGTCCTTCCTACGCATCCACTTCAGAGAATCTGGAGAGGAAAAAAAATGGGGAAAAATATAAAGAAAGAGTAAGATCGGGCTTTATCTACAAATTTCTGTGTGTGCAGCACAAATATTTGCATATTTTCTTCTAGTTTGGTGAAGTATCTGCCTACAGCACGGCCTCTTGCACACAATAGCTGATGTAGGGCTCTTCTTGCTGAGCTGATTCCTCCTTTCCCTCTAAGCCCTCCCGAAGATGCCTTTATCAAAAAATAACTGGGAGCAGGCAGAGAAAAGGGAAGATCCTTCTCTCCAGTCTCATCTCCTCTCTACGGGAAGCCTGTGCTCTCCATCTGGGCAGGACCCTGTTCTAAAATCCACAGGCAAAATGCCTTTTTGCCTTTATCAGCTCTTCAGCTTTATCATCTTCCAGAACTCCATGGCATGGGTGTGTTGCAACTGGATATAATTTATATCCAGCTGAGATAAAATTGACATTAGTCGTATTTGCATCTGAAGGATACAGCTCTGAGGTCAGCCAATTGATGGACTTCTGTCTTAGGTTGCTCACATCAACTTTTAATCATACTATATTACAGAATTTTCTCTATAACAGAATTTGGCTATTTCCAGATATATGCATCCTACTTCCTCCAGCCTTTTTTATCTAAAAATTAAATAAAATTTTTTTTAAAAATCACAAGTCATTAAGTTCACCGGAATGACAGTTTGACTTAAAAACAGAACCTTCTGACAAGAGGTGTTATTTTCATTATCCTCTGCAACTGCAAAATTTTTTTCTGTGACTTCTATGAATTGGGTTTTTAACAAAAAGTTATTAAAAAGTTTTTTAACAGAGTAAAATACCACTTCAGCTGAAACTGATGGGATATTTCCTGTTATTTACAGCTGAAGTAGAAATGGACTTTCAATAATTAAGAAAATATTTGGTAAATAACCAATTATTGAACTAATTGGATTAATTCGTGTTTTAGTCCAGCCAATAAATACACATCATTAATTCTACAGATAAGTAATCACAAGAGACAAAGATATAAATCTATTCATGTGTCTATGTATTTGGAAGAGAAGACCATGGAGAAAATATCTTTGGTTTTGATGTTTCATTTGGTTGAGCTTCTGTTTTAAAAAAAAATCCATAGCACTGAATAGGTCATGACACAACAGACAACAGTTAGTTTAAAAACTATTGTGTCATCGCACTAGGCTAATTTTAAAGTCAAATTGGAAAGTCTTGCAATAGATGCAGTCAGAAATCTTTTTTGTAAAACATTTGTTTCTGTTTTTAAAACAATCCTATATCCAGTAAACCTTTAAGTCATATTATATGAAACCTATCCAATAGCTCTGCATTTTAGCATCTCCTTTCTCTTTATTCCTTAAAAAAAAGTGAAAAAGCAACCACTCATTCAGGCATATACCATTTACACAACTGGTGTCTGGTGCTAGCAATTCCATTTCAAAAAGTTGTTTATGTAATGTGGTGATTTTTTAAAAAAAAATTTTGTTGGCTGTTTGGTAAAAACAAAGTATTTTCTGCAGGTAAGTTGTCCCACCACAACAAGAGATATAGTGAGCTTAAAAATAATCAGCTTTAGGGCAGTGGTTTCAGGAGTTTCCACAATGTAAAATGGGTTTGCTTGGTTTGGTTTTTTTTTTAGCTAACATCATTCTTTTTTAAACTGGATGGCTAACAAAACAAAATATTTCATTAGATAAATTAGGGTGCACTAAACCAAAAGGGAGGAATTTAAGTTTAGGAAGGGCGAATTCATCAAATGAAAAATACTAGCATATTCCCAGTCCATTTTCTTCCATTGAGGTGTCCTTTTCTGAGTGTTTTATGTGCAACTCTGAGCGGTAACAGGCTCACAGACAGGAGGTAGCTGGGTTTTTCAAGGAGGAGGTAGGGAAAGGGGGAGAGACTAGAGTATGGTGACAACACAGCTCTTTCCCACTTGCTCGGCTGAGCTCCCAGGGCAGTGTGGCTTGAGGTTTCTCACTCACCAGGACAGAAAGAGCTGCATCAAAATGAAAATAAAGGCATGAAGAAGAACCTCCCCAGCCTCTGCAGCCTCCCTACTAAGCTACTGGAAAGGTCTATTAGAAAATCCTCCATCCTTGCACCTGAAATAAGTTAAAGAATGGGACTGGAAAAACAGAGGTATTTAAAGGCAAAAGCCAGGATATACGGTTTTAAAGAATAATTGCATTTCTTAACAGCTTTCTGGTGCTAAAAAAAATAATAGTCTCAACATTATTATTGTTAACAGCAATAATAATCAGATGGGTTTCACCTTTCCTGTCCCCCTGAAAATGATAATCAGGAGCCTGCTCTTCTCCATTTTTCCATACTTCCCAGAGGCCTCATCACGCGTTGTGTACTGTTCTATCTTAATTGAAAGGGAGGAGGTATTGAATATTTAACCAGCTTCCTTTCTCTTAAATGTTAATTAAAAGCTAAATAGGTGTTTAAGAACAAACAAACAGAAAGCCCAAAGAATTTTAATCAGTCTAAGAAAAAATCACTTCCACTCATAATAGTTCCACCGTAACTCTCTCGGGCCTTGTCTGCACACAAACTTGTAGCATTTAGAGCAGCGGGACTGAAAGCTGTGACACTCCCCAGTGTGGACACAGAGATCTCCTTTAGGAAATCAGTTTGCTGGGAAATAACCAAACTGCTCCTCACCTGTCTTTTGGATAGGGGGAAAGAGGGTGAAATATTTGCAGACTATTTAAACCACCTCAGCGAAAGCTTTGGGCGCCTCTGTTCTTCCCGACGAGCTCAGGCACACAGATGTTGTTTTGCTGGACTAAAGGTACAAATGGCTTTCTTAACCAGGAGTGTGAAGATCCACCCATGGTGGACAGCTCGAAATTACTCAAAAATGTGAAAAGCAGAGGTCTTGGTGTGGGCGTTGGCACAACCTCAGCTCTTGCGATGCTGCCATTTTATCAGCTCTATATCCACCAGGGCGCCTAAGATTTTAATTTTTGACATTTGAGTATTTAACATTTCTGAACTTATCCTCTTCAAAAGAAATGCATTTTGCCCTCGCAGTGAAAAAAAAAATAAAACAAGCCAGGGATAGCCAGGTTATCCCTTCACGCTGCGCCACCTCCTGTAATCCTTCCCTGGGAAGCTCTCAGAACGCTCTCCGAAAAAGCAGCTAACAAATCCCACATTGTCCCAGACAACACAATGTGCTGATTTGTCCAGCACATGGCTTGGGTGGCCTGGGAATAGAATTCCATTCTCCTGGCTCCATGCCCTGCGCCCAGTCCCCAACTCGTGCCGTCCACGACCCTCACCAGCCTTGCAGTTTCAGATCGCATCAGGCAGAGCCGTCTCCTCTCTCTCTGCCTCCGCTTCATCCCCGTTATTCCTGGACAGAAACTGTGCTTTGCAGAGCACACCGTGTCTGACAAAAGCTCTGCGCCTCACCCCTGATGCCGTGGAGCCCACGGCACTCCTGGTCTACCATAACTTAAACACCCACCAGTATCTTCAGCTGGAGAGCGCGCTGCCTGCAGACACAAAGACCACAGCAAAAAGCACTGCTATCTTCTGGATATAAATATATATAGATATATATGTTTATGTCCATTTAAATAAATACAGGCAGATGTGAACCAGCAGACTTTCAGCGCTCCAGAGGCTCCCTGCCTCTGCATCTGAAATTAACGACTCGCTCTAAGACACGCAGAATTCTTGCGTATATCCTGAAGAAATTCTAAACTTACTGAAAATATTCATGCATCCTGCATATTCATGTCAGTTTTGGGGGGGAATAATCAATAGGATATTCAGGACTTGGCAAAATATGCCTACTTTAGGAAACTCAATAAGCATCTTTTAAGTGTTTTCCTGTACCAGGGCTGATAAATGTCTTAAAAAATCTGGAGTTTCAAATGGCAATTTGCCCCCAAAAGTGATTTAAATTTAAAACAAACTAGTTCTTTTTTATGCCCAGATAAATCCTCATTTGTAACATCCATTTGAAGTTTAAAACATGAACATCTGATAAAAAAACATCCGCATTGAAGTACTAACAGATAGAGAGGAAAGAGAGTTTCAGGATTTCAAACCAAACACTCAAAAACCTAGGCGTGACCAAACTAAAAATACAAAATATTTTAAAAAGATAAGAAATGAGTTGGCTTTTGCTCTGATCCCTATTCATACATCTGAGAATTATTTCATAACTTTATTTTAGAAGCACCAGAGATAGAAAATTTCTAATTCTTGGTTTGTTTTAAATGGAGAGTAATATGCTCACCAAATTCCGGAAGATGAGGCTTAAAAAAATTAGCAAAACATACCTAATATTAAGAAGCTTGTGAAAATTAAAGGAATTCACCAATGATCCACCCTCTTTTAATAATTAAAAGAGTGTTCCTGGGCTCC
>VZRL01000181.1:526891-543326 GCA_013397895.1 Origma solitaria
TGGCGGCGGGGGAGCCGGCCCCGGGCCCGCCGGCGGCCGCCCCTTGGAGGGAGAAGGGCCGCTTGCGGGTGCCGCCGTTGAACATGGCCTTGACATCCTCCCAGGCGTGCGACAACTCCTCCGTGGCTGTCTTGTCGCTGAGCTTGAGGTGGCGGCGCCAGGAGTTGAAGTTGGCGGCGTCGGGCTGGGTGTACTTGGAGTCCGGGGTGCGGTGGGAGTGGAAGATGAACTTGTTGGGGGAGAAGTACATGCTGCAGTAGCTGCACTTGATGCACTTGGCGCGGGAGCTGTTGTAGCGGGCCGGGATGAAGCTCCCGCGGCATCCCCAGGCGCACTCGTGGGATACGTCGAAGGCGAAGTTATCCGGCAATTTGGGGGGCCGGTTCTCCCCCAGGAAGGACTTGCAGAGCCGCTCCGCCTCCCTCTTGGTGATCATGCCGCAGCGGCGGGAGGAGATGGGCATGGCCCCGGCCCGCCGCAGGATCTCCAGCTGCACCGGCGTGCACTGCACACAGGTGATGCCCAGGGCCACCCGGCGGTTGTGGATCTCGTTGTAGCTGAAGTTTTTGAGGAGCGTGTTGGAGATCTGCGCCAGGCACAGCCGCTCCTGCCCGTCGATGACCAGGGAGACGATGGGGATGCCGTAGAGGATCACCTGCCCCACCTGGTTGGGCTTCATGGCGGCGTGGCCGGACCTCGGCTGGTTCATGGGGTCCGGCGGGTACGCGCTGGACGGCGATGGCAACAGGATATCTGTGGGGCCGGGCAGCGGGCTGGTCGCCATCGTCTCAGAGCCGGGGGGGCTGCGCTGCTCTAGCTGCGGGAGGGGAGGGGGAGAGAGACACAGCGCCGTCAGCCGAGCCCTCACGGGGACGGGGGGTGCCTGCCACACGCACTCCATCCTCCCCCTCCCAACTCCTCCGGTCTGCCTGCGTAACGAGGCGCTACCCTAGGGGACGTTTGCTCAGCGACCCCGACTCCCCCAAACCTCCTCTGTCCTCACCGGGGATGTCCCCGGTGCTGTCCGCCCCCGCCCATCCCGGTTCTCCGACGTGCGCATTCCACCGCAGGTGTGGAGGTGACGGCACACGAGCGAACCGTCCCCGTTTGGGAGAATCCCTGACCCACGGGCGCTTCGACCCCAAACAGGCAGCGGAGACGCGTGTCCGTCTCCCCGTCCTGGAAACCCGCCGCTACACGGGAAGGCTCCATGCGGAGCTTCCGCCGGCAGCCGCGGTGCACAGCGACCGACGGAGGGGTGCCCTTTCCGCAAGTCCCAGGACGGGCAAAGCGCGGAAGAGGAACGAAAAGAAACCAAGGTTTCGGTGGTCCCCGCGGCTGCCCGGGCATCCTCCCCGCCCGGCGCCTGTTACCTCCGCGGCCGCGCTCCGGCCGTGCTGCCGCCGGACCTTCCTCCTCGTCCTCCTCCTCCTCCAGCAGCCGCCGGGAGGGAGGGAAGCGCATCCCCGCGCCCGCCGCCGCGGAGCCGCGCGGCCGGACAGAGCCCCCCGCCCCCGGTGCGGCGGCCCCCCGTGGGCGCTCTGACGTCAGCGGCCCGGGGGGGCGGACGGGGCCGGACCCACCGCACGCCCCCCCCAGACGGTGGGGGGTGAGCGGGGCTGGGGGGGGGTCCCCCATCCCTCTCTTCTCCCTCTCTCCCTCCCCGCACCGGGAGGGGATGGGGGCGCCCCGTCGGGGCTCGGCCTCCCGCCGCCGCCCCCCGGGCGCTGCTCCGCTCTGCGCACGGTTTCCCGGCGAGAGGTCGGAACGGTGGAAGGCGGAATGCGCTTTGGCCTTTTTTGCCTTTTTCCACCTTCCCTCCTCCCTCCGCCCCTTCACGGTCTGAGACAAATCGCTTCCAAGAATCTGAATATTCTCGTTATAAACCCCGCGTCTTTTCAGAAACGATGGTTTTTAAGGGATACAGAGAAATTACAGGGTAGGGGAGGAGAAAGAGAGAAAAAGTTGATTTCTCGCCACAACCATATCCTCACGAACACTCTGTGTTCTCACTGCCTCTCCCAAATACACCGGAGTCGTTCACCAGAACCACTTTCAGAAGCACCCGGACCCAGTTGCTCGTTCCCGCAAAGACCAATACGGCGCAAATATGTTCTGCTTGGTTTTTTTTCTTCCCCTCTATTAGACAGGTTTATGCCCCCAATTTAGGGGAAAAAAAAGAAAACAAAAAAATTCCCAGCAAACTGACTGCAGCACGGTAGCGGTGTCTGAATTTTTTTTTTTTTTTTTTTTTTGAGTGAATACAGTGAACTAAAAATCTAGATTTTCATACAAATCACCTCCAAAAGGTTGTGGGTCCCAACTGCCTCTCTGCGCAGCGTGGGGAGAGGACGGGGCGACCCCCACCGCGACACCCCCACCCCAAGGCAGAAGGCTAATACAGCTCAACGCCGCTGCTTTCCAGCGAGGAAAACTGCGGACAAACGGCTAAAACCCGGGAAAATTAAAAACTCATTCCCAGCTAGAACGGGGAGAAAACTGGACCGTCAGGTGTTTCCTAATATCCTTCTGATTTATTTTCTTTTTACAAAAATATTTGCATCTCTCTTTTTTTCTCCATGCACATGACCGGTACTTAGTATTTCTGCACATTTAGATATGAAAACTTGGTGATTTTTTTGTTGTTGTTGTTTTGTTTTTCTGGGATTTTTTTCTCGGGTATCACAGATCCAGACGAAAATCTCTGCACCAATCTTTCCCAGGACATCCACACTAAAGCTCACACCTTCTCTTCTCTATCCGGGTATCGCTCGGGTCCTGGCTAACTTTAATAGTAGTAGTAGCAATAATAATAATAATAATAACAATAACAATAATAACAATAGTAATCGTAATATCACGCCTCTCCTTATTAGTTCTGTCACTTCTTATTAAACCTTGCTCTCTCCCGTGTCGCGACTGTCACACAGAGACTTCCCCCTTTCCCCTCCCTCCTACTTTTTCCCGATTCTCTTCTGCACGAAGCCTGCTGCTTTCGTGTGAGCAATGGCTATAAGCCTCACATTGGTGACATTTTAATCAATGCTTTCTAGCCAGACTGACATGAATTTTGCCCTTCAAAACTCTCCTCCGTCAGCTAATTGATTCAAATTGTTTTATTGGTTAAACCCGTGTCACACATCGTATGATCTATCACCACGCCTCGGAGAAAATCTCCCTTCCTGTCTTCGCTCCCAGGTCGGCACCGGGAGGGATGGGGAGTTTTAGGGAGAAGGCGCTTGATTCTGCGGATGCTCAGTGCCTGCATCCCCGCAGCAGCCGCCTGGCAGACCGCTCCCCTCTCTCGTGGTCATCCGGAGGCTTTTCCCGGACCATTCCCGGGAGAACCGGGGATGGGCAACTTCGCCCCAGGCTCTGCGCCCGGCGTTGGGAGAGGACGAAAAGCGGTTGCAGGAGGCGAAAACGAAGAGAGCGTTTTGCAAAGCGCCTTCAATGAAGTGACCCACCGAACTCGCAGCTCGAGAGAGGCGGAAAACTCGGGATCGGGACGGGGTCATCGCTAGCCAGCGACTGTGTTTTATTTCGTGGTGACTAAAGGAAAAGTAAAACTGAACTGCTTGTTTTCGTTTTGGTTTTGGGTTTTTTGTTTGTTTGGTTTGGTTTTGTTTCACCTGCTAGGTGCTGTTGACCCTCCTGAATTCCGTTGTAAAAACGGAGTGGCTTCCTCCATTCCTTTTAAAAGGAAAACTGAAACCCACGGGCCAGGGTGTCTTAGTTCCCGCGGAGGGAGGAGAGTGCAAGGGCCACGGAATTTGGGGCAGAGACTCACCCGCACCAGCAGCGTGGAGAAGCGGGGCAAGAATACATCGTTCTCTGCTTTCTCTTACTTAAGCCTATTGGGAAACCTCATGGGGTAGCACGACCCCAGTAGGGACACGGCGGGGACGAGCTGGGTTTGGCAGAGAAAGGTTGGCCCACACAGCGTCCAGGAGGATCCCGCAGGTGTCCCCAGGCGGGCGAGGCCCGGCAGGGCTGCTCCGGCCGCTACCAACCCCATCGGGGTCTCCGCGGGCCAGATGGAGCCCATCCTGACCACGACAAGGGGCGGAAGGGAACACCCACTAGAGGTGGGGTGTCCACACTCCCCCTCACGGGTAGGTGCAGGTCTGGGCTCCTGTCCCGATCTCGACTCCAATTTCTGCCGTTTGTCTTGGAGTCACCTCCTGAGAGAGGAGTGGAAAAGGTGGGCAAACTTCTCACAGAAGCCTGGAAGGGCTAAACACGAGTCTTGTCTCCTTTTTCCTCTCCTCTGTCGCGACTCTGCCTTGGAGAGGCCGAGCGGGAGGCGACAGCAGCTCACTCTCCCGCTGCGGACTGCTTCGTGTAGAGCCGAACAGCGAGGAAAAGCGGCTAAGTTTAAACCACCCCAACCCACCCTTTATTTACTTCCAGAGCTCTTAAATATTGTAGCAGAGAGGCCATGAGAAGCGAGATAACCTTGGTGCGTTTAAAAAACCACAAAGAAAACCACCCCTAACGCGAATCCATTCCCTCCTCCCACCCCTCCGCATCCCATTGAAACTTCTAACCGTGTAAGTAACAGACACACAAGGTATTGTTATAAAACCTCTTCTTCTAACAAAATTTCGGAAGCAAAGTTCTTTTTTTTTTTTTTTTAATACTTTTGTGTAGATTTCCCTTGCATTGCTTGGTCTAGAGCAAAGCTCTTTTCTAAGTAGTTTTTTTTTTTTTTTAATCGCACTTTATTATTAAGCAGAAAGGGCATTTGGAATAGAGGTGGTCCCATCTGGAAAACCCCGGAGCTCATTTAGATCACATCACTTCGGGCTTTTGTCTCTGCTCTTGAATAACCCAGCTAGACACAACAAAAGGGCAGAGATCTCTACGTGGAGTTTTTCAGTGGCAAAAGGACGCCTCGGAAAGATGCTTCTATAATCGTAATAACGAGGGGGGAAACGACTCAACGGGATCTTCTCTTGGCTCTCGAAAGGCTCCCGAAGAGTTTAGGGATAGGGCGTTTTTAGATAGTTTTTTTCCCCCACCGGCAGCTGAAAACCAGCGAGCCGGCTGAAAGGAAGGAACGGAGAACGGCACCTTTTGTCTGATGGAGGTCTCTTAAATTCTCAGTTTAATCTGCTCGGAGCGATCCAAACGCGAGGTGGTCCTCGCCGAAGGTACGTGCAGACCTTAGCCAGGAGGTGCGGATAGCCCCGCAGGGGGAATGCTGCCCGCCAGCCTCCCCAGCACCACTCACCCGCATAGAAACAGCACCCCAAAAAAAGCCATTTGTCATTTTATTTCATCCTACGGGAAGGGACTGGCGGCCCGGGAGGAGATGGGTGCTCCCTAACCCTCCTCTTAGCTCTTAAAAACACGAGTGTGGCTTTTTCTGTTCTGCCTGAGGATAGAGTGGCAGGGAGGAAGAGAGCTGCAAGTTTAGGTGTGCATAAATTAACACCCCAGGGGGGTGGTGGACTAGGAGGGGGGAAGAAAAGATCCCAAACGAAAAAAAAGCCACCTCAGCTATTGATTTTTTTTTTCCAAACGCATAAATTAAAGAGCTCTAAACATCTTGCATCAGAAACATGCCTGCTACGAAGTATTTAAACGAGCAACTAATTTCCACGGTGGCGAAGCAGGGCCCCGATCGGGCTGTGATGGGGAGCAGCGATCCCAAACTTCCGAGAGAAACGTGACGAAGAGTCATCACGTCAGTAAATAATTCAATTTTGCGTCTTTCAGAACCCAGTAACCTTGGGTGTCTTAGAAAGCAGATTGTACAAACAGGCAATTAAGATGAGCACAGAGACTTTCAGAGGAGATATAATGAACCAGCTTTAATTACTATCTTGAAATTAAAAATGTAATTTACAGATTTAAATTTATTTTCACCTAAATTGTGTATAAAATTATATGACGTTCCCCACCCCCCAACCCCCTTTTCCCAGGCTAAGAAACGAATTGCCACCAAGCTTGCCACTAAAAAGTCTGAAGTACTTTCCAAATCCTGCTCCCCAACACGCAGTAATAATGATACATTTATCATTACTGATGACCGCCCACTGGTTTATTATTGCTTTGTTGCAACTATTACAATCAAGAGATTTCTTTATTTACTGTTAACATTCACTTAAAGCTGAATGTTAATGACTCTTCTGAATTCACCGAAGACTTTTCCGTTATATTTCAGGAGTAGTTACGGTTTGGGTTTCAGAAACGGCGGAAAAGGAGGAGAGATGCTGGGTGGTGGTTTGCTCCTGTTTTTTATTTAATTTTTTTTCCTTCTTAAAAGGCTGTTTAAGAGGATTTATCTAAGTCAGATTTTCAACAAAGAGTTGCAACAGCCTTGGCATAATGTACGTACTTGACTGTAGCTAATTATGAGTGTATTTTATTACAGGAGATTCATTCATTATTGATAAATGTTTGCAGTAACTTCCTGCTATGTAGAGTTGTATTTTACGAGGAATAAACAACCTATGGGGATTGGGAGTGTTTGGCTTTTACGCTTCTGCACCCTTTGACAGTTCCCATTACCCACTTTGGGGTCTGGCTTGTCACCTTCTCTCTATATACACCCAAAAGCAACTACTTTTCTCTTACACCATATTCATCTCGTTCCCTTACCCCTTGCCATGATTTCAGGATTATCATTTAAAAAAGCGATTTGCGTAGTACAGGATTTTACTATAGGCATGCTTCCCTAAAGCCAGGTCCATATGGATGTCTCCAAAGGGTTGTACAGACCGGGGTAAGCTCCTGCCTCGGGCCAGCCGATGGGCAGGGGCTGTGCAACAAGCAGGCAACGCGCTGGGGAAGGGCTTGGAGGGCGGGGAAAAGGGTTTCCCCGAGGGCTCCCCGCTTCGGCTCCAGCTCTCGGACCCGCGAAGCTTTTGAGTTGCAGCCGGTAAAAAATTACCAATTAATAATAATTTACAATGTCTATACTTTCCCCCAGCTTCTAAACATCGGAGCTGCTGATTAAGTGTAGGAGTCGCCTCTCACAGGCTGGTGGTCTCCTCTTATCGCACCTCTCCCGCAAAATCAGCCTCTTCCCGGGCAAGGAGGGTCGTTCCAGGGGGAAGAAGCCTATCTGACTGGGGCAGAGGCGCATCGCTGAGCACGCACCCACACACCTCCCACCCCATCCCGGTGCCGACAGGACGCGCAGCGCTGCGCGGGCGCGCATTGCTCCGTGCACTCCTCTCCCCGGGGATCGGGAGGTCCCCGCTTTGGACTTGGGGACCAGCCAGCCGTGCTCGTCCCTTCCGATCTCCACACCTGGCCCAAAGTTCATGACTTGTGAGGAAAATATACACATATATACATCTATGTCTCTATGTACATTTGTATAAGAGACATGGGAACGAGGAGCCGCGCATCCGGAATGGATGAGCCGCGCCGCTCCGAACCATCGCCCCTTCCCTCCGCTGCAGCCCAAACTTGCGGGGGGCTCCTCTCTCCCATCGGCGCTCTCCCAGCCAGATCCCACCACGCAGCGAACAGCCGCCTTCCGATCCCCTCTCCGCGACGGCCAGCACGACGCCGCGACATATCGCGACAGCGAACGACATTGCTATTTATTCCGGGAAAGGAGGGATGCACCCACATCAAAAGGTTCCCTCTCTCCCCATCCCGCCCCAGCGCCACGCTTACCTGGACACCCGGGCTCCATGGGCTCTCCGGGGGTGCGGCCGGCGCGGGGCCGCTCTCGCTCCGCGCTAGCTCCGCGGTGCGTAAGTTTGGCTCCCGCGTCTGCCGCGGCGGCTGTGCCGCGGGTGGGTCGGGTCTCGGACGCCTTCTAGCAGCCAGGCAGCGACTTGCAAGCGGTGCGGGGAAGCCGCCCCCTTCCCCGGCCCCCTCCCCTCGCTGGGGGGAGAACCGCGGCCGCCCCCGCCCCGCCGCTACCCCGGGGCAGGTCCGCCCCGACGGCTGANAGGGGGGGCAAGAGGAGCCCTGTTGCAGGGGCGGACTCTGTTTCCCCAAGCTCCCCCCACCCCAAACTTCCCCTCTGCCCTCAAAATTTCCTTTGCCTCTTCCCTGCTTTCCCCGCAAGAAGGAACGCGGGCTAGCTCCCCCCAAATTGTGAGCGCTTTGCGGGATAGCGGGAAGGGTGTTCCCCAAAGCACAAGCCCCTGAGGGAGATAAAGGGGTGTAGGGGGGGACACTGCCACCTCCTCCAAGCCCTCGCACTCCCGCAGAGCCCCCGTCCCCAGCAAAACGCTTCCCGCAGATCGCTCGACGTGCGGAACAAGGCGGCTGCTTAAAAACACAAAGCCGGAGCCCTAATGAGTTCAATTACAATGTGGTAAACACATTGCCTCTACGCTTTAATTAAGCCGGCTGTCCAATTTTAACTCATTAGTAATTCATTAAGAGAACAGCCTTTAGCTGGCTGCGAGGAGAGGAGTTCCGAAGCCTGTGCGGTTACGCGCCGTGTACATCCCAAGGTATTTGAGGATGGGAGAGTGCCGTGTGTCCGTCCTCCCCCAGCAAAGGGGGCTCCTGGACCCCAAACGGAGGTCACCTGTTGTCCCAGCTGCTGTGTGACACTCTCGCAGGGGAAAGGGGACACAAAGGTGTCGGGCTGGGGAGAAGGAAAGGAGTACTGAGGTTATCCGGGACCCCCCGCGTCCCTTTTCCCTCGGGAGAAGCCGGGCAAATTTGCGAGCAGGGGGAGGGACGCTCTGGGGACCACGGAGTCCCCGCGCCCCGTCTTAAAAAAAAGATAAAAATAAAATAACGGAGAAAGTATTTAAAACGTATCTGGGCCAAGAAACAGGTCAAATTTGCCCAAGAAGCAAATTTGGTTTGATGAGTGAACCCAGGGGTCTGCAGGGCCCGGTCTCGCCTCTCCGCCCTGGGGAGCCTGGGCGCTGCAAGGTGCCGGCAGTGGGGGCTGGAGGTGCCCCCCAAAATATCCGTGTCCAAGGTGTCCCTGCCCTGCCGGGGCTCGCCCCGCTCCGCGGCACCCTGTGCTTCTCTCCGTGCCTCTCCGCTCGATGTGGCGGCTGCTGCGGGGCGCACCGCAGCAAAAGGTTTGGGGGAGCCCCGTGATTCCCTTCGCTTTTCTTGCGAGGATCACCGAGCCGCAGTGTTCCGCATGTCCCGGGGGTGACAGTGGCGGAGCGAGGATTTAGGGTTTCCCGCTGCAGCTACTGCCCCGTTAAGGATTAAAGCATTTTTCCCTTCAAATTGCAATGCCTGGGGGGCGGCTCTGAGGCGGTCCAGGCTTGACACCCCCAACCCCATCCCGCTAGAATCGCTGCTTTTTAAGTGTTTGCGTTATGGACATAGCTGACATTTTAGCACAGCTCCAACAGGCTGGAGGTTGCATATCTTTTTCCAGATAGATTGAAAGTTTCTTTTCTTTCTTTATTTTTAGCTATCTTTGACATTTAAAATCTGAATATGCAAAAGGATTTAGCAGACAGGAAGAGGTTTGATCTCATTCCCCTTCACTAGTGCCAGGTGCTTTAGAGAAAGACACACAACACTAGAAAAAAATCTTTCAGAAATAAGTTTCAGTGGGCTGTTTATTGTTTGGGGTTTCATTTGATTGTTTGTTTGTTTGTTTGACCACAGGCAGGTTTTGTTTGGTTTTTTTTTTTTTTTTGCTTCTCTCCTTGTCAGGCTCCTTGTAGTGTCCCCAGCCTAGCACGGGTTCTTGTCACCTCTGCTGTCCCCCCTGCTCAGTCTCAGCTCCAGCTCCAGCTCAGTAGAAGGAGGCAGGAGCAGGACCTCTGAGCTACCATGCACTAGAAGGGGGGCTTCAAACTCCAGATCTGAGTTGTAAATGACTAAATCCCTTCTGAAGAAGCCTTCAGGCAGATATCTCAAGAAGAAACCCTTAATAAGAGTCGTCTCCTTTGGGGAGTAGATTGGGAGCAGTTATCTCTTTAAAGCAGTTTTTCCTTTTTCACATCACGGGCCCTCTCTGCCGTAGTCTTGATTTTCATTTGGCTCCAGGCTTGCAAAATCGGATTGTCTGGAATTAGGAGATTTGAGTATTGTTCCTCTTGATGTCAAAGAATTTCTTTCCCCCACCAAGAAGGAATATCACACAAGCAGGATCAGGCCCCAGTGGAAGACAAGTCTGTGGGCAACCTACTCAGGGCTCAAAAGCAGTGATATTTAACCTGTTGTTATGTTGCCGTTGTCACTTACTTCTTATTGCCAGATCTATAAAAATATTTCTCCAAAAGCTAAAAGAACATTGCTTATCTCTTTCCAGAGACATCCTCCACTCCTTTGTCCTGACTAGCAAACACTGGCTTCTGGACACCCAGGGGAAAATCTTCCTCCAGAGCCTCCCGGTTTAAAACTAAAAATCATCTTGAAGCCAGTGGGCTACAATTCATTTTATTACCCCAGTGTTAATCTAGGATAGGTACATAAAAACTGTTAGGACAATTAATCTGAATTAATTTCCAAAGTGAATTGAATTAAATTGAATGAAGACCACCTGAATTCTGAATAAGAACAACCTTCACAGGGGTTTCACGCAGTTTAATTAATCCACTTTTAAATTCTCACCTTCAGCTAATTTGGGTTATTTTCCTGA
Source organism: Origma solitaria (assembly GCA_013397895.1). Taxonomy (NCBI): domain Eukaryota; kingdom Metazoa; phylum Chordata; class Aves; order Passeriformes; family Acanthizidae; genus Origma; species Origma solitaria. Next base: position 537,438 of record VZRL01000181.1, read on the forward strand.
GTGTCCCCACGTAGGCAAAATCTTAGAGGTAAATGTGACTCGGGGGAATTCCTCTGGATTTACCCAGATGTAATTTAGAACAGAAATATATCCTCTAATACTCTTTGACCACGGCACAGAAATGATGCAGAAATGAGAGATATATAAATTGTGCTGCTGCAGGGAGCTCAGCTTTGCGAAGGAAACCTTTCCCAAAAGTTTGGGGGTTTTATTGCTTTTCTGCCTGCTCTTTCCCTGTACCTCTGTGCATATAAATGCAGGTCCGTGTGTATGCAGATGTACACGTTACGGATGTGTGCTCTATTTGACTTTGCTCTGTTTGTTTAATCCATTAAAGGTTCTCCTCTGTGCACCTGGGACTCCCATTGAAGTTAAACTGGGAGCTGAAGAAACAGCAGGATCAGCTGGCTGGGAGAGAGCTTAGCACTGCACCTCCACAGCTGAAATAGGATGGCAAATCCGAAGCCCACAGCCACTCAGGGCCCAGCAATCTAGGACAAATTCACAAAAAGCAAGGTTGTCTTTCAAGGAGCAAAGCCCCTTCTACTGGCTGAGGAAGTGTAGTCAGCTTTACAAAGGTTGTAGGTACAAGTGATATTGCCGCAATACTATCACAACATCGCAATATTTCTGAGATAATAGTCCTCCACTTTTAATGGTGCAAACAACTGGAGCAGGCACAGGAAGGTTTCAACTCTCTCCTCCCAAAAAAGTAATTTCAAACTGCTGTTCAAATTTGTTATTTCTGCATATAAGGTAACTATACAAGGCACCTGCTTTTTTTAAACAGTTATTTTAAAAATTAAGGGCATTACTTTCCTTCTGAAATCAGTGGCTGTAGAACTTGTGGGTTAAAGCACCCTAAATTGCTTTCATGACCAATATCATAGAATGGTTTGTTTTGGAAAGAACCTGAAAGAGCATTTGTTCCTAACCCCCCTGAGATGGGCAGGGTTATCACGAGTGGCTCCCTGGTGCCTCTGAGGACAGATCCTCTAGGTCAGAGCAGTCTTCTCCAAGCAGATACTTGTGCCAAACGTCCCAGATTGTCACAATAACAAAATCTCCGAAATAACTCTTCAAATAACCATATCAGTGGGGTAAGGTGTAGTGATGTGATCATGCCAGAGCACATCCAGAAACCTGAAATTTTACTCCTTAGTACAATGAATTACTGCATGACCTTGCAGAGAGCCGTTTATAGACCAACGTTTTAAAGATAAGCTCTCAAATAAGAGTGCCCTGTGAGTAATCTGGTGTGCTGCTGATCTGTCCAGACTGAGCATTTCTGAAAATCAATCTCCTTTGGATTGGGATTTCTCAGTTGACATACCTAAGTTGGAAAAATACGACCTCTTCTTCAAGCCTCAATTTATGCACCCGAAAAGGGTGCGTGTATGTGTGTGAATGTGTTCAGGGAACATCATTCATCTGCCAGCATCTCAGAGAGATTTTGTAAAATGTAGTTGAGTTAAAATCTCAAACACACCCTAGCCTTCATTCTTTCTTTTTCATAATGCAGTTGAAAATAAATAAATAAAGAAATATCATAGCTAAAAGCATCCCTGAAAAGCTGCATAAAATGAAAGATTGCCAGAAATTCAGAGACTATGTAGTAACCTCATGGTTTGATTCAGGTATTCCCAGACTCATCAGGACAGAAGTTTCCTGCCAGTCTTTCCTCCTTGCCATCCAAATTTTAATTTCGTGCACCTGATCAATCCACCTCCTGATTCATTCCTTTCACGAATTTGGAGGCATTCTGGAAAAATTCAAGGGCAGGTTGGGTGAGGCTTTGAGCAACCTGGTCTAGTGGAAGTTGTCCCTGCCCATGGCAGGGGGATGGAATAATATGCTGTTTAATGTCTCTTCCAACACAAACCATTCTATGATTCAAAATAAATTGGTCCTAACAATTTGTCAAATCTGAAAACATAACAACAACCCAATGGAGTCAATCTTTACAATGGACCCAGGTGATTCTTTTTCTGTTTCAAAACAGAAAAAGAAAATTTTATGTCACCTACACCAAATACAAAAAGTGATGATATGGCCTCAAGTTGTGCCAGGGGAGGTTTAGATTGGATATTAGGGAAAATTTCTTCATAGAAAGGTTTCTCCAGTGCCACAGGCTACCCAGGGCAGTGGTGGAGTCCCCATCCCAGGAGTAATTGACACTTGGGGACTCAGATTAATGATGAACTTTGCAGTGCTGAGTGAATGGTTGTACTTGAAAGTCCAAAAGAGCTTAGAGGTCTTTTCCAAGCTAGATGATTCTGTGATTCTACCACCTGATGCTTCCACCACCTCCTGCTGGAGATGGGACCACAAGCTGATGCCTTCTACCTTGACATCAGCTCACCTAATCACCTCTACTCCTACCTTGCCAATTCTTTTGTTGCTGCCATCCCCTTAATTATAATTTAGGCATTTCCAGAACCCAGGACTTCACTGGTGTAGCAGAAGTTTCGAGGTTCAGTGAATTTTCACCAGTGGCAGAACCTGTTTCCTCATGCCTTGCTTACTTTTTCCAGTTCCTCCACTACAGTTCAGATTCCCTTTATCTGTGATAACCCCTCTGTCTGCAGGGTCACCTTTCAGCCTCAAGTAGTGAAATGCTGCAGAGAAAACAGAATTTTCTGCCTCCATGAGAGGAGTGCTCCTGATCACAACAGAAAAATACTGAGAAGGGGCTTAAAAATATCTTCAGCTAATTTTGACATCAGGAAAAAAAAGTTACAAGGATTTGTCCCTAGCATAAACTTCTGAATAAGTCCCTGTACTAGGTACCTTAAAAAAGGGCTTTTATTTCACAATGATGCTAACAGACTTTGGTGAGCTGATGTTTAGAAATCAAGCAACCACATAACTAATTTCAAAGGAGCACCATAGCAGATCAGTTTGGCCCAGAAATTAAAGTCTTTCCTATAGGCTTTCGCTGGTGATTGTTAATTAATTGATAGGTGATAAACACAGACACCAGTTTTGCAGGAGTAGAAACATGAGGATATCATGGACTAGCTTTACTGGTGTTATGCTATTAAGTCACGGTCCAATCTCCAGGAAAAAAACCCTGCAGAGAAGACATGAGAGGCATTTTTGAAGAGATGTCCACAAGCTGTCTGCAGCCAGGCTACTTTTTGTACAGCAGAGTACCCTTCTTTGGGCCTGACTTTGTTGGTTTTTCTCTTTCACAGTTCCAGCCCCAAACTGGGGTGGATGGTTGAGGTCCTTGGTCAGGCTTGGGGTGCACACCAGACCTGCAGGACAGCCCAGTCCAATTCCTTCTTTTGCTACCAGCTGCTGCTCATGGCTGTGTGTGAGCCACAAGAGAGGTTTTATCTCTCCTTGTGATTCACAGAGTCACAGAATGGTTTGGATGAGGTGGAACCTTCATGATCATCCAGTGTCACCTCCTGCCATGGGCAGGGACACCTTCCACTGTCCCAGGTTGCTCCAAGCCCCGTTCAACCTGGCCCGGGACACTGCCAGGGATCCAGGGACAGCCACAGCTGCTCTGGGCACCTGTGCCAGGGCCTGCCCACCCTCCCAGCCAGGAATTCCTGCCCAATGCCCAATCTAAATCTGCTTCCTTTCAGTTTAAAACAATTCCTCCTTGTCCTACCTACTTCTTCCCAGGACAATCCTAAGTGCCCACAGTTCATCACAGCAGGGCTTCAGGAGGCATCTCTGGTGCCTGGATTGCTGCTGGAATATGCACACACTGTGCTTTTACTCCATGAATCCCTGTCTCAGGAAATAAACCCAAAATACTACTCAGTGAGACACCCCTGCTCCCCAAACCCACTCGTCCCAAGCTGTCCGGCCCCCACTCTGCCAAGTGCCACCTCTGCAGTAGATGAGGCAGACACGTGTGACCCTCAGGGAGGCAGGACAGGCGAGTGCCGGTCCCACGGGGACAAATTCAGAGGCCATCTCCTGGGCATGCATTCAGCCATCTCTCTCTTGAAGGGGTGTCAGTTTCCCAAACCTCATTAGCTAAAGCAACTCTATAAATTGGCTGAGTTTTATGAAAGGAGGAGTTAGAGCATCTACTTTGACTATTTATATTTGCTGCTGCCAAAGGAACTTAAAGGCCATTAGCAGCCCTGCTGGTCTTTCAGGGTTGGAACTAAACACCTTTAACCCCAGAGGGCTTCACAGCAGTAAGAAAAACCCCACGCTTGTAAGGTCTCCAGCCCTTTATTACTTTTTTCCATCATGATTACCTTGGCTCCAGAAAGTTTTAATACCGTTCAAAATTCAATCCAGTTTTATTGACATCTCTAGTTTTGCCAAACAGTTAAACTGAAGCAGACGGCATGAATTTCAGTCAATCAATATTCATTTAAAACTGGACACCCATATGTAAGCATACTCTCTCCTTGGCAATGAGTAGGGAGGCTAAACAATCAATCCACACTTGTATTTAAACTCGGCGACTGCATTTTCAAAAACCCCCACAAAAGGCAAAATTGAATGGTTGAATAAGGCAACATGTGATTTCTGTTATGTTATTATTAATAATTAATAATTCACTTAATAACACAGCGGGAGCCTAATCCAAAACCAACTGATGTCAATAGATTTCTTTCCAGTGCACTCAGTAGCTCCAAAGCAGACACAAAAGCTCAGGTTTTTAGCAACATTTAAGCACATACATCCTGTGCTGGACTCAGACACCTTCACGGCCTCTTGGCTCAGAACAAGGCAGTGAAGTGGTGGTGATATGGTACAGTGAATATTGGAGAGTGCTGGGTGTAGGGTGAGTAACAGAGAGTGGATCAAGAGCTCTCCAGGCATGTGTGGCAGTTTTAGATTTAAATTTCGGCTTTACAGCACCGGTTGAATATGCCCACCTCTTCTGTTATGGGTAAACACTGTGTCAGACTGATGTTTATTCTGTAGTGCTTCAGCGTAACAAGCGGATTGCATCCATTATTGACAGGCTGGCACAGCTGGGGCTGTTCCCCTGCACAAGAGAAGGCTCCAGGGAGAGCTCCGAGCCCCTGCCAGGGCCTGAAGGGCTCCAGGAGCGCTGCAGAGGGACTGGGGACAAGGCATGGAGGGACAGGACACAGGCAATGGCTTGCCAGTGCCAGAGGGCAGGGCCAGATGGGATCTTGGGCAGGAATTCCTGGCTGGGAGGGTGGGCAGGCCCTGGCACAGGTGCCCAGAGCAGCTGTGGCTGCCCCTGGATCCCTGGCAGTGTCCCAGGCCAGGCTGGACAGGGCTTGGAGCAGCCTGGGATAGTGGAAGATGTTCCTGGGATTGGAACTTGATGGTCTTGAAGGTCCCTTCCAATCCAAGCCATTTGGTGATTCTGTGATTAACAGGTGTCATACGTTACCTGCATCTCCATTTTAGGCTCTGGCTGTGAAAAGATAAGAAGGTCCAGGAAACAGCAAGCTGTTAAGTTTACTTAAAACTTTCCCTGGCCTTTTCCTGTCTGCCATCAACATCTTTAAGGCAGCTTCTGAGAAGTGCTGTGGCAGACAGACACCCAGGCCCTGGACATCTGGACCTTAAAGCAAATATTATGGTTGTTATTATTACCGTTTTGCCTCCCTAATTAACCAGTTGGGCACTTGCCAGCTCTTTCTCTCCGTCTTGTAGGGGTTGTTTCCATTGGGTTTCAGCAGACAGTCTTACTTTAAGATCCCTATTGATCAGCTGCCATTCTCACATGGTTAAAGCACTCCTCTTGGGGAACTCTCTAGTGTTTTAAGTGCACACAGTTACTCTCATGACTGGCTTGTAAACAGGTTTTAATGGGGCTATTAGTGTAAAAGGACAGGAAACTTTCAAAAACAACCTTTTAAATATTCATGAAGATGTTTAATCTGGTGCTTAATCACCACTGTTTGCATATCAGAAAAGCGGGGGGGG
>VZRL01000181.1:543351-711755 GCA_013397895.1 Origma solitaria
GTATATAACAGAGGGGGGGGGGGGGGGGGGGGGGGGGCAGCAGTGCCTCGCTGTTAACTTCAACAGGACATTAATAAACGATCTTAGACCCACAATTAATGCCCAAATGGCAGCCAAACTCTTAAAAAAAACATGCCCCACCTTCTGCAGAAGACCTTCCCAAAACTGGTGTCCAAGGAGAGCGTTAGCTCCCGGGAGAGGAGTTCAGGGCCAGGCTCTGCTCTTGCCCATGTTGAGCATGGCGTGACCTGTACCTTCTGCTGTGTCCCAGTGGGTCACAGGGGCACCAGAGTGGACCTTTCTGCCTGTGTGGAGGATCCGGAGCCTCAGGGGATCTCCCAGAGCAGCTGTGCCCAGGTGGGACGCACCATGTCCTGTGTCTGTCCCGCTCTGGGGCTGGATGGGCTCTCCAGGAGGTGCCACTATCTCCCCACTCCCAATAATGGTTCATTCACTCGTGTTTTCCTTCCAGCAAAGCTCTGGTTCAGACTTTCAGTTGGTTTATGCTGAATAAATTGGTGCAAGGGCATGAAAGGCCCCTTATTTAACTGGTTTAAGCAGTGATTTTATCCCTATGTCCCATCATCTGCAATCCGTACTGACTTCTCCTGGGCATTTGCTCTCTGCTCTGACCTGCCCCAGGAGCCTCACGACTTGAGTAAAGGCAGAGTGAGCTAAACACAGAATTCCAGCTTCTGTGTTGCTTTGGGTGTGGACTTTAGCCATTTCCTTGGTAATTTTTGTAATACATGTTTTATTTTCATTTAAAAAGTAGAGGCGGAAAGGATAGTATTTCCCCAGTGGGAGAGACTTCATGCAATTTTAAAAACGTGCATTATTTAATCCAGCAGGCATTAAGATGCCTTGAGCTGTTAACACCTGTTGTGGAAATCCATAATACACGGGCTTAAAAAACCAACAACCCTGAGAGACCCATAAAGGTTCCTGCAGAGCTGTCGTCGCCTCTTGTGTGTCAATGAGTACTTAAGGGCCCTGAAATCTGTGGCTGAACTCACTTACTGAGCACGTGCTTTCCCTTCAGCTCAAAAAAAAAATCCTTAGAATAATTTCATTGAAAAAAAAAGAATAATGAATATGAAACACCAGTGAACTGCATTTCTTACACAAACCTCTCATGCATTTTTCATACATTTCCCCACCCAGGCGCCTAAATGCACCAGCTTATAGTCTTTGTTACTACCTTGTAAAACTCCATGTAAAACTTCAGCCAGAGTACTTTTTAGTGCTTTGACACATGGCCATTTAACCTAGGTCAAACCCAGGCAGCCTGCCCTCAGCTGGGGAGGTCACCACCATCTTCCACAAAAATAGATAAAAAAAATTACTTTCCAAAATAGGAAGTGCAAGGGGAAAGCAACACTCCCAGGGGAAAGCGTGGAAGAAACTCTTAAGTGTGATTTCTCATTAACAACACCTGTGCTCACTTCATCTTCATAATCAGCAGAAACCTGTTACGCTGTGAAGTCCTGGCGGTGCTGGAGCCAGTGGAAGTTTTCCCATTTAAATAATGGGACCCCTCTGACGGGACCTCTCTGATGGGACTGCCTGAAATTTGGATAGCTGCCTCCAACAAGGATCTGAGCCCCCCAGGGTGTGTTCTTGGCCTGCAGCAGAACTGACCCATGTCAGACTGTTGGCACCACATGGATGCTTCTGCCATCCTGCGGTGTCTGAGAAGTCCTGGGGGACAGGAAAAAGGCAAAAACAGTACCCATCTTTAAACAAGGACAAAAGCACCTCCCTGGGTGTTTCCAACCTATCAGCCTGACAGCTGTGCCTGGGAAGATCAGGGAACAGCAGCTGCGCTAAGGGACATGGAGGACAGGGAGGTGATTTGAGGCAGCACGGCTGCACCAAGGGAAAATCCTGTCCAATTCAACGTAGTGGTGCTCTTTGATTAAGTGACTATGTCAGTGGAACAGGGAAGAGCTGCAGATGGCATTTGTATGGACCTCTGTAAAGCCTTTGACATGGTCTCCCGCAACACCCTTCCTTTCAAACTGGAGAGTGATGGATTCAATGGGTAAACTACAGATGGATTAGGAATTGGTGGTTATGTCCAGAGGGTTGTGGTCATCTGCTCAGAGTCCTGGTGGACACCAGGGACAGGTGGTGTCCCTCAGAGGTCCCTGTGGGAACCTGTGTTATCGAATATCTTCAGTACTGACACAGAGGGGTCAAGGGCACCCTCAGCAAATCCGCAGGTGTCACCGAGCTGAGAGGTGCAGCTGACACACCTGGAGGATGGGATGGCACCCAGAGGGACCTGGGCAGGCTGGAGAGTGGCCCATGGGGATCTCATGAGGTTCAACAAGGCCAAGGGCTGGAGCTGCACCTGGGTCGGGGCAGCCCCCGGGATCAATGCAGGCTGGGCTGAGCAGATGGAGCAGCCCTGGGAGAAGGGAGAAGGTGCTGTGGGTGAGAGCAGACCTGCCCCAGCCCTGAACCCCCCGAGCCCTGGGCTGAGCCCCAGCGTGGGCAGCAGGGGAGGGGGGGATTGTGCCCCTCTGCCCCTCAGGTGAGAGCCCACCTGCAGAGCTGCCCCAGCCCTGGGAACAACAGCACAAGGAGCTGGAGCTGCTGGAGCCACTCCAGAGGAGGCCACGGAGATGATCAGAGGGATGGAGAACCTCTGCCATAAGGAAAGGCCGTCCCACCCCTGGAAGTGTCCAAAGCCAGGTTGGACAGGCCTTGAAGCAACCTGGGATAGTGAAGGTGGCTCTGCCTATGGCAGGGGGTTGGACTAGATGACCTTTAAAAGTCTCCTTCCAGTCCAAATCATTCCACAATTCTATAATTCTATGATTCTATGATTCTATAATTCTATAATTCTGTGATTCTATGATTCTATAATTCTATAATTCTATGATTCTGTGATTCTTTGATTCTGTGATTCTGTCTAGGTGTCCTGGGGTCTGGAGGCACACAGGTGTCTGCAGGTGCCCTTGTGTCCCAGCTCCCAGCAGAGCCGGGAGATCGAGCTGGAGCACGCGAATGATCTGTGAGAGAAAACATAAATGTCTATTGCCATGTGAGGTGTCCAGGGCTATCTCGGGTATCACATATGGGGTATCACATATGAGAGGGTTGTGAGGGGTCAGTGTCCTTGTGGAGCAAGAGCTGAGGCCAGCTGAGATGACCAGAGTCCCCTCAGACATGACTGGACACTTTTGTGGTGTGATTTGTGGGGATGTTCTGTGCAGGGCCAGGAGCTTGCGGGTCCCTTCCAATGCAGAGCATTCCATAATTCCATGATTCCATGATTCCTTGACTTACGCGGAGGGAGCTGGGTTGAGTCCTGTGCTCACCAAAATCCCCCCCACCAGAACGACTCTGCATGGCCTCAGCTACAGGAGACAAGTCCCACCTTGCTGCGGGGTAAGACAAATCCTACAGCTGAAAGAGAGTTTTATCACAGGGATAATTAGAAACTTTCCTACCTGCCTTTATTAACTAAATAATTTTATAATTAGTTTGCAGCACTCAAGCCATTTCAGCAGCAGGCGTAGAAATCTCTGAGGAAGGCTGGGAATACCAAGATTGTTTATTCATGGATCCTAGGAAATTTTTCACCGTGGCTGTCTCCTGTGGTGGAATCCTTGGGGACCAGTGAGAATCTCAGCAATTTTATGAAACTTACTTAACAGTCTATCGATGTTCAGATGAGGAGAACAGAAGGCAGGAGGACAGGTGACATCGCCCTGAAGGAAATGAAAGGCAAAGCTGTCACAGGTAGGAGGAAAGTCATGGTCAGGCTCAGACTGGGAGCTCATTTTGACTGTGGTTATACACCTGGCACATGACTTGGGGACACTATTCCAGTCAAAGTTTCCCTCTGTTTCCCTGTTGGAATCAGAGGATTTTTTACATCAGAACACAAATTAGATGTTTTTCAATATTATCCTGAATTTCTAGACACCTCTGTCTCAGCAAGGCACAGATTAAGTCCCACTTATCTTTTGCTTGAGTTTTGCAGCTTGGCACTCAGGTGATGATGCCTTTCTTGAAAGGATCTCATGGAACTTACAGAACAAGGCTTTAACACCATTAGACAGGACCTTATCTTCAAGTAAAGTTACTCAAACTTATTCAGCCAGAAAATTCTGAGGCTAGAAATAGAGCTGTTCATTCTGTTTTGTTAATCATATGTAGCATATTTTTTAAATAACATTGGTCACAGATGATAATTTTAATTTGTCTAAAAATGCTTCTCTCTGACTGATAAATATCGATGAATTGCTTTGGAAAATATTTCAGTAATGAACGTAGGAAAAATGCAAGAACTGAATCTATTTTGAAAAGCTGTGGAATTAAAGAAAGGTGAATTTTTTATATTTTTAACAAAAACTGATACTTTCTCCCCAAAATGTAAAGAAAAAATAGGAACACATGGAGTAATCCTACTCAGCCAGAGTGGTGACTCCTCGTGATCTCTTCTAAGATCTATCCTAAAACTACACCCTGCACTGGAACAACAAAAGGAAGAGAATTTTCAAAGTTGTTTTTCAGGCATAGAACCACGGATTGGTGTGAGTTAGAACAGGCCTTAAAGCTCATCTTGTTTCACCCCCCCTGCCACGGGCAGGGACACCTTCCACTCGTCCAGGTTGTCCAACCTGGCCTTGGCTCTCACTTCTCACTGGTTTTCTTTGCAGCTGGGTGCCATACCAACATAATTACTTTGGCTTCTGTGGTTGTTTCTGGCAGATAATTGTGGGGTTGAGATTAAATCTTTCTTGACCAGCCTTGTTTCCTCCATCCCAGATGCTTTGGGGTAAACCCATGACTCACTGTCCTAGCTCTTCCTCATTGAATGAGATCAGCAGCTCATCATGAAGTCTGCACAAGGAATGAAAACCTCAGGCGATTTTGGGAAGGAAAAAAAGAAAAACCCAAACGAGAGGACAACTTCATGACCGTCATTGCACCAGCAGTGGCAAAGGGCACCACTGGACAGAATGAACTCGAGAAGAGAACACTTCTGGCGACATCCCTAAATAGATGTTTATTTTTAACCTTCACACCCAAGCCTGGAAGATCCTTTTCTTTCTGCAGGAGTCCTGTATTAGTGCTCCAGCTGAGGAACATGCATTAGCAACTCTTAGTCTCTTGTACTGAGCATTATGTCTCATCTTTGAAGTCAGATTAATGGAGATTAGTGGTACCACTTAAGAGTTTAAACATCATTCTGACCCAAATTGGTTGTGCAGGCCCAATGCATAACGTTGCACATGCAAGGCTCTTACTGTCCAGGAAGTGATTTCACTAATTGTTTCAGAGAAGAAAGCTTGTGTTACTTTCTGCTCTAATCCTGAGGTACTGCCCCCCATGCTTTCCACATCCACGGTCAAACACATCTGGTTATCCGTCTACGTCAGTATCCATTTAATAATCAAAGATCATTTTGTTATAGCTCCAGTTGGCCTGTCTGCTTGCCTTCCCTGAGTGATTTCATCCATGCCTCTGATCTGTTGGATGTCTGCTCCAGTTCCCACAAGGAGTGACACAGGACTTGAGGAAAACCGACAAAAAACAAACAGGCACAGCACTGAAGAAACTGCTGTATTAAAACAAATGGTTTTAATTATTTAAAATTAGATGCCTTGGCAGAAGCCACGCAGAAACTAAAAACAGAGGAAGCAAAAATATTCTTGTTTAAGACTACAGAAACAGAATTGATCCTAATAAGTCGAGTTTATTTTTGTGAAATAGTTAAAGCAAACCTCTTGCATTTCTCTGGCTGTGTGACCAAAACCAATTTGGAAACACGCTGAACTTTTCAAGAAATCATTCACTTAGTTGGATTTGGTCCTGGTGTTATAAAAAACCACAAAGAAATAAGAGAAAAGAGCTTTTCCAGCGTTGCTTTTAGCATTTCCCATGGGACTGTCTACTGCTGTCAGCTGTTTTTTGGATGGAGCTCTAAGAACAAACTCTCATTTCCCTGTTCACAGGCCTGGCAGCCCTTGGCTGGCTCACAGTCTTTGTTCTACCTCAAGGGTCTGCACAAACGTGTGAGACCCAGATCCAATTTATGCCAGTTTCGATGGAGTGGTTGTCCTGATGTATGTGACCCAGATTCTCCATCCAGCCCAGGGAGGGACAGAGGTGTCTTTGCAGCAGATTGAGCACCCGAGGCAGGCAGACTTTTCCTGCCTTGGTTGGCTTTCAAGAGCACCTCCACTTGGCAGAAGAGGAATTTATGTGGTTATTTTAAGAAGCCTCCCCCTTCCCTAAATAATGAAGATGGAGGTATGTGAGTTCGGCACGCTAAATCACTGCGGTGACACATCTCCGGGCTCTGCTGAGGAGCAGCAAGTGTCAGGGTGCCATGGTTTACTGTCTCCTGCCGGTGACTGGCCAGGTGTGTGCTCCGCTCTAAATTAACCCAAGTCCAGGAGACAAATTCCCACCTCTCTCAAGAACTGCTCAGGCAGCACTTTTAATAACTTATGTCCATCTCTCCCATCACGTGCTGGAGACGCTACACCTCCAACGCAAGGAGCAAGGAGAGAGCTGCCTTTTAACCACCACCCCTTCCTTCAGCACCCGGGGTTCTCCCTTGGGCTTTCTCATCGAAACACTGACCCACCCTGACCCTGTTTAGCTGTTGAGATCTGACAAGATCACAGCCTGGGGTGGTATGGCTGAATTTACATGTGCTTAACAAATTGCCTGTTCACTCAATTACATTTTATTTAATCATCTGTAATCATATAAATTATGCCTGATGGTAGTAAATGTTCATGTCAGTTCCTAATTACAGATTGATTAATTGACTGTGGTGATTTGTATTACTTATATAAGAGTATATGAAGATGTGATAAATTATTATTAGTATGCAACATTTCATATGAAACATAGGGGAAACTTTCATTTCTTTGACACTTTGATACTTAAGGGTATCAAATATGTTTTTGCATTATCCCATGCCCCAAAAAGGGACACTGTCACTATATTAAAAAACAAAAACAAAAACAAAGGAAAGAAAATACGGTGTGTGTTGCTTGGTGTCTAAGATCAGGCTTCAAGCAACTAAAAGCTCTTAAAGATTCCATCCGCCAAAAATTTGCCTGTTGCTTTCCATTCACCTCAGTATTGATCTGGACTGCACATCAAGTCAGGTTTTAGCATGAAATTCAAGAAAGTGAGAAAAAAATTTTTCTGATATCATCAGCTTGGCCACACCACTGTCCTGGTAATCACTGAGTTTGGAGGGCAGGTGGAATAAACCCAGACTGACTATTAAGAAGGAATACTGTGGGATGAAGAATGTCTGATTTCCCAGATAAATATTCAGCTGTCCCAGGCTGCTCCAAGCCCTGTCTAACCTGGTTTGGAACACTTCCAAAGATGGGGCAGCCGCAGCTTCTTTGGGCGCCTGTGCCAGGGCCTGCCCACCCTCCCAGCCAGGAATTCCTGCCCAAGATCCCATCTGGCCCTGCCCTCTGGCACTGGCAAGCCATTGCCTGTGTCCTGTCCCTCCATGCCTTGTCCCCAGTCCCTCTGCAGCTCTCCTGGAGCCCTTCAGGCCCTGCCAGGGGCTCGGAGCTCTCCCTGGAGCCTTCTCTTGTGCAGGGGAACAGCCCCAGCTGTGCCAGCCTGGCTCCAGAGCAGAGGGGCTCCAGCCCTGGAGCATCTCCGTGGCCTCCTCTGGGCTCACTCCAACAGGTCCATGTCTCTCCATGACAATATCAGTTGTGATACTCAGCACACATTCCCAGAAGACACCAGGAACTTTTAATTTGTCTGCCAGCACTGTGACTCCATTTCTGTGAATCCATTTCTCAAGGTCACCTGGTTCCTCCCACGCAGCATGGCAGTCATCCCGAAACTGAAGGTTTTTGTGTTTTCAGAATGTCTACCTTTTGTACCAAGGTCATTCACAGGCATATGACTACTGGAAAAATCAATCCTCGAGGAGCCCCACTAACAAACCATCCCCAGCCCAGCACTTCTGTCACTAGTGACTCTTATTTCCCCTACAGGTAAACACCTCACAATTTTCTTTCTAAGTCCCCATTTCTCCAGCTCCAGTAATCCACCTAATCCCTCTCTGAAGCGAGGATAAGAGACACCTTTTTCATTCCCTTATCTAAAAGTTAGGTCTCTTATCAAAAGAATATGCTAAACACAAGTGACACTTTCTGTCTTTGGAAAACCCCAGTTACATTTAAGATCACAGCTCTACATCTGCAGCCATTCTTCCCTCCAAATTTTGTTGCTGTTTCATCTCCTTAGGGAGGTTATAGCATCTAATAAACTGAAAAATTAAAGGCCTAATTTATTTTCTACTTCTTTGTATCTGGGGTGGAGATTCTCCAGTGCCTCACCTAGACTGAAATAAGATCCCCATCATTTTCTTACATCTCAGAAGTGGTAATTTTCTTTTTTTTTGCCTTCTTCCTTAGTCCCCAGCCTACCTGTGCTGCTCTGCCCAGCTGCACCTCCCTCCCTGAAAACTGAACCAAGGCTGGATGTTGAGAAGTAAAAGCAGTGTGTGTCTGACAGCCATCTGACAAGAAGCTTTTCTTTAAAAATGTCTCCCCTGCATCTTCCAGGAGCCCATGGACACAGACTTGCAGTGCTCTTTCCCTGTTTTGCCAAAGTAGGCGTCTATCCTTACATCCGCAGGATGGGTGACCACATTTTGGCCATTACCCCTTCAAGGAACACTTCTCTGAGCTGTTACAGTGACGATGTGTGAGACATCAGCTCTTGGGAGTGGCATCCAGATAATTATCCTTCTATAATCCACGTCCAAGAGGAGGCTCTGTACTGCCCCCAGTGGATAAGAATTGGAGCCCATCTCAAAACCCTGATTCCTGAGAGCCAAATGACTCCATCAGCTTGTCGTTCTCCTCCAGGAGAAAATGTAGAAATTTTGGTTAATATTGGCAGGCATGACAAAGGCAACCCGTTTCTTACACCTGAATTTTGTCCTCCAGCTACCCTGGTTCAAACGGGGTGTGTAGCACATATCGGTAAGGCTTTTAGGTGGATATACCTGTTTGTCTTGCACTCTGTCTGCGTGTCAGTGCTGTCAGGTGGGAAATACCAGGTGTGGGTTCTGTCTTAGCATCTCTCTCTTTTGACAGGAGAAGGCCTCTCTGCAAAGACGAGTGCTCCTGCAGCACAGGATTTCTTTCTCCCAAGCCCCCGGGAGAGGCTGGGCTGTGCACGGAGGTATTTTAGCAGGTGTCACTATCACGACTTCTCCCACAAAATCAAGGATTATCTTGTTTGTTTGTTTGTTTGTTTGTTTTTATTTTCTTCCCTTTCTCTGTCATGGCACTGCGGCTTTTTCTCAGACCCGTCTGCAGAAACTCCTGACTCTCGCTGCAAGAGAAACACTGCTGCCCACAAGTATATGAGCTTGGATAAATTGCTTACCCATCACTGCCTTGGCTTCCCTACCAGAAAAATCAGTACAGAACCGATTACAGAGTGAGGTCTATTTAGCTAATGCTGATAAAGAGCCGTGGCACTGGGCAGTAGAAACATCTACCATGTTGCTTCTGCTAACGTGGTCACTTACATTCCTGTGTGTAAATAAATCTTGAAGGGGAAAAGCCTCTGGGATGACCAGGAAACACACAAATGCTGGAAATGTCTCATCCATTTATGGTGATCTGAATTTCTGAGCTGGAGAGGAGTGAGTGGAGCTGCTCTGTTTTCACTCAGGTCTTTAGGTTTTATATTCAGGCTTGGCTGTGTGCCCTTTGGGACAGAGAGGATCTTTTTGCTCTGTGCTTCTGCCCTGCAGCCCATGGCAAATCTGACAGAAGAAGGGGTGCCAGGGAGGGACTGGGAATTCATCCACCTCTCCATTCACCTCCCCATCCACTCACCTCTTGGCTGATCTGCCCACTCCCATGCAACAAACTGATCCAAAACCCCCAAAACTATATTTCCCACTCCTCTTTGAGTCTTCTCAGCTCATGACCTGCCAGCAGACTTGCCATAATTAGCTCATTTTTACAAGTTTAACAGGATCCCACCCTTTTTTTTTTGACAGCCTGTTGCTCTAATTTTCTGATATTCGTGGAGATTCACGGAAGCTTGCAGGGAAGTCAGGCAGGAGCACTGAAGATGGCGATTGAGAGAGCTTTATTTACAATACTTTCTTTATATAAGCATTAATAACCTAACAACTATTGGTTGGCAGTTTTCCACCTCCTAAAATGATAGGTTACAACCCTACAGCATCCAGTACCAAAAACACTGAGGTTAGAAAAGTACAGAAATGCAATTTATCTCTATTCTCCATGAGAAAGAAGAGAAAGATTTCTAAAACAGTGCAACTACAACAGCCCTCTAATGCTTTCCACGAACAGGGCGGAAAACGTTACCCGGCAGCTCAATAGACATTTCCATAACCAGCTGTTTAAATCATGATAATTGTTTTTACAAAACTAATCTATGTGGCCAAACAAGCAGAACTGCGCTGGTGCTTTTTAAAAATGCAGTAGATCTGTAGTTGATGCGCTAGTATCAGTTAATTCTCATAAAAGGTCATTAATGGTGCGTACAGTGAAGTGCAGGACTGGGCAGGATGGGTCAGAAGAAGATGATATCTGTGTGATTGATGTACAACACTCAGGGTCAGAGCATCGCAAAATTATTCTCTTCAATTATTTACATCCTTCCATCTACTGTGTGGTGGGCTTGGACCTGTGCAAGGAGTTTCTGCTGTCCTTGCAGGGTTTTTACTTTTCATCAGGTGTGGCATTCATTTAAATAAAAATTATCTGGTGAAATCCTGTCCTGTTTCCTGCGTCTGACAAAAACTCAGGGAGGAGAGTGGGTGGTACTGCTGCAGTCACTCTAGGCTGGGGAACTCTGTGCTCCCTGACATCGTAAATCCTGCGAGTCCATTCCACATGAACCCCTCACGAGGAGATCCCACGGTGAGGTATGAAATTGAGGCTGGGAAGAAAGATTAAGGCTGCCAATTTCATAACAGATGATATCCTTGTTATCATCACCAACAACAGTGAAGAAGTTTAAATGCTTCTCTCTCCCTACCTCCAAACCTTCATCAAATGAAATCCAACTTAATTTTTTTTTTTTTTAAATTCCCTTTTATTTTGCTGATGGCAACGGCGTCAGGCATGCCATATATCAGCCATGATATATAGCCTTACGAGCTGGCTGTTGACAACTTATGGCTCTTTTGTCTGGGTTTGCCTACTTGGCTGTTTAATTACGTGAAGTGCCTGTTTTCCACGCGACACTCATTTCATACCAGCGGCTGCTGGAATTCATGGATGGTGTTATGTTTACATCAGCCATCAAGCTGATATTTCAAACACATTAGCATGACCACACTGCAAAATATGTGGTGGGAGGAGTTGCTACTGCAGCTCTTTGGTTCATCTGTGTGAGCTAAATCAGCCAGAAGAATATTTCTTAGAGTAAAGTGATAGAATTCTGTTATTCTGTCAAAATGTTTCTCTTTGTAGTGTCAATACCTCCTTGCATCCCTTTTCCTTTTTTTAATTTATTTAATGTTAATGGCCTTTAAATTATTGACCATAGCAATTTAACTTCTGATGAAAATAGCAATTAATAGAGAGGACATTAGAGAGAAGAATCCTGAGACTTTATGAGTATGGATTACTGTAAGGCTACATAATAAAATGATTACAGCATGCATAAAAGGTCATTATTGCTGTAATAATGCTGTCCCAAAGTACCTTTTTCATTCTGCAGGACTGAAACTTGTTACCAAACCTAAATGAAAAGCAGAAGCTTATGTCTCAGACCTCTGTTATTGTGAAACTTTAAAAATTAACCCAAAAATCAGGCAACCATTTTTATTAGTGTTGTTCAGGAAACTGTTCTCCCATCCCTTTATCTCCTGAAATATGAAAATTTAAACAAGCAAAGGGGCAGTATTTTTAAAGGAGGAAATCTGGAAGTTTTGATGCAAGGGTCACTGATGTTTTTGATGAACTCCATGTAACCACAGCTTGAGGTCCTTTTTGGGATCCTTGTCTTCTACTACCTAAAGTAATAAAAGAGCCTGAGCCAGAAGATATATTCCATGTCTCTCTTCTCTTTAATCTGCAGATGGTGCCTGTGAAATAATACTGAGTGGACATCTCATCTGAAGAGCTAAATAAAGTGCTGTCTTAGGTTTACTCAAATGAGCATATTTTCTTATTTGCCAGTATTTGAACCAAAGTAAAATTTCTGGTTTGGCGTTTTATCTTTGCATACTCTTCTAAAATGAAACAGAAGCAGTCAAAATGAAAATTGAAAGAAAATAGTTCAAAGTCTGCTAACTGCACTTGAAAAATGAAAGATACCATTTTAATCGTGAAATTTTGGGCTATGTCTTCTGAGCAGTCACTCAAATGCACCGTGAGTGTGCCAATAGTCTCAGTTTCCTTCCATGGGGCTCTTTTGGTATTAAATCTTAAAAGAAACTCTTTCTGCTCCATCCTGGGACACAAATCTCTCCCATCCCACTTCCATTTAATATTTCTCATCCCACCCTTCTCTCTTGTGTCCTCCCTTGTGTCCCTCCAGCTCAAACCTCTCAGTGGCTGAAGGTGATGGCCTTTTATTAACCATCCTCATGGTGGCACTTCTTGCAAGGCCAAAAGCTGAGCCCCTGCTTTGGGACATCCCTGTACCCACTTTAGTGGATTTAGAAACACAATTCCTATTTACCTATAAAAGGCTTTACACCCTCAAATCACTTTACCCTAAAAGAACTTTGGAGAACCTCCACTGAACATTGCAGGACTTGAGTGATTTGCCCTTTTGGAAGAGGCAGAGGTGCTCTGCAATTGTCTTGTGGAAAAGGAATGAGGTGTAAATCCCAATAGCCTCATTTACCTTCAGGGGCCTGGCTCAGGCCTTACAATTCTAAACAAAGCAATGCCCAAAGACCATCAGAAAAAATCCCACCTTATATTCTCGTCTACATAGCTACAAATGCTCATTCCCATTTTAGTCTCTGTCCAGAGGACGAGAAGGCATAAGGCATATAATTTCAATTAATCTGAGATCTGCAAGTATAAGAAGCTATAAAAGAGCTTATTATTATTTATTTCTCCAGGCGTTTTATCTGTGTACCATTAGAGATGTATAGCTAAATGTACCTTCTATGTCAATGATAGTGCTCTGTGAAATAGCAAACATTAAAAACCCATAGGAAAGGTTATTCTTTCACATCTGATGGAGGTTTCAGTAAAATGCTTGGGTGGTATTTCACCTGGATGCCAGAAAGCTGTATACAGGGACTCAGCTATACAGACTTCTGTCTTGCCCTGTGCTGGCTCTGCTGAGACACCTCCAGCCCTGGGGACAGCTCTGGGCCCCTCAGGACAGGAGAGACACTGAGGGGCTGGAGCGTGTCCAGGGAAGGGAACGGAGCTGGGAAGGGGCTGAGCCCCAGCAGAGGCTGAGGGAGCTGGGAAAGGGCTCAGCCTGGAGAAAAGGAGGCTCAGGGGGACCTTGTGGCTCTGCACAGCTCCTGACAGGAGGGGACAGCTGGGGGGGTCGGGCTGTGCTCACAGGGAACAGCGACAGGAGGAGAGGGAACGGCCTCAGGCTGTGCGGAGGGTGGGGGTTAGATTGGATATTGGGAAGATTCCTTCATGGAAAGGGCTGTCCAGCCCTGGCACAGCTACCCAGGGCAGTAATGGAGTCCCCATCCCTGAAGGGATTTCAAAGCCATCCAAAGTGTGGATGTGGCAGTTGGGGACATGGGTTAGTGGTGGCCTTGGTAGTGCTGAGGAAATGGTTAGAACTGGTAATTCTGGAAATCTTTTCCAACCTGAATAATTCTGTGACTATCCATAACCCATAGCTGGGTTTTTAAGAAGACTGTCAACGCTGTCCGTGGATGTATTCAGCACCTAAAGTGCTGTCATCTCACTAGGTTCAGTGTGACATGGAGATGCTCTACCTGACTGCTGGTAGAGGTGAAAAAACATGCAAAACTCTGCCCTTTTCTTAAAGCTCTGACACAGTGTATTTGGTTAATTGGGGTTTTCTAGTTTGTGTTGGCAAAGGTCCTGAAGATTGTGTAGAAAATTAGGGAGGTGAAAGGGGAGGGAAAGCGCATGCAGGGAGGCAAGCAGTAGATCAAAGAACTGGTGACACTTCACAGGATCATTCTCCTTGTCCTTCCCTGGCCTTGCTCTCCTTTGTTGTGTGCCACAGGTACCCAACCCAGCCCTTTTTTGTGCTGATCCAAGCTTCCCTGTGTTATTAAGAATATTGTGTACACAACACACAAACTGCATTAGCCCAGTGTTTGAGCTCTGAATAAGGGTGTCCTCGTGTAGGTTAAAGGTTTGAGGGAGGAAGAGCCTCATCCCTGTTTGAATTTAAAGCACATGTCATAAATGATACAAGGGTACAAATTACATACCCTGCTAATTGTCTGATGCCATCCCATGGTGCTCCAGGCTTGCATGCTTTGTGTCTTCAAGTCTTTCTGTCTACATCCGCGTCTCCCCTGTGTGGGAAGCCAATTGTTGCATAATAGGCTGGTGTTAAATCAAGAGGGGACTGAAAAGGGATGGAATTTCCACGGTGAGCTACAGAAGGCAGGGAAATTACATGTCCCATCCTGGTGCCTGGAAAATGACTGGTGGATGTATGCATGCTTCTCTCTCTTGGCATGTCTTTGTGGCCGCAGTTTGTGACAAGACTCTGGGCAAGGCTTTTGGTGCAGGCCAGCCATGTCTGTTCTCATGTTCTTACCCAAGCACCAGCCTAGGCCTTCAGCCTTTGTGCTGGTAACCTCAGAGCACAGGCTCTGATGGAGCACTTTGGCACTGTCACCCAAATCTGACCCCTGGAGGGAGCCTGGCCAAGCTGGGCTTTGTGAACGTGTGTGATGGTGTGAGCCCGGGCGCAGGGTGAGGGGTGGAAGCTCTTCCTTAGCAACATCAGGCAGCCAAACCCATCCTGAGTGTGTCCAGCGAAGGAGAAAACACCAACTCTCTGGGCAACCTCTGCCAGTGCCTCACCACCCTCAGTGTAAAACTTTTCTTCCTTATGTATTTTCTAAATCTTTTCTCTTTCAGTTTAAAACCATTCCCCATTGTCCTATCACTATGTGCCCTTGTCAAAGGTCCCTCTGCAGCTCTCCTGGAGCCCTTCAGGCCCTGCCAGGGGCTCGGAGCTCTCCCTGGAGCCTGCTCTTGTCCAGGGGAACAGCCCCAGCTCTCCCAGCCTGGCTCCAGAGTGAGCTGCTACAAATGAAAGCGCTGCTGAACCCTAAGCAGAGTGTTCAGAGACCTGGTGGGACCCTTCAAATATGGGGCACTGGAGGTGAGAGGAAGCCCCTGGCTGCAGGGAGGTTGGGGAGTTCCTTGGGGAGTGGGAAGGAGACACAAATGTGCTGTGGTGAGCATGGGTGTCAGCAGCACCCATGGTGCACAAGAGTGACAGCCAGAGCGATGCTTCCTTCCTGGAGACTCACTGCATGGATATTTCAGCAGCTGCTGCCACCCTTCATCATGCTTTCCTGCCCCTGCTCCCCTCCCTCCTCTTCTTAATGATTAAATGACTGCATTTGGTAAAGGCACAATAGGAAAAAAAAATTAATAGAGGCCCCTCCATCTCCTCCTGAGGGGGGCAATGGCACAGAGGCATCTGCGTGCGTGTTTAATGGGTTCAATTTCCTTTCCCTGCCATGGTTTGGTGGCTGACAAGGGAATGCAGCAAGATGGTGGTTACTGCTGCTTTATTGAACAGGGCTCCACGAACACTCACTGGGGTATAACGTGAGCTGTGCCCAGGCTTCCCTCTCCTCAGCATCTGTGCGCGTGGCCAAGGGCAAGCGTTTCCTTGAGAAGGATCATCCCCCTTTTCTCTCCCCTCCCTCTGCCCCTTCCAAAGTAGCCAAACCGACACATAGGATGCTGGAAAACTGGATGTGCTGGAAAAGCAGAGCTCCCGGAACGCCCCTCAGAGTGCCATAAACGTGTGTGGAAGGAAATTAATTGAATGCTGTGTATCGAAGGAAATAACAGTAACAATAATCACGCACATCCCTAGCAACTAGAGAGGGAAAAGATCTATGTGGGTCTTTCATCTCTTCTCTGCCAAGGAGTGATTATTCTCTTCCCCAGTTAATCCCAGAGCCATCAGGCAGATATTTTGAAGAGGGGAGGTGTTTTTTGAAGGGCAGGTAGGTGCTAACACCACAAGAAGAGGCACAACCCTTTGGCACATTTCAAAGAACATGTTGGAGGTCTCACTGTGGTGCCAATTGCTGGAGCAATCCTTATCCACAGTGGCCATGAGGATCAGGATGGAGGACTCAGAGCTCAACCATGGCATTGGGCAGCACAGCAGATGGGGCTGTAGAATCCCAGAATGATTTGGGTTGGAAGGGACTTTTAAAAGTTTCCTGAAGAATCCCCGGCCATGGGCAGGGACAACTCCCTCTGGACCAGGTACCTCAGATACACTGCAAGGTTGGAGTGGCTCTGCTGGCATAGACTGAGATCCTGTGGTGGGTCTCTGCTTGGGGTGTTTTTGAAGCCAACAAGGTCATACTTCGTCAGAGAACTTCAGATCCCACATGCATGCAGATTTTTGCCCGTTGGTTGAACTGCTGTCCTCAGGTTTGTTTTCTCCCACAGAGCCACCCAGGTTGCAGTGGGCTATGAGAAAACAAGAGGTTTCACCAGAATCTAGGCAGGATTGGTAGCCACGCGTGGTTGTCCTCTTCTTCCTTTGCAGGATACATTCTTTATTCAGGACCACAGACCAGCCTTGAGCTGAAATATCTCTCCCACAGGCAGTGGCTGGTGAGTGGTCCTTCCACTCCTAGTGGGGAGGCTTGGAGGAAACTCATGGCCATAAGAGACCATGGAATTTGCTTGGAAGAGCTGTGCAGGTTGGGGATGGGGTCTGATCTATGGAATGGCCTTCCAGCTGTGGCTCACAGGATGTAACCAAGGAGTGGGAGGTGTCTGGCTGGAATAGTGCTGTGAGTCGGATGGACTAAATCCAGCCCTTTCCTTGAAACCCTGACAGCTGCTTTGCCTCTCTGCACCTTCGCTCCCCATTTATGAGGAGCTGATGAGAATATACTTCTGCTCTCTCACTCCGAGGCGTCATTCATTAATAGTTACAAAAGGTTGTGAGATCCTCAGATGGCCAGTGCAAGAGAAGTAATTATTTATTAACAGCCTCTGTGAAGGTGTGGGCAGCCATATTACATCTCTCCAGGGTATTTAATTTAGGTGCTGAGCATTTATTGTGAGTCTGAAAAAGTAATTGCTGGTCTGGGCAGCAGGAGGTGGTGAGATTTTTAAAATTTTTTTTGTACCTCAATTAAATGCCTATAAATGCAGATCATCTTTTTTTACAATGGAGATAAAGAGTCAATACCAAGGGACTTACAGTCCTTGAGACTTGTACTGAGGCCAAGACGTGTCTTTGTTCAACCCCCTGTGGGAGGGTGCCTGGGGATGGTTGGGGTGATGGAGGCAGGGACGTAGTGCTGCTCTCCCCTTGGGCATCCTTCAGGTGTCGGGCAGGGCTTGCTTTGAGCTGAGCTGGCGGTGGACGAGCTTCTCCTGATGAATTTCCCCTGGGATGGAGTTCACCTTGCCCTGCTGGGGCTGACCCCTCCTGCCCAGAGCCTGCCCGTGCCCTCCGCAGGTGTGCAGGGACAGAGCTCACCTCGCTCCCGACGTGCCTCCAACGCGGGGCCTTTGCCATTAAGCGCCTTCCGTCTCCTTTTCTTTTGTTAAAACCAAATGGAACAATGTAATTAGCTTGTTACAATTAAAGTGACTCGACTGGATAAATTGTAATCACCCAGACTGAAGTTAGGCATCCCTGCAGGTCCCGGCCAGAGCAGCTGAGCTGCCTCATTTGCATAATTAAAATATACAAATGATAATGGATTTTGTACTCAATTTCCAGCGGCTGTAAATTCGAGAAACTATGAAATTAGAATAACTGAGATGGAACCCGCCTTGAGGTAATGAGGATGACAAGTTTTGACAGTAGGGGTGTTTATAACACTAGTTTCTCGCTGCAAAATAAATAAGTACAAAAAAGATTAGACAGTGATATTACTTAATAGTTCCATGGACAGTGGGGAAAGGAGATAGACTGGTGATTACCTCTGCAAATTTACGCTGCCTTTTTGACAAGCTCACTCCTAACCTTAGGGGACACCTTTCTCCTGATTATGAGAAATTGAGAATGAATTAAATGCATAAAAAGGGTTGTCACAGATAGACAAACTAAAGGAAAAGAAATGAAATTAGTCTTGCCATTTTAGCTTGCTGCAGGAGGAGGGGGGAGAGGGAATGGGAAAAGGCTGGGAGAGAGACTCCAGTGCTCCTGCAAGGAGGAAATGAAGAGACTGAGTGGTCCGGAACCACAAGAAATGGAAAGTCCTTGGGACCCCAGGTGAAAAAAAGAGAGGGGAAAAAAAGAAAAGGTAGGTAATTTCTTGTCCAGGGCAGCTCCAGGTTCTGTCTGGCAATGAATGGTGGTTTTCCATGAATGGTGTTTTGGTTTTTTTTTGAAGAATTCCTCAGCAAATATTTTATGCCTCCATTTTTAAGCTTCTGGATGTCCTGAGACCCCCTCAGAGCTGGAAATCTGTACCAAACCAGGAGTGGGCAGATTGCTTGGCACCTCTGACTTCTCTTTACAGACACTTCCAAAATAACAGCAGTTTTATGAATATACAGACAAAAAACCAAGCTTGTCCAAAATCGTTCTGCAAAGCCAAGTAAAAAATTACTGCTTCTGTTCTCCTCGACTTTTGCACTTAGTCCAAAAGAATTAATTAACAATTTAATGTGGCCACTAATGGGTTTTTTTGCAACTTTTCACTCTTTCAGTAGGACATTCAGCAGCATAACGAAAACTGAACCTGTTAAGACCAAGTGTTGAGCAGCAGATGTCCCTGGAAGGGTGCAAAAGTGGGGGGCAGAGGGTTGGAGCCTAGCCTGGTTCAGGTGAGCAGGATTTACCTGCTTCCAGTTTCTGTGAACTGTCCCCAGGATATGCTGATTTGGCTTTTTACTCCTCCTTTTTTTTAGCTCTGATAGGAACTGCGGTGGTCGGCCCAGATGGAAATCTCAATCTGACAGACAGCTGGATTTTCCAAGGGGTTAAAAATGGGGACTTGTTTGCTCTGGAATTAGGAAATGTGTTAAAAATTGATTGAAGGAAAGCTGGCATGATGTTGGTGCTGTTTTCCTTGGCCCCTTGTGGAGGCAAGGGTGGGACCATGGATGTGCTGTAGCATTGGGGACCAAACCTGCCTTTGCAATGGATTTGGAATGATAGCTCCACCATCTCCCTCCTTCTCCAGGATCCCATGGATCCCATACTTAAAAGCACTTAAATTTTTTGTCCTTCAGTGAAATTCTTCTTCTTGCCCACAGCCATGGGTCAAAACAGTGCACTGCTCCATATTTATCCTTTTAAATGTCCCCGGAATGAATCCTGCCCTCTTCCAAAGGGTCCTGCTTGTTTTCAGGCCCATTGAGTCTTCCTTTCCTCTCTTCCCTTTTCCCTAGCCTTCAGCGTGTTTTCAGTTCAGGTACAGCCGTCATTTACATTTTATAGTTTGCTTTACAGCATCTTGTTATTGCGTTATCTGTTAAAGAATGTATTTTTAATGTGCTTTATAGCATGCTTTATAAATAAGTTATTAAAGAATGTACCTGCAGCTAGTGATCACTTAATAAATATTAATAAAGCAATTCCAGATGAGGCCATCATTAAGAGTGTTGCAGAACACCCATGCTAGTTACCTAGAAA
Organism: Origma solitaria; assembly: GCA_013397895.1. Taxonomy (NCBI): domain Eukaryota; kingdom Metazoa; phylum Chordata; class Aves; order Passeriformes; family Acanthizidae; genus Origma; species Origma solitaria. The sequence goes on from VZRL01000181.1 coordinate 563,149, forward strand.
GAGTTTCTGTGCTGGTTACCAAAAAGTTCAGAAGGGCTGTGATGGGGAGAGTTGGGAAGCAGAGGTGGGAAGGAACAGGTTTCCCAGAGAAGCTGTGGCTGCACCATCTCTGGAAGTGTCCCAGGCCAGGTGGACATGGCTTGGAGCAACCTGGGATAGTGGAAGGTGAGTTGGAAAAAAATTGTATTTAAGGTCCCTTCAAACCAAACCACTCTGTGATTCCAAGATTCTGTGAAGGACACAGTTATGCAAAGTCCTTCTGCCCTGGAACTCCAGACAGATATGGTTTTTGTTTTCTTTGTGTTTGGCTCATGGTGGGTTTTTTGGTGCGGTTTTTTTGGTTGGTTGGTTGGTTGGTTGGGTTTTTTTTGTTGTTTTGGTTTGGTTTAGTTTTGGTTTTGGTTTTGCTTGGGTTGGTTTAATTTTGTGCGTATATTTTTTAAAAAAAAATGAAATACCGATAGCAGGTATTGATGCAGTACCAATAGCAGATATTAAGAACGGGAAGGTACAAAACGAGAGAGGGACTCTGAAGATACTGCTGGGTTTGTGTCCATTACAAGAGAGGACCCCAAAGGTGGCTTTGTAGGAGGTTTTCTCACTTCATTGGCTTTTCCACTTCTGCCTAAAATGTTATCTTAGCCATGAGAAATGTGGAGATTTATTCAATCCTATTTCTGTTTCCATGGGACTGAATCTGTATTTTTTGATTGCCAATAGACTTGCAGTCCCATGGTAAATATGGCTATTTCCTTCCATTTTGTGAATCTGTTTTGGTTCTAACTAGAGGAGGCTTAAAAGCATTCATGGATGGGAGACCTGATGACAGACATAGATCTTTTGTGTGGGGAGTAAAGCACCTAAATCCAGGCAATTCACAAGATTATTTAATGTATAACAATGTATTAATAAGTTTATAGACTCCACAGTCTTCAGGATCGTGGGCAGCAGCTGTGTGAGTCCCAGCACTGTCCCGGACATTGTGCAGTGGTTGCACAGACCTGTCCTTGGGGTCTGAGACCAGAGCAGAACAACAGGATGCTCACTTCTGTTCATGAAGGTGCTGATGGAGGACACCCAGGGGAGGTTTAGGTTGGATATTAGGGAAAACATCTTCAAAAAAGGTTCTCCAGCCCCTGGCACAGCTGCCCAAGGCAGTGGTGGAGTCCCCTTTCCTGCAGAGATTTAAAAGCTGTGCGGGTGTGGCCCTTGGGGACATGGGTCAGTGGTGGCCTGGGCAGTGCTGGAGAATGGTTGGACTTCAAGGTCTTTTCCAACCTGAATGATTCCATGATTCTGTGGGTCCGAGGAACTTCAGAACACTCTTTGTGGCTCCCTATCCATGTTCCTGCCCTAGGCTGCGTTCCAGAGCAGCAAACCTCTGCCAGCCATTAATATCTGCCATGCCTTTTTTCTATATGGTGCCACAGTTAATTACGACCATTGTGGATATATTTGTTTCTCCATCAACATCCACCTCCTTAAATCATGTGCGAGGTTCCTCCCACCCAGGTTTCCCTGCCCCACTCCATGACCCTTATTCAGATCCACCTTTCCAGCAGATCAGAGGCTCTCCCAAAGGGGAGAATGTGCTTCCTGAAGGAAGGGGCAGCAAAGCTTCCTTCCACCTCCCCTTTTTGGCTCTCACTATGGGCCAGGTACTCTCCTCCCACAGCCCAGAAAGCAAAGAACAGGTTTGAAAATTCCCTCTTCTCTCCGCAGCTCCCATAATTGCCTTTGACACTGTTTATCATCTGTGATAATACAGCCGTGCCCTGTTACCTCCAGCTGCCCTAATTCGTGTTATCAGTCTGGCGCCATGGAGAGGGAGGTGAGAGGTACAGAGGAGAGGTGAAGCCATTACAGAGCTGACAGGGCAGCGAGAATGGAGGGTGGTGATGGACTAGCCATCACTTGACCTGAATGCACACATACATCCTATTGGATTGACCTTTCCCTGAGAGTAATGGATCTCCTCGTGCATCATTTTTGCTACATTGCTGGCCATTCCAAGGAGATGGTTTCTGGTAATTAAGATAGATCCCTCGTATAATCCACCCACAGTGACAATCAATAGGCACCTCCAGAGGGATATTTCCAGATTATTGCTATGTCAGCGCAACTTTTGGAAGCTTTGTAGATCTTACAGCGAGAAGCACAACCAGGAAAGCAACACAGGGATGATTTCTGTGGAGGCAAAGCTTTTGCAGGAGCCTTGCAGGTGTTTGGAGGTACATATGGATCACCATGCCTTCTCTTGTTTGGGATGACAAATAAATAAGAATTATAAACCCTAATACTGCTGTAAGGAAATGTTGCTGCAGAAACTCTGCAGTCCTGCATGGTCACAAGTCTACTACAACAGCAGCACAGACTCAGAATGGAATGATGGCAGTAATGTGCCGAGCTGGCCATGAAGGCCAGTGGCCACCTGGCTTGTGTGTGCCACAGTGAGGCCAGCAGGACCAGGGAGGTGATTGTCTCTCTCTACTGGGTCAGGCTGCACCTCCAGCCCTGGTTTCCATTTCGGACCTCTCAAAACAAAAAGAACACTGAGGGGCTGGAGTGTGACTGGAGAAGGGAATGGACCTGGGAAGGGGCTGAGCCCCAGGAGAGGCTGAGGGAGCTGGGAAAGGGCTCAGCCTGGAGAAAAGGAGGCTCAGGGGGACCTTGTGGCTCTGCACAGCTCCTGACAGGAGGGGACAGCCAGGGGGGTCGGGCTGTGCTCCCAGGGAACAGCGACAGGAGGAGAGGGAACAGCCTCAGGCTGGGCCAGGGGAGGCTCAGGTTGGACATCAGCAGGAATTTCTTCACAGAAAAGGTTGTTAAATGTTAGAAGGCGCTACCCAGGGAGGTGGTGGGATCCCCATCCCTGAAGGTGTCCAAGGAAGGAAGGGATGTGCCACTCAGTGCTCTGGTCTGGGCAACAAGGTGGGGATTAGTCACAGGTTGGACTCCATGGCCATGAAGGTCTTTTTCAACCTAAATCATTCTCTGATTATATAAATCAAACTCTTTCTCTCACTCTTTTCAGTGGAGAAGGCACTTTCTTACTCATGCTTGCTCCATTTTTTTGAGTTTTGAGTTTTTAAGGCAGGGGACAAAGGCCCCCAGCTCCATACGCAGGCACAAGGCAACAGGTACCAGCTACAGGCACTTGCAAAAGTGGAACCAGGAGAAAAAGCTTCGAATTCATTTGCAAACTGAGCATCTTTGGTGGAGGTGTCCTCCCGGGAGTGCACGTGAGAGGACACAAGTGCCTCTTGCGCCTCTTGGTTCAGTCACTTTTCTGGTTTTTAGCCGAAGGTAATACAGCACTGTCTTCAAATTCCAGAAATTGATCCAGGAATGAAACCCCTGCATGTTGCAGCTGTACAAAACAAGAAGCCACCCAATTTGTGCTGCCCCCTTTAATGGTATAAAATCTGCCAGTGGAACGAGGAAATTCAAAATGTTAAGGGCGGCTCAGTTCCCTGGCACTTGAACCAGATATGTGAGGACATTCCCTTGGAGCTCATGTCTATTGTAATTAAGAGAGGACCTGGGATCCATGGAGTCTCTGCATTGCATCCTTGCGTCATCCACCAATTCCTGATGCTCTTAAGAATGTCTCTTTACTTATTTTTGGCTCATTTTGAGCAGATCTGACTATATAACATGTATTCATACCCCACCATGGAGCCTGGAAGAGAAAATACTAATTCTAGAGAGACATTCTGAGATCTCAAAATACTAGACATGGCAATAAACAGCATTTTTACGGTCTCTCAGCCTGTGTATCATTTGCTGTAAGAAATGAGAGCAAAAACTGTGTTTTTGAATAGTTGGGTCTGCCTCAGTACTTTTTTGGGGAGTTCAGTAACTCATCTAATCAGAGAGACACATGAGCAGCTTTGGTGTTTTGGAGCTTCAGAGTGAGGATTGGCTTTACCCTCGTGTGGTAAAACCCCTGCTGATGACAAGAGGCTCTAAAATTTATTCCCTTAGTCATATTGATCTAAGAAACGCAGCCAAACACGAGTTGGGATATGCACTTTAAAAATGTCAAGGGGAAATTATTTCAAGCTCTGAATGTATGTGAAGTTAATAACTTGGTTCTTCCCATTTCCCTTTTTAGCTTTTATTCTGGATTGGTGACCTGATTTTCCAGAAAGGGATTTTTGGTGGGTCAGTGGTAGGGAGGGATGCAAATGATTCCCTGTAAGGTTCAGACACCATTTTTTGCAGCCAAAGCCTGGTCTTCTTACACAGTCCTCTGAGGGCTTCTGGGCTGAGAGGAAACCTCCAGAGTGTGACTTTTTTTTCTTACTGAGCATTTCACATTTACATGATGCATACTTTTCATCCGAGTCATCTTCTAATTTGTCTTTGTTCTGGAAACAGCATCTCCAGATGTTCCAGTAAAAAGGAAACACAGAAAATCCCTCTTTCAAGGGAAATTCTCTTATGGAGGTCCCCGACCTTTGAATTACATTCTGAACATTGAGACATAGAGATACTCTCTCTCATCTCCAGATTTTGTCGTTAATGTTTCCATGAATTTGTGGAACATTTCTGCTCTTTGTCCCTCCTAATCTTTTAAATCAGCTTTACATACCTTCTATGCCCAGTTTGATCTTCACGGCTTTTCATATTGTGGGGTTTTTGGTTTTTTTCATTATAGTTTTCCATTTCATGTTAGCACATAAAGAAAAATGCATTTTATTGGAATAGCTATGTCACAGCAAAGATTATTTTTCTCCCTGTGGATGAAACCAGATAGTGTTTTTCATGTGGCTCATGTTATAACAATCTCACTCTGGCTGTATGGCCAAAACCTAATCGTAGCATTTTGAGAGGAAAGTCTTATTATTTAAATGCAGTTTCACCCGTGATACATTTTAGAGCTATAAAAGAACATTAACTGGTTCTTATTTTATTTGTTTCATAATACTAAGGGTTTATATGAATTGATAAAGCTCTTAAAAAGTCGATTATATTTGTACCTCTCCGCACTACTGCATGTAAAATTTGTAAACAATAATAAAAAGAGATCTGTCCACCACTCAGCCAGTGTAATATCCTTTTAAAAAAGTATGGGTGCTTTTCCAATTGGACTTAGGAAAAAGAATCTGATGGAAGATTTCTCTTAGCCCAAATCAGCAGTATCTCTTTGGGGATACAGAGGCAAACCCTACCACAGCAGAGGGGCATGACATTAAACACAGAAAAGTCTTGAATTCCTACTGGGGCAAAGATATGCAATGCCAAAACACAGCTACTTTGGAGGAAGCATGTGACTGAAGTTTTTACTGAGTAATTCAAGAGTTTTTAAGACTTCTAAGCTCCCGAATGATTTCTCCCCCCTTGATAACTCCCTAAGAATCACAGAATCACAGAATGGTTTGGCATGGAAGGGACCTAAAAATTTCATCTCATTCCAATCCCCTGCCGTGGGCAGGGACAGCTCCCACTATCCCAGGTTGCTCCAAGCCCCATCCAACCTGGCCTGAAACACTTCCGAAGATGGGGCATCCACAGCTGTTCTGGGCACCCTTTGCCAGGGCCTGCCCACCCTCCCAGCCAGGAATTCCTTCCCAAGATCCCATCTGGCCCTGCCCTCTGGCACTGGGAAGCCATTTTCCCTTATCCTGTCACTCGAGGCCCTTGAAAATAGTCCCCTCTGTTTTTCTTGTCAGCTCCTTCAGGTCCTGGAAGGTCACAATTAGGTCACCTTGAAGCTCCCTTTCTTCAGGCTGGAAAATCCCAATTCTCTCAGCCTTTCCTCACAGCAGAAGAGCTACAGCCCTCTGATTATCTTGTCGTCCCTGTGACAAGCTACTTCCAACTCACCTAGCTGTAGGATTAGTAGGTCCCCCCTATTTCATGGTTCAGTGTTACAAAGTCATTGATCTGCCATCACAGGGTATCGGCAGCAGGTACCAGCCCATCACACCCACCGTCAGGATGTGCTTTGGAAAAAATCCCCCACATATTCTGTGACTTATTTAATCTGATCTTGGAAACAATTCCTAGTAAATAAAGGACCACGAATATCTTCAGATCTTGAGGAACAATCCTTTTATGTGTGTGTGTGTATGTGTGACTGTGGATTAATATCTTTCTGAGCTCCAGTGAAAGGAGCCATTATAAAAATGAGGTTGGCTAAGATGATTAAACATTATTTACAGAAAGGACATGGGTTTGATTAAATCATGGGGGGAGGGGTCTGGTTTATGGTGACAGGAAAAAATACACGTCGTTCAACGGAGGTGCTTGTTTCATTTCAGTAATTAGAGACTAAAGCAACTTGGACAGTCTGTCAGCTCCAATATGATGGCATTAACTGGTATATCATGTAAATAAAAGCTGTGTGATTAGATCAAAAATTAAAGGCCCATAATTTTTCCTGTTACCTGGCAATTTACTGCTGAGGTCTGTTGAAATGGACTCACCAAGCACCCACCTCCAAGAGTAATTATTTGTAGGACTGCATTTTTTAAAACTCCTTTAATGGTTTCCCTTCTAGAACCCAGTTAAGTGACCAGATTTTGGGAGGATCTGGCTAGACAGCTCCACAAAGCGATCTGATGGTGGCAGAGTTCAACATCTGAGGTTCCTATTAGCTGCTTTTTTTCAAAATCAGACCCTAAAAATTTCTGCTATAAATATTTTTTTACCTAGTCTTGGGTCCAAGTTTATTTTATTAGTGTGGGCAAGTGAGAAGGAGATTTCAGTGCTTTTCCAATAAACTCCTTGGCATGACAGAGGTATAAAATGCAGCCATCCCATCCTCTATGTATCCTGCCCAAGGTCTGGGCTATGCTGGAATCATACTGAAATGCAGACCGGATGAGGGTGACTGGAAATCCTTGCCAGGCACCTTATTGAGGGTAAGTATTGGTAAATTATGGGAGCTGCATAGAGAGGAGGAAGCTTTAAATTGCCGAGGGTGTATAGAATGGTTTGAGTTGGAAGGTATCTAACAGAGATAATTTATTAAAAATCTTCTTTTTCCAGGGTAACTTCTTCTTGGAGGACACCTGACTGCTTCTGTATACCTCAGGTCTAAACCACTGTGGAGAGAAATGAGAAATCTGTTTCATCCTTGCACAGAGGCTAAGAACAGGTTAGGAAAATTGCACTCAAATAGGACCCATTTCTCCTGCCCAGCCAGTGGGGCCACGGACACCTGTGGTCAAGGAGCTCTCTGCATCTCCATACGTACAGTCAGTGTATTGTCTGGTGAACTTGATTTTCTGATTTTTTTGAAACCCCCTGGGTGTGTCCCACTGGCAGCTGTGATTGTGCCACCCTTCTCAGTCTTCTGCTCTGGACAGCTACAGCTTTGTGCTTGAAGCCAGCACCAGCGTCACCAGAGCAAGACCTTTCCAGAAGTGTGATCTAGACAGAAACAACTTCCTGCAGTTACACAGCCTGAGGTATGTAGGATACAGCCACCTGATCTCCCAGGTTTTTCTGGCCCTTGGGAAAGATAGAAAAAACAAGCTGGCGGCTGGGGTTTCTTTCTCTGGGAGGTCTGCTGGGATGCTGCCTCTGGCTCTTTCCAAAGGGACAAAACGCTTTCTCAGTGGTTTTATATTTACAGTCCCCGCACTAAAACAGTTGCCTGTTTGCACTCCGTTTTGGGTGAGCTCTTAATGTCAGTTTAATCAATACCTGAAGCATTGTATTCGTCCGCATTGTGCTTCCAGAGCAAACACGGATATTGGCAAGGGGGGAACGCGAGGCAGGTGTGTGCCTCTCTATCACCAGGGAGCTCATAGCAGCCACTTTTTATCTTGCCTTTTTCCCCTTATGTGGCACATAAAGGAATTTCGAATAAGTTGATGAGGTTTAATGGTCTCCAGTGATGCAGCGAGGTACTTTTTCAAACCCATAAAAAACAGAATGGGATTAAAAACAGCATTCTAGCAATGCCATTCCTGGCAGTGGCACAAGTTCCTTGCTTTCCAGGACTCTTTTGTTATTTTTTATTTATTATGCATACTGTAGTTGCATCTAAAAATGCTATTTGGAGACCACTGCACAAATTGCTGTGCATGAATACATATCAAAATAACCATTTTTTTGGCAAATAAACCTTAAACACTTTTTCCACTTGTAAATTTCATTGCCGTTTGCACCGCGCTTTCCCTTGGACGTGGCACTGACTCAAAAACGCCTTTTTTTGGTTTTTTTTTTTTTTTTTTTCCCTGAATGCAAATTGCCACTTTTATTCCTCGTTGGAATGGAGGGGCTGCTCCTGCCCTCCCTCCTCTCTGGGGGCAGGGAGTCACAGATGCTGTGGAGCCAGGGCAGCTCTCCTGTGCCAGGGGGGAGAGCACAGGGTGCCCTGCAGGAACCGCAGACCTGCTGGCACTCATCGTGCCGCCATCCCCAGCCGTCCCCCGGAGAGGGGACAGCGGTGACATCCATCTGTCCTGCCTCCCCGAGGCTGTTGCTGACAGAGAGAGCAGCAGATAGGAGCAGAGGAAGCGTTTTTGCTAATTTGTGCCTCCAGTGGGTAGATCCAAGTACCAGGCTGGGCTAGACTGGTACGGCAAGATGCCAAAAGGCAATGTGAGTTTGGATGGTGAGAAAAGATGGCAGCCAGAGACCTGGATACAGCTATTCCAGATTTACCCAGGGTTTACATGTTAATTGTATTAATTCTTCCTCCTGTGTGCGCAGCTATTGATTAGGACTCTGACACCTTTGTTTTATCCCACTTGACCCCTCAGTGGAAACCCATGCGAGGACAGCAAACATGAAATCATGGGAAGAAGTCAGGAAAAGTTCTTCCTCTATTCACATCAATGTCAACTTATATCCACATGTCCAGAATCCACACAAGCCTGTGGAAAATTGCTTTCTCACACCCCTGAATCTTTTTTCCATGAAAAGTAAAAGTAAGGGAAAATTTTATATTCTTCTGAGTGATGAACTTGCTTTGCTGCTCGAGTCTGACACAGCCGGTGCTTCCAAAGCTCTGTAGTGAATGACTTTGGTTGTATTTATTACACTCTGTGCAAGACAACTCAATATTCACATTTAGCACCTGGCTTTTGGGTTTATTTTAGGTGAGAAGGTGCAGTCCATGGTGTTATGAGCTAGGGTTTGGAGCTCCCCAAACTACAGAGCTCAGCTACGGTGCCGTGCAACCTCTTCATTCTCCATCAGGTGAATGTCATAGAATCGTGGAATCATTTAGGTTAGAAAAGACTTCCAGGAATACCAAGCCCAACCATTCCCCCAGCACAGGCAAGGCCATCACTAATCCATGTTCCCAAGTGCCACATCCACACAGCCTTCCAATCCCTCCAGGGGTGGGGACTCCACCACTGCCCTGGGCAGCTGTGCCAGGGCTGGACAGCCTTTCCATGAAGGAGTTTTCCCAATATCCAACCTAAACTGCAAGGCAGTGCCCAGCCTCGCCGCCCCAGCCAGTAGAGCTGCCAGAGGTTGTTGTGACCATGCAAAGTAACTTAATTTCTACTTTCAGGTCTGTCTCTGGCTCCCACGGGCTTGCTGTAGCTATTTACTTCACCTTAAAATTGCCACTTAATCTCTGCACTGCTGTTTCCCCACTGGTGAGATGAGAACAGGACCAATGATCTGTTAATGTTTCTAACGAAAGGGAGGAAAGCGCTGAGTGTAATTTTAATAAATGGCAGCGTGAAAGTTTTCTCTGCTCCACTGCTTTCTCTCGCAGATGATATAAACCACACAAACTATCTGCTCTCCTTCTAACACTCCCTTCACTCCAGTGGAGTTAATGTGATTTAATGCATTTACCATCCTGGCAGTTACATTTTAAGTGGCGCGCTCTCGATTGCAAATGATAACCTTTTAATGACATTTCGCCTAGTGTGCGGGGGGCTGCAGCTCCCTTGGCAGCCCCCTTTTTCCTTTGGGAAAAGACAGCCCAGACCCTGCCTCAGCTGACCTGAGCCCTGTGGCTCTGACAAGCCCTACTGACAGAAGGTGCACATCCCACCAGACCATATTTTCCTGCCATGGAGGCTCTAGGTTTGAATCCCGTGGCTGGATTTTTAACCCAGACTCTGGGATTGGGGCTGTTGCCCTTCGGTGCTTTCAGCCAGAGGAGGTTTTGCTGTGTTTCAGGCTCTGTGCTGTGCACATTGGGCTTTTCTCCTCCTGCTGCAGTTCCAGTTGGCACTGTTAAACTCTCCGTGTTCGCTGCCTGGGGATCTGCAATTATTGTGGAGCCTTCTCCTAGTTACAGTAGGAGACGCTGCGTTACTGCCATCACTACTGAGTGACAAACGAGCTTTTAATGACACCTACTCTACCTGGAATTATCTGTAAACTACAATTAAGGAAGTAGCTACTCAAGGAATTAAAGATCAGAGGAAAAATGGCATGCTTTTATGGTGACTTACGGGGAGATCTGCAAATTCATGATTGTTTTCTGTGGCACGGGTTGAGAGATGCAACAGAATGGAATGGCTTTAAATGATCTCTTCTCCACCGTCGCTGCAGAATGCCAGCACTGCTGCAGTGCTTATCAGCCCACACTTCAGCTGATGCAGATCTGCAGGGACCCCGTTGGAGTCAGTGCTCTCCAGAGTTGGCTGGCCTGGAGGTGCAGTGGATTTTGAAAGGCTGCTGTGAATTTTGGTGAGTTTGTGAACTTTGGTGAGTTTGTTAATTTGGAAGGCTCTGCTAGCAGGGTCTGAATCTACAGAGCTGTCAGGCATTTCCAAGGGACCCTAAAAGGAAACATGGTCAGGCTGCAGGAGCAGGACCAAATTAGCCAGTCAATTAGCAGGAGATCTAAAATTGTGGCCCCAGTCACTGGGACAACCTGCTAGCTGTTTCAGGGGCACCAGAACTGGAAGGTGTCCATTGCACTGGAAGTGTGGCCCTGGATCAGATATTTGTCCTGTCCTGGTGGTGGTGGTGGTGGCCACAGAGAGGACATCTGTAGCCTTCCCTCGAAGGATGTCCTTGTGGAGGAGCTGTCCCATCATTTTGAAACAGGATGAAGGAGCCAAAAAAGAGCAAATGAGAATAAAAATAATAAAACTGTAGAACAATTAAAGTTGCGGGAGATCTACAAGACCATTGAGTCCAACCATCAGACCATCAAGTACAACCTTTAATATAAAGTATAAAAAATATCTAATTTACCAATTCTGTCTTCAGTCAAATCTGCTGGAGTCACAGGAACCAAACAAACTGCCTAGGATTTCACCCTAAAAAGCATCCAGTTGTGGATCCACATTCAAAATTATTGACAGTCTCTGAGGTGATTTTATCATGGGAATCACTCTGATAGCAAACCTTCAGAGCATGACCCAGGCAAAAGTTGCCAAGTATTAAAAATAGAATCACACTAAGCAATGCCTTTTTGCTTAGTCATCTTTCCTTTTCTGTGGTATTTTATTATTGCTATTCCAATGTGCTGGTTATTGAGTATATGATTATTCTTTCAAATGAGTTTGGACAGCGTCTATAGCTTTGTAGCAATTAAGAGGCCACAGACTTTAGCAGCTCAGGAGAAATGGAATAGGTTTTAATAGCTTTATTTATCTTTAGCTTCTGCAGAGCTGTTTGTACTTCCTCAATGGTGGGCAGTTTTGTATCAATAAAAGGATGCTGGAACTTATTTCTTGTAAATGCAAGTAGGTCATTATCAATGGCATGGGGAGCCTTGCACAGCGCTCGAGAGAGACGCTTTCTCTCTTAACTCCGTCATCAATTACAAGTCTGCCAATGAATCTTGGAAAATGTGAACAAAAGCATTTTATGACCTGCCTCAGTAAAAGTCTGGCAGGCTGCAATGCTTCCTTGCTGCTGCTAATTGTCTCCCTCACAACGCCTGCTGCCAGCTTTTAATGCCCAACGCCCACATTTACCTGAGGGCAACGGAGTGAAGTCTGGCCAGGTAAGTCAGGTGCTGTTAAATCAACTCTTCTAGTTAGTTTTCTAATCTTCTAAATAATTAAATTATCACTCAGGCATATGGTGTGATTCTTGAGGCCATCCTGTGTGGGGCCAGAAGTTGGACTTCAATGATCCTAAAGGGTCCTTTTCGACTCAGGGCATTCTGTGAGTCTCTGCTTCTTGATTTATCTGTTGTTAATAGATCTTTTACGCATAACCCACATTACACGTGAAGAGCCCTTCATGTGCGATGATTACAGCTGCAGGTTTGGGAAGGGATGAGAGGCGAGCACTGGTCTCCAAGTCCCAGCTTCTCTTCCTCTTTTAAAGGATGAGAAATCAGAACTTTGGCACAGTCATACAGTCCAACATCTTCATCACCCTGGTGCAATCAGAAGATTTTGCAGCTGTCTGTGGCTTCTGTGCTTGAAAGATTGGTTGCATTCCAATGGACAACCAGAAAACAAAGCCTCCTTTTATTTCGAGGATCATATGTTACTGACTGAAGCTCAAACGCGATTGTCACTAAATAGTGAAACAGTATAGAAGGAATGGGAACTGGTCCATCAAGGACAATTCACACCTAGCTTTGTTTCATTTGCTCCTTTCCTTGTCAAGTGATTAAAAATCTGATTTTCCCGGTCACCTCTGATTTATGATGTTCTCAACACTGCACATATAAGTTTGTTACTGAGTTCTCACTCTGTGTGTTTTTATGTCAGTTCCCACTGGAGCTGTCAAACAACTTCACTCCAGCTGCCCAAAGGAATCAAAGGCACGCTGAGCAGCGTTTGAGTTCGAGCTTAAACACCATCAGAGGATTTCCTTGTACAGTTTTTACTGTATTTTATTGAGTGAGTCCAAGAAATTTCAACACCTTCAGGTGTTTTCTGACTCAGGACAGCACACCAAAGAGACCAGAACAGCATTGAATAATGGAGCAAAAGGAGTGAACATTTTCCTGAATCCTGACTCATTGTCTGATTCCTGACAGGTCTCTCAATGTGCATGAAATGCAATAATTTCTTGCACAAAATGAGGCACTGCTGCCTAATGTTTTTTAATGCAAGAAGTGCTAAGAAACTTCTTCTTTAGTGGCATCCTGAGGATTACACCTGATGCCAAAACAGAGTCCTCCACCACTTGTGGTTCAGCTGGCACTAATAAACCTATGTGTTAATGACAGATACTTGGGTCACTACAGGTGCAAATGATGCTTAGGGATCTATTCAAAGGGGCATTTTTCTTTGTCTAGCCATTATTTTTCAATTAGCCTTTCACTTTTTAAAGAAAATGGAATTCTTACTGCTCTCAAACTCTTACTGGCTAAATGTCCTCTTCCAGTGGAAACCCAGGGGCACTCCATACATTTAATATATATCTGTATCTATATCTATATCTATCTACACATATATATTAATAAATTGGTAATATAAATATGTCTATATGCATTTTTAGTAATATAAAATCAAAACTTCTAGAAAGAAAAATCTTCTGCTAGGCATTTTTGTCTAGATCAAACACACCCCTGTGCTACAAGGACAGAGATGGGGAGCTAAAGTTCAGCAAGAAGTTGTTAAGCCTGTCTGGCAAGATGCAAACCCAAATTTCTCACCTGATTGCTCCTTACTGCCTACAGGGTAAATGCTCCAAATGATGCACAGGAGGTGTGTGGACAAAACCTATTAATAAATAATTGGTTTTGTACCCATGCCTCCTGCACACTTTTTTTTTAAAATTCCCTTCTCTTTCTTGTCTCCAAGTGTCATTCACGGCAGTCTATAGAAAATAAGACTGAAGAGTAAGTGCAGAGTAAGAAGCAGTGCTTAAGGGAAGAGCTCTCAGCTGTATTCCCTTCCATCTGAGGTTATGAAGGCAGATAGAATATTTCCTCACACTGAAGGACATTTTTGTTGAATGCATATTCCACATCACGTAGCATTTTCCTTATCATCGCAGAGTAACAATCCCTAGAAAGAGGAATATGGCCCTCAGGCCTCATAATATCATCCTTTATTAGAAATAAGAACAAAGAATGCAATTAAAATACAAATATTTCACATCCCAGAGGTCTAGATGCTGTTTGGCAGCTCCCAGGTGGTTCCATCTTTGAAGAAGCGTTACGGATGCGGATGCTCGCGAGGGGAAGCACCGCTGTAATGGGAATAGGAATGTGGCTAAAGAGGCACAGAAATGCTGCTGGGGGGAAAAAAAAGGAGGAAACCTTTTAAGGACATTTGCTCCAGACAGTTAGGAGACCTCCTGAAGGCAGTGCCTGAAGCCCCAGGTGTTGGGGCTTTCAGGTTTTGTGTGGATCAGGGCAGGCGGGGGATAGATTATTTTGAAGGTCACAGTCTGTCCCTGTGACTTTCTGCTCTTTATGCTGTAACCTTGCTGGAGAAGAGAGTCTGGATAGGCATTCACAGTCCTGGACTGTGATTTTACAGCACTGAATAGCTCCCGTTTGATTTAAAAACCTCCTGTGGTGTAACATAATTATAACCATTTACTACTAGCTTTGGTTTACAAAAAATTCATTCTGAAGTTCGCAAGAAAAAACTCCAAACTCCAGACCTTCTGAGTACTGCTTGGCCAAAAATAAATGGAAAAAGAGCTAATAAATTTCTGGGTTTTGCAACTCCCAGAAATCACTAATACCATTGTATGAAATGTTATTGATAAATCACACTACCTGGCAATGTTACATGTATTGTTTTATTTTCAAGTTCATCCATATTGTCTGACTTCTGCTCCATAGAGTCTGGTATTCAATCCCAGGTGAACAGAAGTTTTTCCACTTAGATCTCTTTAAAGTATTGGTTAAAAGTTTCCAGTGCCCAAAGAAATCAGATGTATTTCTGGAGGTTTCTGTCCCAACAGATCCCCAAGACTTTTTTCAATGTCAATCCACACCAGAGGAAGACTCTACTTGGGCACCACTTCTGGCAGGAGTCTGATTTTGCCTGGCCTGTGTGACAAACTTCCCCCAGGTTTCCTCTGCAGAAAGAAAGGGAGGATTTGTGCAGTTTCACTTTGCAAAGCTTGGTGCTGGCAGTGCATCCCAACCCAGGATCGCTCTGCATGTTCATCCACCACTGTGAACCTGGGGTTGCTCCTGCCTGTGGCTTTGTGTTCCTATAAAATTCAAGATTTATCATCCCTTGACAATCGATTGGCCATTCCTGGATCAATACTTACCACTTGGGTCAATTAATCTTGATATTCACTTTAAGAGTAGTCAGTATCTACTTATTGATTTTAAGAATAATGAAAAGTAAGTACATGGGACCCAATCCCCGGACTCCTGCTTGGGGCAAGCCTCCTACCACAGTCAGGCTTTGGCAGACGGTGGAGCTGACTCTCCAAGGGTTACAATTCCCAATTTGCTTTTTAAATCCTTGGCTATCTTTGCCCCTTCCCAAAGGTGCCATGTCACTCAGAGACCTGAGGTGATCGTGTGGCATTTCCAAAATGTACAAGGAATGGATGAACAGCACTCAGCTGAGGCAGCATCTTTGGTGCTCCTGCGAGCTCCGACAGGCAACCGACACCACTCACAGGAGGCATTCTCAAAATGGAAGATTAAAGAATGTCCTTGCCACACCAGGCTTTGATGCTTTATGGTTCAGACCTCCCATCCTTTCTGCTTAGAATGTTCCATGAGGCATTGTGAACTCATAGGTGGTGCTTAACCAACAAAATGAAATCAAACAATTCATAAAGATAAAGGTGTATCAACATTTTTAAGCAGTTCTCGATTGCCTATGAGAATTTAACCTGAAAAAGCTCAAAGAACCACAAGATCTGGCCCTCTATTATTAATTGATGTGTTTGCAGTAGAGCAGTGCATACAATTTTACGCATGAAATATAAGAATATATTTCTTTGACTTGAAAACAAAACAATGATGTATCAGTAAATTCTTCCATGACTACAAATTTATATACTGGAAAATGTTCGTGAAACGTGTAGCCATTTGTATTCTCTGTAGTATTATTTCTGTATCTTTAGAATGCTCTGAGAATAACAAATGAGCTGCCAGTTTAGAGTGACAATATGTTCAATAAGATGGAAATGGGCTATCTAATATTTGCAAAAATAAAATAAAAAATTAGTCCCTGGAGGTAATTTTTAATTTTTAGAGTTTTGCATAAAACACCATAGCAGACCAAATCATCATTGTAACCAAAATACATTCCTCAACGAGTTGTCAGAATGAGATTTTTGTTATGCTAGAGTGAAGAGATCTTTCCTTTTTTTCCTCTTTCTTTCTTTCTTTCTTTCTTTCTTTCTCTCTTTCTTTCTCTTTCTTTCTTTCTTTCTTTCTTTCTTTCTTTCTCTTCCTTCCGCACCCTTCCTTCCGCACCCTTTCTTCCACTTTTCTCTCCCTCCCCTCCCATTAATTTCATCTTTCTCTTTTTATCCAATTTCCCTTTTCTTCCTCTTTCTTCCTTTTACTTCTTTCCATTATATTGGCTACTACAACCTCCTGATCCCTTGTTCATATAACTAAGAAAAAGAATATAATCATATCCACATAAAGGAAAAAAAACAAACCCTCCCTTCAAAAGGGGGTGAAAAGAAATTAGAAAAAAATTAGACATCAGTGCATAAAGGAGCAGAAGAGGAAGCTGAGTGCAGCCTGGCAATGGTTTGTTTAGTCTAACGGATTAATTATTCAACAGTTGCCATCATGATGAGTGTGTGCACACCAGACTGAAACTGGCACAGAGGTTAATTGGTATCTAAGGGCTGTCTCTAGTCACCTGATACTCTTAAGTAGCATGGTTGCTATTTTAGTACCTTTTTGGACTTTAGAAAGAACCCACAAAAGAACCCTGAGTCACACGTGAGGAGGTGGAGACATGATTTCCTGGCATGAGGCGTTCGGGAAATTGGTACCCAGCATCAGCTTACCCAGTGAGAAGAGAGAGATCTTGTGTGCTTGCTGCAGTTGAAAAATGGATTCCCCATTGCTGCTGGTTTAAGCCTTATGGGTGCTATTTAAACTTGGCATGTCATAAATCCACTATCTACCAGAGCGTTTGTTCTCCATCCCATTTTATTTGTGAGCGTGTGCAGAGAATTGCAGTGGTGCAAACAAAGATGTGTCATTCCAGCCAAAACCGAGTCCAAACTTCGCTTTCTCACAAGGGGCAGCAGAGGGACGGGGACTGGTCAATTAATTCTCTCTGGTGACCAGTGACAGAACCTGAGGGAACATCATGGTGATGTTTAGGTTGGACATCAGGGAAAGGTTCTTCCCCCAGAGGGTGCTGAGCACTGCCCAGGCTCACCAGGGAACGGGCGCAGCCCCAGAGCTCCAGGAGAGTTTGGACAGTGCTCCCAGGGATGCACAGGGTGGGATTCTTGGGGTGCCTGTGCAGGGTCAAGAGTTGGAATGGATGACCCTTGTGGGTCTCTCCCAACTCTGGGTATTCTATGAGCCTCTCATTGGCCAAGGGCCTTTTGCAGTTGAAATTTTAGAGGAGCACCTCAAGACTGCCAAAAGCACTCTGGTATGCAAGATACAGCTTGTGTCTGTGCAGCTCTCAGAGGCTTCAGGGGTGACCTGATGAACCATCAGTAGCTACCAGAGCAGCAGGGAGGCCAGCACATGGAGCTGTGCTTGGAAACTACCCTGATTGTCTGTTAGGAAGTTTTGCTTCAAGTTCAAAGCACCTTCCTTGACCTGAAGGCCCAAGAATAGCCCCTCTGTGTCTTCACTCCCTGCTTTATAAATTGGGATATTACCCACTTTGGCTTTTGCCTCCTGCACGCAGGGGAATATCTGCAGAGCCCCTGGTAAAGAAGGCAGTGATGGTTCCGAGTCAGAATGCAAACCATGTGCAAAGATCTGGCTGTACCACAGATCCTGCTGCTGTGACATCTCAGGGTACAGCAAATTTTCAGTATTCAAAATGTGCCCAGTGGGCTTAGAGACTTTGAATCATTTTGGGGCTAGCAAGTGGAGTTATTTTAGTACATTATGATACAAAGGCTTTCGGTAAACTAGACTAGTGCTCGTACCCTGACTGTGGCTTACTTGATAGCAGAAAAGAGGAAGACGCGGGGAGCAGTGCACAAGACGGATAAAGCTGAAGGAGGGACATAGGAAAAATCTTTGCATCAGGAAGAGTCCCAGTCTTCAAAGGAGCTTAACAATATGTACTTGTTACAAAAGCAGTAATTTAGGCTTGGGCAGCAGCTCCAAGATGGGAACAAGATGTAAGAGGCACCAAGGAAACGTAGGAAACCAGCCATCACTGTCTCACCACCTGGTAACGTCTGACACCACGAATGCCTTGCCTGAACAAGCGCAAGGAGGTGCTCATCATCCACCCGTAACCCTTCCTTTGGGGTTTATCAATCAGGAGCTGGCTCCTGACTGACACCTGACATTCAAGGTCTCCACTTGAGAGCATTTGTTGGCTTTATTTTCTTCTCCCTGTAGGCAGCTCCTCTCTCCCACGCCACGCCACTGCAGTCCCTGTGCTGGGGTGAAACGACGGCAGCCTTTTGAACTTGTAATGCGAGAATGTAGTGAGAGGAGCTGGGCTGTTCAGGAATTTAGAGAGAGGCTGTTTGCTCTTTTCTAAGTTCTAGTGATGCAGAAATGATCACATCCTCTGCTAGGGAAATGGGGAAGTAAAACAGTGAGTATCAAGTAAGAAGAAGAAATTATATTTAATGAAATTGGATTCGGAAATGCTTTTGTTCCAGCTACTTTAAAGCACCACTGACATTATAACAGAGGAACTGCCAAGAAGATAATATTTTCTTCCGCCATAGTAGCTTTTCTCCCCTTTCCTGGCTTTTTTTCTCAGGCACATTTTGGCAAGTGATAAATCATGTGCTGGAAGAATGCATGTCCCTTCTATTTGTCTTTAACATTGACCTCAGCCCTAGGGAGCCTCAAACAACAAACACCTGTCTTGGTCCAGATTGTCTTCTGGGTTACATCAGTTTCTTCAGTGTGAGAGGGCAGACCTCATCTTAGAAACCGCACAGACATCTTAAACTCAAGTAGTGGGACTGAAGCCCCAATGAAAATTTCGGCTCAAGTGTGTTGCTGAGTCAATTCAAAGGAACAAAGATGTCCGGATAATATTCCAAGCTATTGTCATCAAATATTATCATGAGTTATGAGAAAGCAGTACTTTCAAATTATCTTCCTGCCCAGCTCCTGAGTTATCAAGAAGCTGAATGGACAGTTCTAAAGGAAACAGAATTACTCAGGGTGAAAAAGGAGGTTATTTTCAGCATCTTTGGCATCACAAATGCAAGGCAGTAGACACAAATACTGAAAGACTTTGTAATGGAAATAGTCACTACTTCTGTGTGCTCATCTCTGGCCATCGGCGAAGCATCCTGGTGAACGTCACATCACCATCCCACTTCCCACACCTGTTTGTTGTGTGTTGCAGGCTGGGCCTTGGGATGTTGGGGTGTTGGGATGTTGGGATGTCGGGATGTCGGGATGTCGGGATGTTGGGATGTTGGGGTGTTGGGATGTTGGGATGTTGGGATGTTGGGATGATATTGGGATGTTGCGGTGTTGGGATGTTGGGATGTACACAGCTCCCCTGACCATCCAGGGATGCAGGTCTCTATCGGGCCAAGGATGAAGCTCTCCTGGTGTCACGTTGCAAATCCCCTGGTGAACCCACTGGGGGTGAATCCCCTTCTCCAGTGTCAGGATAAAAATCCTATTTAGCAGCACCGTCACCAAGGACAAAATTGGAAAGCCTTTTGTCGAACAAAGCACCTTTCACTTAAAAAATCCAGGCAAGATAAAATGACATGTGTGCTAATGATGTATTTTATGAACTACCATCTGTCTCGGGAAAGGTCAGAGAAAAATGGCAACCGCTGCTCAGGTGATTGGTGGTGGAGGGGGGAAAATGGCCTCATCTGAACGTGACAAGAAGCTTCAGTGACATCATATAAATGCCATAATTGGGAAGTGGTAAATTGAACAGGGCTGCCTTCGGAATTTGATGTGTCAATAAACAAGTTCAAGGTGACACGTTGGATCAATACGGCACGACAAGAATCATCCGACAAATTTACTGCAAAGTAATTGGGTGCAAAATGACTCAACTCAACCTTCACACTGCAGAAAATCAAACAAACAGGCAACCTACAGGCAACAGTTTGTATATGTCAGATGCTGCTTAAGGTAGCTTGCGCAGTACTAATAGAGTTGTTTTAAAGAGAGATGGGAAAAAAAAAATAAAAGTGAGGTTCCCGTTATTATGAGTGTGACCTGAGGCATTGCTATAACCCTCTATGTACCTTGAGGGTGTATAAATAGAAAAACAAACCACACAATTGCTAGAGGTAGTCTTAAATATTGATATTTTTCTTCCTGTCTCTGTTGAGATGACAAATAAACTATAAACTGGGAGCACCTTTTTTTTTGTCTTAGCACAAACAAGAGGCTTTTCACCTAATAGGTTTCTCACCTCTCACTCCCCTTATTTTTCGATAAAGGAAGGTGTAACAAGTCACTTCTATTAAAAAAAACCTTGTATTTTCCCACATCACACAGAGCTATTGAATGCAAATCACTGGCTACCATTGGAATTAACCATCCCCACTTACTACTAAACCTGAAAAGAGTCACTCAGAGAAGTCTCTTCAGCACATTAATTTGTTGACAACAAATTTGATGCTTGATTTGTCCCCACTCGACAACCTTTAATCTTGAGTTTCTCTGAGGGGAAAGTCAAAAGCTTATTTTTTTCCAAGAAATCTGGGCTCTCGCCAAGGCTACGAAAGAAGCTGGTACACTGACTGCACACTTTGGAAATGTCACAGAGATTGATTGTGTTTTAATTGTGCATTCATTCTGGAGTGAGAAAAGAGAGAAGATGAGTGGAAAGTCACGGCCAAGGAGAAAGACGCCGTTCATGTTCTCATCCCCTCCCAGCCGGGTTGAGTTTTAGCAAAGACCACTTTTTGGTTTTTTGCTAGTGGTGGCTTTGTTTGTCCCTGGAAATGATGGGAAAGCCTCGCTCCTGCCTTATCCCTGATGTTGCTGAAGCACAGGGAATCCGATACAGACCTCAGGCCCTGGTGCTGACACATGGCTCCAGCATCCACATAATTTACGGTAATCCGAAAATGCGGCAGAGCAGACAAACTCAACAGCTGAGCTTTATTGATGGACTGACGCCACTGGATAAAGCAGTGTGCCGTATTGGTAAGCTTTGGGCACACCGAGAATTTAATGGATGTCAGAATGTGGACAGGGAAAAAATAGGAAGATTGAGACAGAAGATTTGTGCCAGGGATGGGATTAGTGTGATGAATTACGAGTGTTATGTTAAAAGAACTCATTCATATATACATATATACATGTATATATATATATTTATATATATACACACACATATACACACACACACATACACATACACATACACATACATATGCATATACATATATATAACTATATATACATATATATTAGTATATATACATATACACACACAGACACACATAGATATAGATATAGATATAGATATAGATATAGATATAGATATAGATATAGATATAGATATAGATATAGAGCTAGATATATAGATATAGATACAGATATATAGAGCTAGATATATAGATATAGATATAGATATAGATATAGAGCTAGATATATAGATATAGATATAGATATAGATGTAGATGTAGATGTAGATATAGATATATAAAATGTTAAGATTTGCCATCCTGGAGTTCTCATGCTCTCTCAGGCAGGGGAGCATGAGAACTCCCCTGGGAGCACTGCCGAGGGCCAGGGACTGTGCAGCCTCTCCAAACCCAGGAGCCTCTTGAGGTTGGTAATTTCTGCCAAGACAATTTTCTGCCTGGCTGTGTCCCATGCAAGAAATGCAACCCAGGTGAACAAAACACTAGCAGTCGATCCTTTTTTGGGGGAAAATATTCTGAGATCTAGCAAGCGACCTGAGGGTGAGAGGTGGAACCAAGTGTGTAACATCAGAAAGGCCATCTCTCCCCTTCTGCCTGCTACAAAGTTATCCTGCTATGTAAGAGAAAGGGAAAAATGCCACTTTTTATCCCAGCAGCAGTTTCGGATGCCCTTGAGCTGCCACCAGAATAAAGGACAAGGCTATTCACTTATCAGAAGATTTCCTCGTCTTTCAAGAATGACTTGAAAAGTCAGCTGGGCAGTAGGAACCACCTCATTGTGTTAGATTAGGCAGTCCATTCGGTAAAACTGGCATTTCTGGTGGCATGTTTTTGTCCCCTCACTTTAGCTGAATCACAGAGGAGTCATGGCAGAACATTAACGCTGGACCGTCTTGGTTGGAGGAAGTGATGTGATGCAAACCAGACCCCAGCAGCGCTAAGTGGAGTTCAAAGTTTCAAAATAGAACTTGTATCAACTCTTTCAAAGGTATCTTGAGGTGGTTTTACCACTTGATGGGGTTATTTGCATGTTTCGTACATTGTTTGCTTGTTTGTATGCTTGTCTTTTTCACTGAACTATTTGCATCCAAGCCAGTTCTGGCTGTGGAAGGAATCCCATGGGGTATTTGGAAAGCTGAAGAAGTAAAAATGCAAGGATATTTTATTTTCAAAATTTTGGGGAATATTTGGATTATCAAAATGTTGTTAACCTAATTCTATTGTACTCTGGCAAGAAAAAGTCCTGCTTGGTAAAGCTGAAAGTCTCATGTTGCTCTGCTGCAGCACATCTTTCAGGAGTATCACAGGAGACAATGAGGTATTTCCACCAGTGTTTCAGATATTTTAGGTTTCGACAGCAGTAGCCATAGACCAGTTTCTGCCTCTGTACCGTTCTTTACTTTGAAGCACCTTGCACATCTAAAAACATCACCTTCACACCTGAGAGAGGAGTCTGGGATGTTCATTTCCCATTAATTAAAGTGGGAATCAGATATCCAGTCTCTCAGGTTGCTGTGCAAACAAAACCACGAGGGAATCACACTTTGCAGGGCACAAATGGGGAGTTGAAAGACTGGTGGCACCCAAGCCCAGTGAAGGCATGGATCCACAGTCTGGGGTTTCCAGCACCTGAAGCATTGTGGAAAAACTCCAAGCCAACAGCTCTTTGCACTAATTTTGCGTAATTTCTTATTCCTTGAACTGAACTGAACTGATTTTGTCTCTTTGAATGATATTGATTTTCAGTGTTTCTCTAATTTATTCTTTATCGTCTTTGTTTACTTGTAATGATTATTTTGTTGTTAATTGATATTTCTGTTGTGCTCCTTAAAAGCTGATTGAAAATCAATCCAAGCCAATGGTAAACCTGTGTCTGATTTCAGTGCATTTTCAGGTCATGATTATTATTTTTCTCTCCTTTTAGTATATCAAAAGGGGAAAAAAATCCAAATAAAACAGTCTTTTAAGACATGTAGCTCTTCCTGGAAATATTCTGTATGTATGGCACCTTCCCTAAATCCTTAACACTTTGATTGTCTTTGGGTTATCAATCACACCGGTTATTTTCTTGTCTGACTTAAGAGGATTATTGGGACTGGATTTTGTACTTTGTCAGTATTACAGAGTGACACCTCCACACTCGGGGCTGGGCTGCAGCCTGGCAGTGAGCCTGCCTGTCTTCCCTCTCACTGGAATCACCTGGAGATACCACCCACCTTGCTGGTGACAGTGTCTAGGAAATCTGTCCAGCCCAAGCAGAAAATTCAAATTAAAGCACCTGGGAGGCAGGGAAAGGGTGAAAGGGACAGATTTCAACCTAAGGAGCAGATGATAAAGTGTGGTTTTTCTTTTTGGGATCCTGGCAGAAATCAGATGCCTACAGCACAGAAGCTTTGATATCACCTTAACTCATGCGAGCAGGTTGAAAGCAAAAAGGTATTTCATTTTGTGTTGAACTGAGGAATGAATCTGACCCCATTACTCCTCTGCAGAGGAGCTTGTGGGCTGTTCTTCAGAGAAACATATTATTTTAAAGATTTCTCTGCTCCATAGGTAAGCCCGCTTTTCCCTTCCTGATATCTCTCATCTCATTTTATTTACCTGTAGGGGTGCACGATGTATTTCAGCAGCTGTGGGGCCAAGCCATGCCTGAGGGACCAAGTGCTCTTTGGCTGCTGTGTTTGACCCCAGATTGTTTCTCTCGGAAGTGAACAGCAGCAGAGAAGGGAAGAGCTTGTCTGGGGCTGTGGGAATGCCTTCATGGAGCATCTTGAGCCCTCCCTGTGCTCCCTTTCTCCTTCCTAGCTCAGAGGTGCTGCTGAGCCCCTCTAAAGCTCCTTCAGAGAGGGTCTAACCCTGCTCACTGTGTGATCTCACTGAGAGCTGGTGTTTCCAGGCACATCTGCAGGTCTGCTCCATCAGCCCAGGAGCTCTCCTCGTACCTGGAACAAATATCACAGCTTTCACCGTTTGAAACTGTCCTGCCATGGCAGGGACTGCCGTGCTAATTGAGCTGCAATTGCCAGGGCCTGAAAGGCAGCAGGGCATGGATACGTCTTGTTTAGGGCTGCTATTAGTTTTTCTGGGCTGCAGAGAAGCCTTGCATGGAAATTGAGCCCATTATGTATTTGGGTCTTGCTTAACGAGATGCAGTGCAAAAGGCAGTCCATTACTTTGGAACTAGAGGCTTTGCCTTCTTTCCAAGATTGATTTTTATTTCACAAATTATTACTGCATGGATTAATGATCTCTCCGTATGCAAACGCTCTCGGCTGCCACCCAGGTGCATTAACCTTTCACAGAACAAAGAATTCCTCCTCCTTGATGTTGCTTTGACCAAAGAATTTCTCTTCTAGGTGCTGAATATTAAATACGTGGGCATCACATCCTTGCTCTTACCCACCGCACAGGATCTGGATTCAGAAATTTTAGGCCTGTGGGTGTGAACTTGTGACCTCCTCCAGGTGTTATCTTTTTCACTGGACTACCACAAGCTCCTAACGCTCAAGGGCAAAGTTGTACGCTGTAATTAATAAGATAATACTTTCCACTAACAAAGCGTTTTTGGAGCACAAATGCAGCACACAGGCATTGGAAAAGAGAAAAAGGCTCTGGAGCCAGGCTGGCACAGCTGGGGCTGTTCCCCTGCACAAGAGAAGGCTCCAGGGAGAGCTCCGAGCCCCTGGCAGGGCCTGAAGGGCTCCAGGAGAGCTGCAGAGGGACTGGGGACAAGGCATGGAGGGACAGGACACAGGCAATGGCTTGCCAGTGCCAGAGGGCAGGGCCAGATGGGATCTTGGGCAGGAATTCCTGGCTGGGAGGGTGGGCAGGCCCTGGCACAGGTGCCCAGAGCAGCTGTGGCTGCCCCTGGATCCCTGGCAGTGTCCAAGGTCAGGTTGGATGGGCATGGAGCAGGTCTAGCAGAAGATGCCCCAGCCCATTCAGAGAATCCGAATGAGATGCTCTTTAAGGTCCTTTCCAACCCAAACCATTCTGTGATTCTGGCATTCTGTTCAAGCTCTTGTAGAAATGGGGATTCTTTTATTATTTATGTTGACTGACATCGTTAGTCCAGTTCCCTCCCGGTCATTCTGTCGTGCGTGCTCATTTAGAAGTGAAAAGTCTGCTCTGCTGGCAGATTGCTGCCTGCTCTCAGTAAATAGCATGAAATGTAGCCAGCTTTGCTGTATTTGTGAAACTTTCCCCACAGCTCTAATTATGCCCGGGTAGTACTAACATTTAGTCAGCTTAAATTATTAAACTCTTGCAGCCCCCGCAGGTAAAAACCTGTTTAATTAATGACTGATTAGTTAAATCATTATGTGTTCTGATATGAATCATAATAATTTTTATAGTCTATATTATCATTTTAAAGGCATGCTAATTTATTGAAGGATTCTTTTTCCTAAAAGGAACAGAAATAGGCGTACCTTAGAGCTTAGGAGAAACCACCTCCTTTATAAGGACAAACCACATCAGCAGAGATCTAGTACAGAAAGATATTCCCTAGGCAATCCCAAATGCTCTTTAATACATCTGGAATCTGGCAAAGCTTAGACTCTAGAGTAAGAGTCCTTCAGATCTGGACATTTATACATTTAAATCTGCATTTTTATTTATTTCACACGTTTCAAGGCAAATCCTGGCACAGCTGCACAGCTTTCAGTAGATGTTTTCAGCACTGTCAGCAAGAGCAGAGCCCATGTCCCCTTAACATCACTGTCTTTCTGTTGGTATCTGTTGGGGAGGATGAAATAGGAAAGCCTTATAAATATGATTACCTGGCAAAGGATGCTGAGAATATGGAAACTATAAGCGAGATTGAAATGAAGACAAGCTTTGAGATCCCAAACCCCAGGTACTGAACAACTGGAAAACAATGGTGTGGCCACTGAAGGTAATCCCCTTTTGATTAAACAATCCCCTCTGCTTGCAGACAGCTCCAAGGGTCAGAGCAGACCCTGCCAACTTGGCAGAGGGTCCAAAAAGCAGTTTTTAGAGTTTAAAATATAATGCCATATGGTAATGCAATGACTCTCATAGGCTGTATGTAAATGTTGTAGGATTTGTAGTTTGTTCTAGATTGGTTAGTGAAAATTAGAATATTCAGCACAGAAGATGATTTGTTGTATTGTAAACGGCAACCACAGCGTTCTATTCTGTATCCTGTACTTTTCTTCTCTCTCTCTCTCCCCTCTCTGCCCTGCTCTGAGCTGCATCTGGCAGCTCCCAGCAGCTCCCCTACACCCACACCTTTCACAATAAACCTCATGCTCTAAGACCAAACTCCAGAGATCTCTCGTCTCCGACCCAACCGTCTGAAACAAACCGAACCAAATCCCACAGACGGCAATCTTACAATTATTTGTATGGATTCAGCCAGCTAGCTCCTAGCTCCTGCCAAACCGTGCTGGTCCATGGCCCCACGACACCTTGCAGGACATGGTCTGCCGTGTCCCCATGTTATCCTTTCCAGCACATGACCGTGCTTGCCAAATGCTTGGCTGATGCAGCCTTTGGCTGTGACCCCAAGGCTGAAATCTGATCCCGGGACAAATCCCAGGGGTTACAGCTGTGCCAGAAGAATAAACAAACAAACAAAAAAAACAAAACAAAAAGAAAACCAACAAACAAACAAATAAATAAATAATCCTCAAACCACTTTTTCTCAAGGATCTGCATGATGCATCGTTCCTGACATGCCATTGCCCCCAGACCACTTCCAGGTGCTCAGACACCTGAAATCTCGGACTTACTGATGAAGGTATTATCAGATACCAGAATGTTGTCTCTGACAACAATAATTTCTGTAAGGACTACAAATTTCTTCAGAAGACTTCATTCAACTAAGCTTTGACATCTCACAGCAAAATGGTTGTGGCATTATCTGTCATACTTTGGCCTCTGAGCCAGACTTGCTGTGATAAACTCCTTTTCCAGGAAGAAAATGTATTTGATTGTTGTGAAGGAGAGATACACAAGAAATTGTACATCAAATCTGTATGCTGCTCTCCAAACAAGAAAAACTGTGACCACACTCTTTCAGGAGCAGACAAAAACATCTGTTTTCTTTTTGAGTGGAAGCAGTGGGCACAAACAGCAAACTTCCCATCTCCAAAACCCCATGACCCCCACCAAGAACCTGAAACTACCCATGGATAGCCTTATTTTCCAAGGCACGGCTCTGTTTGGTCTCTCAGACATTGCAACAGCCAGGTTTGCAAACTCAGGTGAAATTATGCCATTTCTTGATCTTGCAGAAGTTGGGATGAGGCTCTCGCTTGATCCCTGATAGATCTGATTGTCTTCAGCACAGCAAAGGGAAGACCCTCCAAAGCAATGACCTTGGCAGGTGGCTGTAGGGCAAATTCAGAGGAATTTAGGCTCTTTGCCCAGCAGAAGGCATCTGTGTTCCCCCAGCAGGGCTGGGGAACTCCCCGGGGAGGCACCAGGAAGAGTTCTTGCTGGCTGGCTAGGCGGACGTACTTGAACAATGCATAGAATGTGGTGTTGCCTCACTGCAGAAATCTAGGACGAGACTTGCAAAAAGGAAAGGAGAAGGTAAAAAAGGTTATTTTGAGCTAAATACTCACACAGAAACATAATGCACTGCAAAACAGTGCTCACTTCCCTTCGGTTTGCCTAAGCACTGCAGCCAAACAGTGCAACAAATGCACTTCAAAAAGACAGAGCTCTATTTTTTTTTTTTTTCCTGGTAGCTCTCCATTTTTCTCTCCCTCTTTTCCTATCATATTGAATCATCAGGGTGTGAAATATAATAAAGCACTGTACCATTCAATCTGTCGGCTGTACCTTACAGGTGTACTCCAGGTAAATATCCCCTTGGCTGGTGAAAAATGAGCTTACCTGAAACAGATGACTTTGATGAACTTCAGTAGCTGGGCCTCTATCACTCTTTTCCAATTGGCTTCCCCAGCAAAGCATGGTTACCCCACACAAATTTGTCTTACTGAAGGAAAGATATTCTCTAATTCACTTTGTTCCCAGCGACTTGCCCCCCTCGCTGACGTCTTCACCTCATCTGGCGTTCCATAAAAGTATAAATGGCAGGGCTTGTCATGTCTTCCACCGGGCGACTTTGGGAAATAAATTAATTATTTACCAGCCTATCGCACGCCCCATTGCTTTGATAAAACTGGAATATAAGTAAAAATGACCATGTATTAAAAGGTGCCATTTGCTGGATGCAGCAGTGGCAGGTAGAGTATCACAGAAAAGCTCCTGCTTCCCCCCACCGTCCCCCCAAGCAGTCCCTGCTCCGTGCCAAGCGGGGGATAATAACAGGAACAAAGCAGACACCTATGCAGATAAGATCCCTGTACCTTCAAGGACTTTCACTGCTCACCACTTTAATTTTAGATAAGCCATGAATGCCTCTTCACTCTCAAAAACGGGAACACCTAGAAGATTAAGTCCTGCCTGACTGGTAGTAATCTAGGGAAGCCATTCCAAACTGTTAGGAGGTTTGTTTTCCTCAAACGGTCTATGATGATTGCTAGTTTTATTTGCTAGCTTTTCATTCTTTTCTCAGACAGGCCTCTCAGGAAGGCAGGGGAAGGCCAGGGGATGTCTTGGGGGTGACTGGGAACAGAGAGATGCTGTTGTGGGCAGTGGTGTTGGCTGGATCCTCAGTGGAGAAGCCACAAAGCTGCTCCTTCTGCAAGCCCAGAGGATGCAGGCCAAGGCCTAGAGTGATGTATATGCCCCACTTTTTCCTTCAATAACTCATTTGGGTGAAAACACATTGTGATTGCCTGAGTAAGACTGTGATTTGGGGAGTACATGAGGTAGCTTCCCTTTTTGCCCATGTATTTTTAAAAGTCTGTTTGAGCAGTAGGGAAAACCCTCTACATTACAAGAGGGGTTGGCTGGTTGGGTGGCAAGGAATGACCTTTCCACTGAAGAACCATTTTGTGCATCATTAATTGTCGTTTGCAATAGAATGTACTGCTTTTCCTCTTTAAATGAGTTACGAAAGTTAATTACTTCATCCTTAGAGACTTTTAAGAGGGATAAATACTCTTTCTTTTTGCTGACTGGAAAAAGTGAAGGTGATATGACTGTCCACAGTCATGAAACCAGGGGTTTTAAACCCTCAAGTAATTGCACTGATCACATCACTGCTCCAGATTCTGTGACCATCCTGTGACTCTTCATGCTGTGCTGCTGCTGTTGGTCCTCATCTCCCACAGAATAAATAGACTTTATGAATTTTGCTCTTTCATTGCTCTCTCCCACATGGATAAGGGAAGAAACTTGAGGTTGTGGGCATCTGAGTTTGCTTTTTTTCCCAAATTAGAATCTTTGGGATAGTGGGGTGTATTTTCCATGTATTTTCTAGGGATGTAGGGATGCTGAGAGAGCTGGACAGGCTGGGTCAAAAGATGAAGCATTTTGACATTGGAAACCCCCATTTTCCCCCTTTTTTCTGAATTTGCAAACAAGCAAACTCTGTTCCACTAAGTGGCTGAAAAGGCAGAGCAGCAAGACTGCTAATGGGGCTCCACAGGAGTTTGTGCATGAAGACACCAAGCTACTTTGAAAGAAATAGCAAAGACAGGATGCAAAAGGATGCCCAGAGGAGAACTTCCTAAAATCATCAGAGCATAAGCAAGGTTATTATATCTACTTAAAAATTAAGTGATCTGTAAGGTGGCCAGGGATGGTATTTCCCATCCCTTTATATACTTGTGCAAAGCCCCAGTAGACCCAAACCATTAAACAGAGGTCTAGTGTTTTCCAGGACCAGAAATAACCTCTCTAATCTCAGAAACTTCCCTTCTTACTGAATCCAGTTCTGCCGTGAGTGTACCTCAACATTTTACTTCAAGTCTTATTGTTTTGCACTCTGCAAAGGAGCAGGCAAGGAACAGAAGCCACAAACTCTATTCAAACTTGAATGATTACAGCAAAACTCAGTTCTGGTTTGGGTTCTTGGTTTTTTTTCCTGTCGTCATGGAATGGATTAATCCAAAACCACAGCCTGAACTAGGATATGTTTTAAAAGCCTTCAGAGCAGAATCGCACTCATGTTCAGTGCCCCAGCTTTTTGTTTCAGGCCAGGGTTTATTTGTGTCTTCCTCCTTCTTCCTCCTTTTTTTTCTAAATGGCACCACCAAGTAGTAAAAGCACCATCCATGTTTCAGATGCATGAAAATAAACTATAGAAGGAAAGTGGCAGATAAATTTAACAAGCATTAAAGTTATATATAATTTAAATATGTATAAAATTATTTGGTATATCGATTAGAAAATGGGCTGTTGACCATTTAAAGGCAACAATCAATTTCATAGTTCACAGGTCAGGTCAAGTTTCATTCTAATGATCTAAAAAAGCAAATAGCATTAGGAGATAATGAACTCCACAGGATTACAGATGTGATCTATAGCTCTGCTGTGGCTCAAGACCCAGCAAATGAGAGAGGGCATCATCTGAAGTGCCCAGGCCTCCACAGACTAAAACCATGTTTTTATAACTTGGCAAGGTGTCAATTTATGATGTAATCAAAGGCAGATGATGGAATTACTCTGCTCCTAAAACACCACATGGTTAGGCTCAATGTCATCAATGAGCAAGGGAGGTAGATCCCCATTAATGTGGTCTACAAAGTTATCTTCCCTGCTCTGGTAAGTGAATGTCAGGCATACCCACCCTGTTAATCAAAGGGAGTTGATAGCCCCCACTGCTCCCTCGAAGGGGTTGGGTTACACCAGGGAAATACTGCAGGGCTGCTCCTGCTGCACTGCTGTACAGCAGGGGAGAGGCTTCTCCAAATCTCAGCAAGGGAAGAGGGAAAAAGAAACCTGTGCATAGGGAGAGAGATGAATTTGTGTCCATATCCATGTAAATATACACAGTTTTTATGTGTATGTGTATGGGTAAGCGTATTCTCATTGGGATGTGGAAGAAAGGCCATTCGAACTTTTAAGAAGAGGAGGAAGGGTCAGTGACTTTTGAAACACTTGGTATATATTTTCACAAAATCACAGAGTTGTTAGGGTTGCAAGGCACCTCTGGAGATCATTCAGTCAAACCCCTGCCAAGGCAGGGTCACTCGGAGCAAGTCACACAGAAATGCATCCAGGTGGGTTTGGAACATCTCCAGAAACGGAGAATCCATGCCCTCCCTGGGCAGCTGTTCCACTGGCAACATCAAAAAGTTCTTCCTCATGCTGAGGTGAAATCTCTTTTGTTTTAGTTTATGGCCATTTCAGGACATTTAGCTGTTATTTTGTGAAAATTGCTGGTTTACTGAAGAACCACCAGCTTTTGACCTGGGTCTTGAACTTTCAAATTCATTTAGCCTGGAGAAGAGGAGGCTCAGGAATGACCTTATCACTCTCTACAGCTCCCTGAAAGGAGGTGGTCATCCTCTTCTCCATGGCAACCAGGGACAGGACAAGAGAGAATACCCTGAAGATGCACTAGGGGAGGTTTAGGTTGGACATCAGGTGGAGTTTCTCCATGGAAAGGGTGGTCAGGCTTTGGAAGGGGCTGCCCAGGGAGGTGTTAGAGTCCCCATCCCTGCAGGTGTCCAAGGAAGGGCTGGAGGTGGCACTCAGTGCTCTGGGCTGGGGACAAGGTGGGCATCGGTCACAGCTTGGACTCGATGACCTTGGAAATCTTTCCCAACCTCAGTGATTCTGTGCTTCTGTAAATCTTCAGTCCACATCTTCTGAATCACATGAGCAAAATTATTGTTTCCCTACTTTTTGCTTTGCCTCAAAATTTGAAAGGAGGATATAATCCGTCTGGATTTGGGGCTGGGATGGGCTGCTTGTAAACCCAGGCATGATACTTATGTAATCTTAATGTCCCATTTCCCCCTCTGGTTTGGACATGTAAGAAATCTGGCACTTTCTGAGTGAGTGCCTGAAATGTGAGGTAATCTTGAAGAAAGATGGATACTTTCTCTGAGTATCAATCAGACAGAAGAAAAGGAAGAAGCTCCAGTTTTGTAAAGAGAATGTGAGAAAGGTTTTCCACTTTTTTTACCCATGGAGGTGCCTTGAACGCCCGTGAGTGTCTTGAATGGCACTCAGTGCCTGCATTTCAACAGCTGGGTCCCACTGTAAATGTTTTTTCAGATTCTATCAGCTGGGCACATGACTTTTATGTCTTTGTGATCAGCCCACATTGCTGCCTTGAGCTTCTTTAAACAGCATTCACTTCCACACTGCTGTGTTTGCTCGGCTGTTGCGGTGTTAATGGTCTTACTTGGATTATTAATTGGGCTCATTAGGCTTATTTTCTTCTTTAATATAATGAGTGTGTAAGCACTAAACTAAGAGGCATAAAACTTTGATAAATGAGAAAATTGGATAATTGCACAGCATCAGTGCTGTGCTCGTAGGGGCATTCTTAAAAAATAACAGAAGAGGGAGAAAGACAGAATGAAAGCAGGTGAAACAGAGAAAGAAAAGTATCTAGAATGAGCCTTGAGCATCATTATATGTTGTTCTTGCATCTCAGAACACGTCAGCTTGGCTGGGATACAGGGCCCTCAAGTAAGACCCCAAAGTGTTTATGCTGAGGTGAGACACTGGCACAGGTTGCCTGGAGAGGTGATGGATTCTTCTCTCTGGAAATGCTCAGGATTGGGCTGGATGGGGCTTGGAGCAGTCTAGTCTAGTGGGTTTGGACTAAATGACCTTCCAAGGCCCACTCTAATTCAAACCTTTCTGTGATTCTATGCTTTCAATCCAGTTTTTCTTCTCTTAGTGGTAGGAACATATCGGCTATGACTGCAGATGGCTGCTGTAGTTCAGCACATCACATAAGCATATATTGAATAGCTGAGCATGGATGTACTCACATATGTACTCAGGAGGGTCTAAATTAGCATGGGGGTTAGACTGGATGACCTTTACAGGTCCTTTCCAACGTAAACTCTTCTATGAGTATGATCCTATGTCTTGAACATCCAGAATCCCCAGAGATCCTCAAGCAAATGGATAAACGGAGAAACAGCCCAAACCTCTTTCCTTACAAAAGCAAAGAATATAAAGGCAACAATAATCCCAAAGGCAAAGAGAAAGCAAAGAAACTGAAGATGATTGAACCTAAAAGAATATATGTTTTCAGAGCCAGTCTACCTATGAATGATCCTGCCAAAAATCTTAGACACAACTGTGATTATTGCAACGCGACAGCAAAAAACTCAGTCCCGTGAAGCTGTGCTGTTCATTGTAGTCCTGGATCATTGCTTATCTATTCTAATAGGCAAGAAATACAACAGCTAAATTATAATTATGTACCGTACACAGCAGTGTTAGCAAAATAACATGATGTTTGGTACGTTTCCCATCATCTTCTTAGGAGGTACAGCGAGCTGCAGGTTTGTAACAATCTTCTGTTTCCTCACCTCATTAATCTCCCGAAGCAGAGAGAGAGCAATACAAGCAGAGGGAGCCCAGAAATGTATGTACATTACCGAATTAACCAGGCATGTAATTAGTGCTCAGGTGCTTAGTCAAGGAAGAAACATGCAGGATTATTTAGATTTGGATTTAACACCCCAAAGTTTGAATGGTGGAGGTGGGTTGTATGAGTTTTTACAATCAGCCGCTCCAGCTGTGCTGGAGGAATAGGGATTTGTGCCCTCGTTTGTGCCTCTGGCATTGTGTTGTTTCCCAACCTTCCTGTTAATTATGGGAATACATGAAAGTGAAGCATGCAGCACGTCCCAGTCCACCCTGGGAATGGGGACACACCTGTGTCCACTTGGGGACGTGGACAGTGCACCCCAACAAAGGATCCTGGCATGACCCAGGACACCTCTAACACTTGAATCCTTCTCTCCTGACTGAAGAAACACAGTGCAGGTGAGGCTGAGGTTTATTTTCCCACATTCTCAAGGACTTCTGCTTTGCCAGAGTAAATTATCTCCATTGTGGCACATTGTGATTGAACCCCCCTGAAAATCTCCTCCTTAAAGTGCATTTAGTGTCCATGGGGACCTGAAGGCAGATGAGTTCTGCTCGTCCCACAGGGCACCTATGTAATTTCTGAAGTGTCCCCTGGGATGCTCGGTGTGTGATCCAGCTTGACACTGAGCTTGCCCTGCTGTGAAGTGCATTT
The DNA here is from genome assembly GCA_013397895.1 of Origma solitaria. Lineage (NCBI taxonomy): Eukaryota > Metazoa > Chordata > Aves > Passeriformes > Acanthizidae > Origma > Origma solitaria. The sequence continues at coordinate 597,575 of VZRL01000181.1, forward strand.
TGGGCTCTGCAGCACCCTCTGTTTCTACCTCAATCTGGTGAACCTTTTGCAATCTCAACCAGAACCACATTGAGTAGAATCGGCCAAAGAGTGTGCCCCAATCAATAGGAACCACCAAAACCGGAGAATCATAGAATAGTTTGGGTTAGAAGGGCCTTTCAAAGCTTAACTCATTCCAGCCCCTGCTACAGGCAGGGAAACCTTCCATTAGACCAAGGTGCTCCAAGCCTCATCCAACCTGCCCTTGGACACTTCCAGGGATGGGACAGCCACAGCTTCTCTGGGCAGCTTGTGTCAGGGTCTCCCTACAATCTGTATAAATAACTTACTCCTTATATCTGATCAAAATCTTCCACTTCAAAAACATCATCCCTTCTCCTATTGCAACTGCCTTTCTAAAAAGTTTGTCCCCATCTTCCTTGTGAGGCCCCTTTAAGTAGTGAAAAGCCAAAATAAGGTCTCCCTGGAGCCTTCTCTTGTGCAGGGGAACAGCCCCAGCTGTGCCAGCCTGGCTCCAGAGCAGAGGGGCTCCAGCCCTGGAGCATCTCCGTGGCCTCCTCTGGAGTGGCTCCAGCAGCTCCAGCTCCTTGTGCTGTTATTCCCAGGGCTGGGGCAGCTCTGCAGGTGGGCTCTCACCTGAGGGGCAGAGGGACACAATCCCCCCCTCCCCTGACCTCCTGCCCACAGTTGAATGACCATAACTCATTTCCAACCCTTTCCTAGCCCAGCTTTCACTACTTCCCAGCCACATGCTCAATCCATCTTCTGCATCCCTGCATATCTACACCATCCCATCGCAGGCACAGGGCTCTGTGTGCATTTTCTTGCTGGCCTGGATAAGCACAGTGAGAAGCTGAATTGCAAACGGTAGCCTTGAGTTACATTTATGTAAACACCACCAAAAAGCGGAGATAAGGGAATGAGACACATTTCTGTGCATTCCTGCTCGTTGGGGTTATTTGCTGCTTGCAGCTGGTGAATGGAAGAGAGGGCTCCCTGCAACAGCGGCATGATGATAAAATTGTGATGAAAATACTTTCTGTATTGTTTTTCATTGAAATATTGCCCCTTGGCAGGAAGCAGATTGGTAACATCAGCCAGCAGGAGCAGAAAGTGGGTCTTAACATCCTATAAGCTCATCATGGCGAACTCAGGCCGTGATGTGTTTGGTGAGCAGCCCTCATGTGCTTAATTTTGAAAGTTCAGAGAGAGGTTTGGATAGAGTAGTAAAGGAAATGTACATGTGTGAAATGCAGAGTTTGTAGGAACAGGCTTTTGTTGTTCCAAGGCTGTCAGGAAAACAAGGTAGAATCCATTAATAAAGAGTAGCTTAAACATTTCTCCCAGAAAAATCTGTGTTTTCCTAGAAGCATCCACAGAAAACTTCTGGGGGCTGTTCTAACTCTGTAGCTGGGAATTAATTTGCATATTTGGGAAAAGGTTGTGTTAAAGACAAATCTCAAAGCAAACTTTATGCAGACCTTGTCCAGTGCAAGATTTATTATGTCTTCAAAGTGCATAAACATGTACATACACACATTCCCCATAATGACCTGATAAAAACCACTTAAAGCAGCTAGATTAACTAAAGCCTAAACAAATTATTATTTTATGTGAATATGGCTAAACTTCCACCATCTATAACTTTGGTTACAATCAAAGACTATCTACTTTCCTTCGCCTGCCTCACATTAGAAATATTTCCTCTGAAGGAAGCTTTAATTTCAATTCCAATTCCAATTTTATTTTTTATCCTTGTTTTTATTTGAGTTTTATTTCTTGTTGCAGACATGAGGCAGTGGGGGACTCACAGGGTGTAATTCCAGGGCAAAACCTTTGCCTCATGCTTATGCTCTCAAATCTTGTCTCCTCTGCTGGTAAAACAAGCAGGATTAGCACACGATAAGACCAGCGCACATAATAATTACACTGGCTACAAGCAAACTCCAGAACCACAGAGTAAATCCCCAAACAATTATTAAAATGGCTCAATGCATTACACAAATTGGAAAAGACTGGGACATTTTTGGGAGGGGCGAAGGGAGGTAAGACACATTATTTAAGTGTTCTTGTAAGCCTTCTAAGATATTAATGTTGCAAAGCTTCTTATGAATATTTAAGAACATAAAATGGAGATACACTTCAGCCCAGCATTACCACAGAAGCCTGTAATACAGTTGAGTCCACTTAAGAAGGCAATATCTGACATCCATGACAGATTTAAACATGATAAGGCAAAGGTCATGTTTATAGCTGAAAAGTCCATGCAAACTAGTTAAATATTACTGCAGTTAGCTCTGTTATAGTTATTTTTATGTATTGATATATTCATTTATTGAATTTTCTTAAAGACTCAACTTTGCGTCCAGGTGCCTGTGCTTTTGGAAATATTTAAAAATATACTTATTATTAGATTATTTGATGTTTTATGGAGAAAGAACAAATACCTTATTGTTAAAACGGAAAAGAGCTTTATTTCTTGCCCTTTCAGGAGCTGCCTGGGAGATATTCCCTAATGTTGGTACCACTAGGGCTGGTTTCAACAGAACTTTTCATAGGAAAATATTTTGTTTGAGTAAAAGAATGGGCGCAAAAATTTTTCTTCAGAGACACTATAACATTCATAAAATCCAAGACAAAATTTTTTACCTCACATTACAATTTTTCCTCAGTTCTTAAAGAAAATATTTTCATGGAATCATAGACTCATCAAATACGATTGAAGGAATTATTTTAACTTGTAAAGTTCAGATTTTGATTAATTTTCTTCTCTTTGGGTTGGTATCTATCCTTAGAGAAATATAACATTTTTCTAACAAACTGCAATATTCACTCTTTGTTCAAAGTGACTAAATCACAGTGTCTATTTAAAATAGTCACCAGGATATTCCTGTTCTTACAGACTGATGAAAACAATTGTGGTTACGAAAATTTTTGTATTCCCTTCAGCAAAAGTGATTCTAACTGTCCAAGGAAAATTGGATTACTTTTTTTTTTTTATTTTAATAAGGAATAAACTTCAAAACAAAACAAAAGGATCAAAATCAGAAGTGGCCTCTGAAAAAGAGAAAAAATACCAATAAAGCTGTTGTATTTTACAGGAAACTTGATCTGTAAGAGAGCTTTATAAACAGCAGATGGCTCCCATATAGAAGAGGCTGAGCAATCTGAGCAAACAATAATCAACATGAAAAAGCAAAGCTGAGTTTGACACACGGGGAAATTTAAGACACTGAAATTAAAAGATATATTGGAACACACTGTAAAGAAAGATAGAAATGTCTCTGTTTTGGTCGTTTAGGTCTTGTAGCTTCTCAGGTTGACATGAATACTTAAGTGGTGAAAATCTTTGTGGTGGAAAACTACACCTGATACCCACACAGGCCATGGGATCTCAGGGTCCTGCTTTGATTTCTCTACCACCTGTACATCTACAGGTAATACAAAGTTGATTACTAAGCTGTCATGGTTTAGGATGGCCCCGGTGCTCTTGTTGGGATATAGATCTAATGTCACCACAGACAATGTCTGTTGCGTAGTCATAAACACCTCTGTCCCTGTGAGGAATCAAATTCTCCCTGGAGAACATGTCCCATGGATTACACAATAGAATCCTGCAGTGGTTTGGGTTGGAAGGGACCTTAAAGCCCATCCAGTGCCACCCTGTGCCATGGGCAGGGACACCTTCCACTATCCCAGGTTGCTCCAAGCCCCAATGTCCAACCTGGTCTGGGACACTTCCAGGGATCCAGGGGCAGCCACAGCTGCTCTGGGCACCTGTGCCAGGGCCTCACCGCCCTCACAGGGAAGAATTTCCTCCTATCATCCAATCTATATCTCCCCTCTTTCCATATGAGTTTGCTCTCCCATGTCCTATCACTAACTACCTCTCTAAGATGTTATTATTAGAGGTAGTTTTCTTCAGTATTAAATACCTTTGTAAGAATGGAATATTAAAATGGGAAGTGTGTATCAGACTTTGCCTTGAAAAAAAGGATGGAATGTGCAGAAAGAATCTTGGGTTTTGCCCTGTACAGACCCATTCAGCTACTGGCTAGAAATGCCTAAGCATCTCCTATTTTTTAAAATTTTCCAGTGTTTTTCTAAGGACCCAAGGAAATTTCAGGTGACAACAGGGATATCACACGCACAGCTATCATACCAAGGTAGTTTCACAGTGCTCTGGTTGCCACATATTAACTGCAAGATTTCCAGCACATGTGTTTTTGCGGCACTTATTAAAACGACACAGGGACAAAGAAATAAAAAATAATTAAGGAAGGCAGAAATGGTAGAGAGGAGGAAAAGCAGAGTTGAGAGGGGAATGGGGATAGAGAGGTTGGTTTCTCCCCTTTCCAGGCTAACCTCCTACAGGGCTGTGTAATGAACCAGTTCCAGAGAAGTGGCCCAATTGGGCTCCTATTTTTCCAGGGTTTGCTGAAGACTGTGTGTGATCCTTTACTTCACACTCAGATGCACGAGTCTATTAGAGCAGCCTCTGTGCTGTTGGATGAAGGATTTATTTTACCAACATAGCAATAAAAGTAGTGTTTTGCAACCAGTAAAGCACTAAGGAAGCCCTCTCCTTAGGTCTGGCAAGTAGTTGTGCTCCCTGAAGATGTGACCTGCTCCTCAGGTGACCATGTTAAAGCAGATAGAGTCCCTCCTGTGACTTGGTCTTTTCCAGATTTATTATCAACCCAAAAGCTGGAAATGATAGTGACTGAAACAGATGTATGAGAATTGTTCCCTTCTTTTAAGCTCCGATTCAGTTCAGTAGGAGCTGAGTTAATTTTGTAGGACTGAAATAAATGAGATGGAAGGTCACAGAGCTAAATGTTTTCCACAGCCTCCTACCCTGCATTGCTCCATTTCACTGTGTGCCTAGGATGTTAGCTTCCTGTTTTACCTCCTATTTTGACTTCTTAAGTTTGTGCCACTGGGGATCAATAGGAATCTGTATTTTGTAGCTGCTGTCTTGGAGAAATAATACAATTTGCCTCAAAACCTAGACTGCATTCTAGCCACAGACTACAGGGATAGCACAACTGAAATAAAATCCTTGTGCCCATCGTTTTTTTTTATCAAGCCATTCTATAAGGTAGAAAAAGTCCCTATTCAACATTTCTCCTTAAGAATGCTAGAGATAATCAGATGTTTTTACCCTCTGATTCCAGTGGTTTAAGTACCTCTTGTGAATACCAGGGTAGAAATGCATGAAAATTATACTATTCTATAGCCAGTTACAGACATAGCTCTTGGGGAGAAGATGGAATCACCCAAAATAGATCTATGGAACACTTCGGGTTGGAAGCAGCATTAAATACCATCCATTTCCAACCTCCCTGCCATGGGCAGGAAAGTATAATTTACATATGCAACTACATTTCCTAAGGACCAACATTTCTTTATGTTTCTGCAGGGGAGCAGCCTCTTGGCTTGGTCCTTGTCTGTTGCTGGAGGCTGCTGCACAAGCACAGGTGAGGTGGGATGTGCAAAGCCTCTCTTTGCAAAGCCAAATGCCATATCCACCAAACAATCTGAGCTAAGCCTATGTTGGCTGTTTAAATTCTTTGATGTACATCAAATTCTTTGATGTACAGGCTTTCCTCTTGTTTTTGACAGTTTTGTAGCTTTCATTCAGGGGCAAGCAAGATCTAAAGGACGATGCTCAAGGAATACACTAGGATAAAGTATTTCCTTATAGGCCACCACGTTTTATCCTCAGGTTAGTGCAGTCAGCAACTAGTCTAGAGAAAAAGGATCAGTCTCACTCTTGGTACTCTTCTAGGTGTTGCTTGACCTTTTAATCAGGCACAGACAGTAATTACTTGTTGTGGTGACCAGACAACTCATTGGCTGCTCTGATGGTCTTTCAAAATGAGGTTAGTTAATCTTTCCCACTAACACTGTGTGCTGAAACCTGTTGACAGGGGAATTAGGGAACTGAAAATCTGTGTGTTTACAAAGGATTAGCATTAAAAACCTCCTCTATGGACTGAAGCATCTTCTGTTTAGTAGAAAAGCTGAATGGTATTGGAGCTAGAGACCATCACGTTTCAGTGAGAGAAGAAAACATCTCTGGAGTGCAACCTTATGGTTATTTAATCATAAAGTCCTCTACTATCCTTTATTCACACTACACCAAGACATTCAAAGTCTAGGGCTTGGAGCTCAACTGAGTCATTCCAAGCTTTCCCAGTTGCAAATTAGTTGTGCTTTGCATTCCAAGTTGATTATCCTCATGATGTCGTCTTGGTGTCTGATCCAAGCCCTGTTGAAGTAAATGGAAACCCTTCCATGGACTTTAATAGTTTTTGGATGAAGCCTTAGTTATGTCTAGAGTTATTAGGAGAGGCACAAGTTGTGCAATGAAGTGCAGGTGTTTTTGCTGCTGGGAGGAGGACCTTGTACTGTATTTAATGTTCTTTAATTAATTGAGTCCCAAGGTATAGAGTGGGCTTATGTTCCCAGAAAATGCATTAGGGTAACACAGCACCTTCCATTTGCAGCCATCCAAATACAATATTAAAGTTTTATGTTTATTGAACAAGGTCCAGGAATCTGCATGCAGGAATGCTTCACCTTCCACTGGAGTGCAGCGTCCTTTGGAGCGAAACACAGCAATCATTTCATGTGGATAGACAAGCGGCGAAGAAAAAGGTATGAAACTCCAGCAAAAGCATCAGGTTTCTGACGTAAGCTGTCAGTAAAGGACTGATGCAATCAACACAGCCAGAATTTTCCCAATGCCTTGACCTTGCTGATGTGCTCCGAGGGCTTTGTGCACCGCCACGCCCTGTGGTCGATCCAAAACTCCACGCTTCCAACAGCAGAGTGTCTTCAGGTTATGTTGGAAAACTTAGGCCCACATTTCTGAAGGTGAATAGTCAAGGCCAGCCTGGCAGCCTGGGAGATCTTCTTAGCCAATGGAAAGAAAGAGAGGTTTTCTGAAGAGTGATGTGATTTGGTTGGGTGACCCTGCCTCTGAAGTTGCCTCTTTCTTTTTACTGACTGGAAGGGAGCCCAGTGGACTCCTGAGATGTCATTCAGGTGTGAAAGTGGGATAAATCCCACCTTCAGCTAATGAAGCCTTGTGGGAAGCCTGCCCCAAGCTCCTTTGGTGCCACCAGCTCCAAGCTGACCTGCCGAAGTGACGAAGGATTTGTGAAATACTCTTCAAACTGAGAGTGAGAGGAGAGGCTTGGCTTTGCAGATCTGTAGAAAAAGAGAAAATCCACGGGCTTAAAAAGGAAGAACCAATTTCTGGGTTGTCAAAAATCTTTTACAGACTGCAGGATAACAACAGCAGAAGAAGATGACCTTGAATGACTCAATAGCACCGTGGGGGAAGGAGCAGTGCGTACTCCCAGAAGGAGATGACAGCTGGAGCAAGGAGGGTAGGGAAAACCTGGGCACAGGGTGGTGGGAGGCTGTCAGATGTCTGAGAAAGCAGCTGGAAAACAGTGCAGACCAAACTGCTTCAGCTTATCCCTGTGATGGAGGAGTTTGGGGCCTGGGGGAAGCAGGAAGAAAGCAGAGGCAGGGCAGCAGAGGGAGGGCAGCAGAGGGGTTGGGGGCATTTGGCCATGGTCATGGGCAAACCAGGCATTGCTGAGATAAATAGCAACACAGAGAGCTTTTCTGAGGCTGGAAATCTTGGTTAGAATGAGTCCAGCCCCCACTGTGCATTTCTGCAGATGTTAATGCCTGCTTTGGTGGGGAAGGGCACCCCATTATTTGGGTTGTTCTAAGATGTATTAGAAGACATCTTAATCAGATTATAAATGTACTTCCTTGTGCAGAACAGCCCAGCCACCCCTGCTCAGTGATATTTATTGCAAAGTCAGTAAGTCATTAGGTGGCAGAGTTCAGATTTCCAAGTGCATGTTTGGTATAGACAAGTCAATATGGTTTTGTTTTTTTTCTTAATTTAACTTCTTGATTGACTTATTATGTACATTGGCACTTTTAAGAGCTTCAAATAAAACACAGTGAGAGTTCAGAACAAATGTAAATGGCCTAAAAGAAAAGGAAAAAAAATCCTATAATCTTTTTTAATGGCTATAAAACGTGGGAAGGATATATCATAAGCTCCCCGCATGGGGTCCTTGTCTGCGTTCAATCCAGTATTGTAATTTAGACATGACTTTTTATTTAATTTCTGACTGAGAAAGGGAAATTAGAAAACAACATTATCTCAGCTGCTCTGTTATAATGAACAATATTTCACAGTGCCAGTATAAGTTACCTTAAGAACTTATTTTATGAGACAAACATTGGCTGAATTCCACAAACAACTGGGTTTTCTGGTGTCTTTTGTCTGCTGAAGAACCCAAACTTAAGTAAGGTTTTTAATTGTAAATAAGCCCATCATTACAGTGACGTGTGTGTTACACAGGTGTAACATGTGGACCACTGCGGTGATGGAAGGGATGGTGGTAGGCTCTGGGTTAGAACCAGGGAATTAATTCCTGCTGAAGTGCAAAGAGAAGCTGCTTTGTTTCATGTTAAACATTGTTTTCTGACTTTTTCTTCTGGAGCTATGTTTGTCTCCAGTGGTGCTCGACATTGTGACAGAGACCCATGGAAACACTTTGAGATCTTGGTTTTTAGAGAGGCGTAGACTGAAAAAATTTTGAAATTCAGGATTCAGTGTTGAAAAAGATGGAGAGAGGCACACAGATAGCAGGACAAGCTGGAGATATGACTGTCTCAGACACTCTCAGCAAGGCCAGAGCAAATGTGCTCCTAACAAACTCCTCCAAATATTTCCAAGGACACCAGCTCCAGGGTAGGAAGCTGTCTTGGATGAGCAACTTTTTTGTTTTCAGGCAGTAGAAACCAGCTTTCTCTGTTTTTTCACGTCTCTATAAGTGTAGATCGTTGATATAAAATACTGACTTTAGTTGTTTTTCCTGTGGAGAAATCCCAGATTGGGATTATGTAGCTGAATGTTTATTTAGCGGTAAATAACACATTCTCCTGTTAATCTCTCTATCTGTTTTATCAATTTTTAAGTCATGGAGATTTATCCAGTTTGTAATTAACCCTTTTGTATGGCAAAAGGCAGGATTGTCTCTTTCCCCACAGCCACTAAATACATAATGTTCTGATAAATATTTAAGCAGTAATGAGGGACGTAATGCACAGTAATCCATTAGTGCTGCATTCCGGGGGAGCAGCATGGTGCTAAAATGGATACTGTAAGTGCTAAAATCCCAGATTGAGCAGAAGGACTGCTGACCATTGTGGGATTTGGCTTTGAACTATGCTACAGGTTGGAAAACACATTTGAATGTGCATTCACGTTTTCTTTGCCTGCCAAGAAAAGCTTCTCTAAAAAAAACCCCAACAACAAACCAAAAAAACCCCAAACAATAATAACAAAGACAGATATCTCTGTGAAAGGTGCAGCCAAATATTTTCCAGTCAAAAGACCACCAAAAGCCAAGAGTGGGCAATCAGAGCCTGGGGAGATAAAGGTGGTGTTGAAGGCATGAGCACAACAGGTTCCACTAAACATCTAAAACCAGGCTGAGCTGGGGTCTATGAGAACTTCATCTCTTTGGGTAGCCTTTTCTTCTCTTTCCTCATTTTTCTTTTCCTACTCATTACTGTCTTACTGTCTAATTAAAATTACATCTCTGGTAGTTGTTTTTCACAGCAGGGTCTTGATTCTTGATCCCCAAGGGCAGGGGAAGGTGAGGTTGGAGGCCAGGACCTTCGTGCTTTGGGCAGCCACTTCAGCTGCGATGTGTGCTCAGTTCCAAGCAGAATCCCTGCAATATTCTCTGCACTCATCTGTGTGCAGTGGGCAATGGCAAGTGGCTCTGAAGAGATGTTCTGTGGGGGGCATAACGCAGAGCAGGATGGGGACTTAGTGTCTTAGCAGAAACTGATGGGAGTTGGTAGAAACCAGCAATGTTTCCTTGAGGTCATGGAAAAGGAAATTTTCGGGAGTATCTGTGAATTTGCACCTGGACCAATAAACATTTTTTTTTAATTGTTATTCATTTTACACCTCAATAAAGCTTAATTATAAGTAAGCAGTAAGAAAAGCAGGAGACATGTTCCAATAATATTGCACTTCTCTGAATCATTCCTGTGGGGCTCCAGCAGTTTTGTTACCATGAAGCAAAATAAAACAAATTAAGGAAACTATTCAAAATTCATTTAAAAACATCATCCGAGGAGCATCATAATAAAAGCACAATAAGAGAGACAAGCTCACTTGGCTAATTTCCTTCATGCGCTGTGCATGTTTATCGTGTGTCTCTTAGCATGTTTTAATTAGCATCACAATCATCAGCTGGTAACTAACAGCGTGTATGGTTCAGGCTGGAGATGCAGGACACCTCTTTGGAGCAGAGAAGGGACTGGGGATTTTATATTGTGTCTGTGGGTCAGCAGAGCCTGCTGGCAAAGCAGGGCTGTAAAACCCTAAGTCTTGGCCAGAAGGAATGTACTTAAGGAAAGGAACAAATTCCAGGCATTGCACCTTCCATCCCCTGGGACTTCCCATCCCTGGTCCCAACTTTTACATTCTGTTCAATGCAGGATTCACAAGGCAGACAACCGTATTGCTCATATTGCTCACTGCCAGCCCAAAACCCACTTTATTTTGTTTCTTGTGGATGTAACATCCTTCTTGTGAATTTAGTGTCCTCTTGGATGTATCATAAAGCATATTCCCTGTCTGTGTTTTCACCACTGGAAGCAGGTTGTTCAATCTGCCTTTCTGTGCCCTCCCCTTACTGCAGCATGACTTGGAATTTTTTATTCTGAGAATTTTTGTATCTCTTGCTGCCCTTTTTTTTTTAAAAAAAAAAATTATTTTAAGTGATGCTTCTACCTCCATCTGAGCCTCAGTTGGTGATGTGGGAACCATGCCAGGCCCCCTGAGGCTATGGTTCAACAAGGTGACCCGTTCAAGACCAAGTTGGACAGGGTTTGGAGAAATGAGGGACAGTGGAAGGTGTCCCTGCCCATGGCAGGGAGTGGAATGAGATGAGCTTTAAGGTCCTTTCCAACCCAAGCTTTTCTAGGATTCAATGCATTCATCCAGAATTAAGGTGGACCTTTCTTAACATCTTCTGGATCTTCTCCTGAGCCTCAGGTGGGCTCTCTCAGGGAGTCTGAGCAGCTGAGAGCTACCCACTGCCTCCAAAAGAGATGGAGGAGATGCAGCTATGATGGACAAATCCTGCTTAGCGACCTTGAAAGCTTTTAGGATGCCATTTACTCTACGTTTGGGCACTATTCTCGTATCTGGAAAAACATCACTTCACCATGCCACCAGCTCAAAAGCACACTCAAGTGTTTGTTGGTGGCCCCATTTATTAAGATTTTCCTCCCCTGACCTGCTTCAGGTGCTGTCTCTGGAGTAGTTGACATTGCTGCGCAACAGGGACTTGCAGCATTGTGCAGTGATCCCATTGATCTCGAAATGTGCACTCTGAAATGATGCCCTTTGCATCTGGTAAAAGCAGGTTAGCAGAGAAAGAAAAGATTTGGCCTTGTTTTCATCTGAGAATATTTTTTTCTGAATGTTTGGACCAGCCACTTTCTTTTGTAATTATTGAGGTATCTTGTCTAATTCACTTTTTTCCTTAGAAAAACGCCACTTCCCCTTAAGAATATGTTATGAACTGCTGCACTTTAGCAGTGTGATAGTTCATAACAGAATTGAGAGGAGCATGAATTATTGTCAGAACTACATTACTAATGTGTAATCTGCAGCATTGGTTAATTTGTTTTGATATTAAAGTTTTAATAGGAAATATAATTTGATTGCATTTTAAAAATAAAAACTGATTTTCTGCATTACAGAAAAATATTATGAATAATAAGCAAAAAAGGGGCTAATATAACTAGGCATTTCTATTAACAAAATGAATGTGTTTCATACGCTCTCTGTGTACTAATTCAAGTCATCTGATGCCAGTTTGAGCTGATTTAACATAAACTACAGCCCTGCTCCTTTGCTCTGCATTCTGCAACGTTGCCAGCTTTAACTTGAGGATGGGACCGGAGTTTTGCAGTATCAGCTCCTTGCATATCAGTTATTGGTACTCAATTATTAACAGCATTAGCACCTCGTACTGCACTCTCAGCACAGCAGAAGGGTCTGGTCTGTATTTATAGATGTCCTCCAGCTGGATTGAGAATAACTAAAGAGCCCAACTGTGACAATGATGAGCTCTCAACCTCTTAAATCAGAGTGGGTGGCTCGTGCTGGCAGGGCCGTGCAGGTGGAGTTGTTATTAGGACTGCAGCAGGGGGTTGGAAGCTCAGCAAAGGGGCAGCCCTGAGCATGATGAGTGCCCTGGCATGGTGTGGGAATGTTAATAGCAGCCACACTGGGCCAAATGAATCACAGAAGTGCTGAGGTTGGAAAAGCCCTGCAAGACCATTGAGTCCAACTATTCCCTGGCACAGCCAAGGCCATCACTAACCCATGTCCCCAAGGGCCACATCCCTGGCTTTTAAACACCTCCAGAGATGGGGATGCCACCACTGCCCTGGGCAGGTGTGCCAGGGCTGGACAACCCTTTCCAGGAAGAAAACTTCCCAAATATCCAATTTAAACCTCTCTTGGTGCAACTTGAGGTCATTTCCTCTCCGCCTGTTCCTGTTCCCTGGGAGCACAGCCCGACCCCCCCAGCTGTCCCCTCCTGTCAGGAGCTGTGCAGAGCCACAAGGTCCCCCTGAGCCTCCTTTTCTCCAGGCTGAGCCCTTTCCCAGCTCCCTCAGCCTCTCCTGGGGCTCAGCCCCTTCCCAGCTCCGTTCCCTTCCCTGGACAGCTCCAGCCCCTCAGTGTCTCTCTGGTCCTGAGGGGCCCGAGCTGTCCCCAGGGCTGGAGGTCTGGCCTCCAATGAAAGGTCTATTTTAGTCTTTTTTCAGCAATGGTCCACCATGGGGCCTGGGAAAGCGTCAAAGGATGAAGTGAGCATCCTTTGACTGGTGTCTTTCCGCCTCCAATCAGTGCCCAATCTTCCTTGTATTCCATATCTAGCAATTTCCCGTGGATTTCTCTGCTCAGCTAGAGCTGAGACTCCAGAGGGCAAACTGTTGCTGTGGTGTTTTTCCACCTTTAGTAAGCTGCTTTGCCCCCTCGTAGCTCTGTCCTTACGCCGTGTCACCTTGTTTACAGTGGTTAAAGACCTCAGGGCACTGTTATTAAAGAATGTGAGCTCAGAGTAATGGAAGGGTAAAAAGCTGTCCCATGGCGAGCAGCTGAAGGCACATGATCTACTCAGCTTATCAGAAAGATATAGAGGAGAATTGATGAGGGAGTGTATTTCCTTCCTGGATCCTTCAGCAGGTACCAAAGGACTCCTTGGTCTGGTGGGAAAAGACGTAACAAGAGCTGAGGACCGGAGACTAAAGCTGTAAGATGTCAAATTGGAAACAAAACACACGTTTTTCTCACTGAGGATAATTAACCAAGGATAATAACCATCAGGGGGGAAAGAAGATTTCTGCCTTCCTGATGACTTTAAAAAAAAAAGTCTTTCTTTCTAAAAAAAAAAGTATTTGAATCAAGCACATGATTTGGAACCAGACCCGACACGGCAAGGCAGGATATTTATTATACTATATATCTGTTTTAGATATCTATTATATAGTTATCTATTATATAGATATCTAAAAGGCCCTTCAGATTTCAGAAAAGTCAGCATTATGCAGGAGCATTGCATCCGGAATCTTTGCCTAGTTAATTATCTTTCACCTACCTTCGTAGTTGCCCAGTTTCTTTTACATTTCAGCTGCACCCTGTCCTTGAGTGGAGACAGATCCCAGTCCAGGATGGCTCTTATTATCGATCACAGCTGTCCTGGTTCTGGTTGAAACAAGGAGATGCGTTGCTGTTTCCAGTTAACTGATGCCTGAGTTTCACTCCAGAGGTAGCACAGGGAAATGTTTGTGTGATTCATCATCTTTGGAAGGGAGGTGAGGTGATAGTTTTGGATGTAGGAAAGGGAGAAGATTATTAGTGGAGTAGACAAAGAATGCACATCTGATGAAAGTTCTGTATCTTTAGTATGTATTATCATTATTATTATTATTATTATTATTATTATTATTATTATTATTATTATTATTATTATTGGTGTCACTATTAATAACCAGCAACAATGTAAGTCTTCTCATGTCATTAGCAATAGGAAAAATGATCCATTGATGCTGCAGGAAGAGGAGAAATTTATTTAGTTAGAATGACATCAAACCCTCGATCAACAAATTCAGGAGTTTTTCAGATCAATGTTTCTTCTCAGCTTCAACTCTTCTCCTCTGGTTTGTTTATTGGCTGGAGGAATTTCCAGCTGATATGGATCTGATCCTACATTTCTGCTAGTGTCTCCCTTTGAGTGCCTATATAACTTTGACCACAGAGTTGCCAGAGTGAGTAATAAAGAGATTCACCTTTGGCAGGGGATTTGATTTAGCTTGAGAAGTGCCAACTCCAATGGAAGAACTAGGGATAATTAACTCCTTATTCAAATGTCTCTGGTAAGAGTTTCATTTTGGCTGAGATGAATTAAAGATGAATTAAAGTAGCCTTTAGCTACTTACGTCCTACCCTCACCCTTCCTTGTCACTACTGAAAAGCGGAAAAATATCTTTGTCCATCTCTAAAAAGAACACTGTCTTTGCTTTTACTGGTCATGGAGAATTGCCTTGTCTGAGTATTACTTCTTTCCCTACAACATTTTTTATTCCTTTCTGGCTTGGCACAGATCATCTTCCAGTTCTCCCTTGCAAGGAAGAAAGGGTTTGGCACCTCAACTCATCCTGGATAAAGGAGCTCATAAAGACCACTGGCATTGGGGAATGGACAGCTGGGGGGGATGAGTATTTTATTAAGCAGCTTAATTCCTGTATTGATAGTTAGAATTTCTACACTTAACAGATATCCTTTAAATTTTGTGAAGTGTGAGACTAATCCTGTCAAGTCAAATGCAATAAATATGAGCGTATAAATTTAACAGAGAAGAAAGAATTATCTCTTCGTTTATCCTTGTGGTACAGAAATAAATGGATCCTGAGCAACAATCCTGCATAAAACATGAAAAAAGTCTCGAGCCTATGAGATTTCTCCAGAGAAGTCAATGAGAATGGGTTGTCCTTGGTGGCATTCTGTTTGTTTTTTCTCTGATAAGGATATTGGGGAAGGGAATAATGGACAGGTTAGGGGTTGGAATAAGTTTTCTGTATCACAGGTGTCTGAAATGTCTTGAAAGAGGGAGTTGAAGGAGAATATTATAGAGGTATGTGCACTTCTGAAAGGCATAAGGAATAGGAATAGGGAATAGCTATTGACTATTTATCTTCTCAGAAGAGCTTGTGCATTCAGCAGGCAGAGGCAGTAATGAATTAGGGGTGGTTTCTCACATCTCTCCACCAGCCTTGGGCAAGCAGAGAACAGCCTATGCCTGGCACACTGCTTCCAGCTTGGTGTCAGCCCTTTGGACTGTCCTGATGGACAGTGATGGACCATTATTATAACATAAATTAAAACTAACTAGGAGCACCCCAATGTCTTCCCTAAGATGCCAGCAAGAAGGCCCATTTCATGCAATTTATCTACTATTGCATTTTTCTCCTTTGCCTTCTTTTCTTCTTAACGTCTTCCTTTCCACCACCTGTGAATTAAAAATCACTTATTTCTCCTCTAACTGCCGGATTTTTAAGTTCTGTTTTACCTGCCTGAAAACCATGTTGTGTTTCTTCTTTTATATACACCATCCTTGCAATAAAGTTTGTGACACCAGAGCTTGCAATGCCTTTATCTCCAGCTATATCAGCTCCGTGGCTGTAAAATCTCCATTACCTTTCTTTTCCAGTCTCTTGGCTCTGCTGAACCACCCACTTGTCCAAAGGAAAATGAAGAGTGGATTTTTCTTTTGAATAGCCCTGGCTGGAGGGAGCAGGAGCAGGAGGAGGAATGCCTGGGCTTAGGCTGGACAAGAGAAGGCTCCAGGGAGAGCTCCGAGCCCCTGGCAGGGCCTGAAGGGCTCCAGGAGAGCTGCAGAGGGACTGGGGACAAGGCATGGAGGGACAGGACACAGGCAATGGCTTGCCAGTGCCAGAGGGCAGGGCCAGATGGGATCTTGGGCAGGAATTCCTGGCTGGGAGGGTGGGCAGGCCCTGGCACAGGTGCCCAGAGCAGCTGTGGCTGCCCCTGGATCCCTGGCAGTGTCCCAGGCCAGGCTGGACAGGGCTTGGAGCAGCCTGGGATAGTGGAAGGTGTCCCTGCCCATGGCAGGGGTGGCATTGGATGGACTTTAATACCGCTTTCAACCCAATTCTATGATGCTGCTCCTGGTACTGCCACAGACCTGCTTATATGGCAATGTCACCTTTTTCAGAAATGGCTGGAAACACTGTCCTTTCCAAATTATGTTTGTCTTCTTTAATTTGATATTTTCACTCAAAAATCCTTTTTGATTTGTTTTCACTCACAGCCACTGGGCACCACTGGCATGTGGGAATTTTTTTCCAGGGTGTTTCTTGCAGCCAGGTAAAAGACCTGCCTTTCATTTCCCAGCCTGTACATACAACTTTCAGAGATATTTTCAAGTCTTTTGTTGGAGTATATCACACCTAAAAAGGAAGGTGAGATGAGACAGGACTTTTGGGCTACTTTGCTGAACTCCAGCTTTCCCAACAACAGCTTCTTTGTCCTTCCAAGTGGTTTTCCACACTCCAGGAGATAGTTTCCTTCATGCTTTTTGGTGATGGTGAAATAAAGGGAGAAAAGTGCTGTAGTAATTTTTTTATCTAAATATGATAAAAATAATATGGCAAAATTATTCAGAAGATATGTGAATAGGAAAAAAAAAAGACAATGGTCACTGAACTGGTAAGTTGCTGATGTGTTTGGTTGTGAGAAATGGAGTGAGGAGGAAAAGGTGATAAATTTGATAGTACTTGGGTTATCCTCAGAACACAGCCTGGAAGCAGAACGCATGGCAGCCATAGTTCAAAAGTACCTACAGGTAATCTGCATTTGGCTTATTTGTCACATTTTATGATGGTGCCTGCTTGAGTTTGTCATTGTCTGCTCGTGCATTTTAACCACACCAGGGGCAAGCCAGGGGCATATTCCTGAAGGACAGAGGCCCAAATTCTTCCCTGTCACTCTGAGTTTTGTAAATCATCCATTAGTTTGCAGTCTGGGCTAAACTGATTTTCCTCCAGCAAGCCCTGTCAGGCCAGCTTGAGGTCTCTACGTCGGCTCCCTGGTGATGCTTCAGCAAGTCATTCTGATTTACCTGTGTGGACAGATTGTAAAGATTAATTTGGATCTCCAGGCTGAGTTCAGACAAAAGCCTGACTCGGAGTTTGAAAGAACTCCACTTTTCATGAGCTAAACCAGAGCCCCAGGCCTGGTCAGACCAGGACCAGGACAAACCGTGGGTTGGAAGCGAAATGCCTGAATTATTAAGTTTGAGCTCATCTCTGCCATGGGTTGTCCAGCAGTGCCAGGCACAGCTTGATGGATTCAACTGCAAATATGGGCTGAGTTCATGTACACTTGACTGTGTCAGCTTCAAGTTGAGCTGAAAGTTCCATGGAATGAAAATAATTCAGAGTGAGACTCCACCTAGGCTGC
Organism: Origma solitaria; assembly: GCA_013397895.1. Classification (NCBI taxonomy): domain Eukaryota; kingdom Metazoa; phylum Chordata; class Aves; order Passeriformes; family Acanthizidae; genus Origma; species Origma solitaria. The sequence continues at coordinate 615,198 of VZRL01000181.1, forward strand.
TGGGTTTCTCTAGTCACACCAAAGGATTCCCCTCCTTGAAGATAAAAACTTCCAGATATCAACAAGTTCTATGGGAAACCACACGGGAAATAAATAGGTGCAGGTAGGCTGAGCTATAGTGAGAAAAATGTCTATGCTGTAACTCTGCACTGAAGATTAGAGAGTGTCTCCTGCAAGAATCTATAGCTCCTCCCAAAGGGCCTGCAGGGCATCCCAGAGGGAAAATGCTGTCCCAGGGCTCAACACACACTGTGTGACCACCAGCACCTCCCTTCACAGTGCACCACACCTTTTGTGGATTATTTCACACTTAGGTCCTTCTGAGGCAAAAATTGTGACAATGTTTTTACAAAAACTGTTTTTATTTTCTCCCAAACCACACAATTTTTGCAAGGGCAAGCATTTTACGCCACTTAGCCCTCTGAAAAGTGAGAAAGATTGTAAAGCATTAAGTTCACATAGATCATCTCGGCACAATTTCATCTCAGGGCTTTCTTTTCCTTCAGTACCTGCCTCACAGGTCCTCCTTCTCCGTGGTATCCCTTAGTGGAAATCACAACTTTTTTACATCTTTCATGAGATGAAATAACACAGTAGATGATCCCTCCCCTTTGTTCCTCCTGCAGGAATCGCTCTGAAATTCCCTGGCCTGTGTTATAATGGAGGTCAGAGCAGAGCGCAATATCCCCTCCTGGCCTTAAAATCTATGAATAATATTTTCCCTTGGAGACTCCAGCCAGGATGCAGTGGGAAAATCCTCCATCACACCTGGGTTATGGGCTTGGGCTGGGTGTAGGTTGGATAAAACATGAGGATGGATGGATTCTGTGCATCTCCTCCTGTCCGGCTGCACCTCCATCCCAGCCCCACGGGGCAGTAGCGCTGTGGTATCACAGCAGCAAAGCCACTGTGAGCTGGGATGGCATCTCACATGTTTGCTCTTGCTCACTGATTTAGTATTCAGAATTTAGAATTTATTGAGGATTCTTCCTTTGTCACATCATCTATCAGAGACAGACACCACCGAGATGGAAGGGGAAAAAAAATTAAAAACCTGTTTATTGCTCAACTTGCTCTAGGCATGTTTTAGTTTATTGTTCAGCTTGGTTCATTTCAGTGTTTCAATTTGAACGGTTCGCTTAGTTGCTGTGGCTAAAAAAAAATAAATTAAGAAAACCATAAGAAAACCTATTTAAAAAAAAAAAAAAAGAAAAGGAAGACGAAGAAGAAGAGGCAGCAGCAAAAGTTGAGATTTGTGGGGCCCCTCAGCACCTCCCAATGTCAGAGGTGTCAGCAGATAATTTAAGGGCACAATCCCACGTCGCCAGAAGAGACGTGCTCCCAATTCCCTATTCCGCACATGTTCGCCCATCGAGCTGCTATTGGCACCCCGGGAGGAGAGTCCCGCATTGCAGATGCCCTGCCCAGCCCCACAGGGCTCTCTGCTCTGTGCCTGCCACGCATTCAGCTGCTCTGCACAGAGCCCTTGGCCTGTGCCAGGCCCTGAACATCACCACTCGCTTTTCTCAGCCTCACAGAAGGCATGTGTGAAATTCCTCTTGATTTACACCTGCACAATTCAGGGCTGGAGTCCCCACGGAATAGAAGGTGGGCACGTCTCTCGTGGTCACCCAAGCGCAGGTCGGATTCAGGCCCCACGGGTTCCTGAACACGGCATCCTCCTGTGCTACCTCTCTCCAAGTGCAGCAGCTCTTATTTCAGCAGCCTTAATTACGGCTCTGCTGATCCTCCACACCTCGCCTCAGATATCTGTGCCTCCAGCGGGGCAGGGGCTTTCCAAAGAAAACAGGATCCAGCTTCTCCATGCAGCTGCTTTTAGCATTTGAAGAAACCTTCTCCAGCAGCAAGTGTAGTAATCTCAATGGGAGATAAGTCAATTACAGCAAATTGAGCTATTTCATTTCTGGCTGCAAATGGCTTTCAGTTACACAAGTAGACACATTAATCTAATAACTAATGATCATATATTTTACTAATCATACAACGCTGCGTGAGGTATTATATCTAATTATATTTAAGATTAAGACATCTTTATATGTGTATTTTTGCTCGTTGCCAGGCTGGTGCAGATGGATGAAAACAGAAAAAGAAAGCAGGAATTTTTTCAACCCCTGCCCTGAAAGAAACAGGAGGTCCCTTTGAAAGATGGAAAGATACAATTCAGAGAGGATTGGCTGAGGTTGCCTCCAGGATAGAACAGCAGAGAGCAGAAAGACAAACTGCAATAAAATATTCTATGATATTGGCTTTTTTCTTTAGAAGCAAGGGTTGAATCCAGGGATTAGATGCTAGTGGCTTGGGAGCAAAAAATCCCACAGAATTTGTGAGATTGGAAAAGACCTCTCAGATCATTAAATCGAACCATTGCCCAGCACTGCCCAGGCCACCACTGACCCACGTCCCCAGGTGCCACATCCACATGGCATTTAAATCCCTCCAGGGAAGGGGACTCCACCATTGCTCTGGGCAGCCTGTGACATTCTGGACAAGTTTTACTGAAGATATTTTCCCTAATGTCCAACCTAAACCTCCCCTGGTGCAACTTGAAGCCATTTCCTCTTGTCCTTCCCCCCGTTACTGGGGAGAAGAGACTGACCCTAAATTAAATTAAACAGCTCATGTGGTTCTCTCCTTCCTAATCTGTCCTTTGAGCCTCAAGGCCTGCAGTGCTGATGAGATGCAGCCAAGAGAAGTTTTCCCAAAGCTGCAGAAAACCTAACTGCCTGCAGCTTCTGGGCTTTTCAAAGAGCTCTTTTAGAGGCACTCCTGAGGCAGATCATCCACAAGAATCTGCGATGCAGCCCAGCAAACCTGCAGTTCCCAGGGTCCTCCTGAGAACCTCGGAAACATAGAACAATAGGATCATTAGGGCTGGAGACCACCTCTAAGATCATTCCACTGCCCACAGCACTGACTGGGTGGTTCTCAGTTCATCATTTGACTGGGGGGGCCATCTCCTGTGTCTGGTGACTCCAGAACAGAGCAAAGGCACATGGCCACAGGGATTTCCTGTAGGATCCTTTCCCCTCCAGGGAATGTCTTCCTCCAGGAGAGTATAGCTCTTTTCTCTCTGATCCAAACAGCAAAGGCTGACACCAGCGAGATGCCCTACACTTGGACTGGGCAATTTCATTTTCCAGGCTCACAGAAGCCCCCAAGAAACCAAGGGATAATTTTTAAAAGAACTACTTAAAACACGGTCTTCAATGCAATCTCTTCAAGCTTGTCCTGAAGAATATTAGTCTGTACTAAGATCACTCCCTGAGCATGCCTGTGCTGTTGGTCAATATGATAATGTCTTAAATGCAGTTATGCAATCGCTGATTATTCTCTTTGGTAAATATTTTTATTTATGCGGGTATTTTTTGCATCAATCTAGCAGCAATCCATCATATGTGAAGGCCTCGTGGCAGCTGCTGTTAAAATCAATACGTGTTAGGATTCCAGAAAACTGGGCTCATTTTTCTCCTCTTTGACATCGTAACTAAAGATCATAAAAAGAGATAATGATAATGACGCAAGGAAATGATTAGAGATACTCCGTTAAAGGAAAGAATGGAATCAAGCAAGCAAGAAAAGAAAGGGTGGTAAAATAACAGAAAAGGACCTTTCTCTTTCCCTGGGGGAAAAACTGAGTTAATTTCAAGGGAGGCATGTACAGAAATCACAATTAATAACCCTTCACCCTTGCTCTATCATCTTCACATAAACCCCTTGTACTGCAGCACCTCTGCAGCAAGCGCTGCCAAATCCACGGCCTCTGTCTTCAAGACCCATTCTGGGCAAACAGCTCTGAATTAAAAATTCAGATGGTCCAATGGAACACCTATTTATCAGGAGGGAAAATCCCCTCCCTGCTTAGCAGGGGTTGTTCTGGAACAAGGTCAGCTACCAGGCCGTACAAAGCTGTGGCACAGCCCAGGTTCTGGGTCTTGGTGCCATAATCATCTGTGACTTACTCTGCAATGTATTTCCATGGGAAAATCAACACTCTCCGCTCGAGCAGAGCCACCATACTGCACAGGGGTCAACCAACCTGTGATATAATATATATAACATGTATCATGATGAACATAAAAGGTATAGCGCAGTTTACGTATGTAATCCCCCCAAAATATCTTTATGGCACACAAGTCATGATAGGCATGCATCTCTGCAAAAATAAATCAAAGAATCATAGAATTTTTTGGGTTGGATGAGACCTTAAAGACCATCTTGTTCCACCCCTGTCATGGGCAGGGACACCTTCCACTATCCCAGGGTGCTCCAAGCCCTGTCCAACCTGGCCTGGGACACTGCCAGGGATCCAGGGGCAGCCACAGCTGCTCTGGGCAACCTGTGCCAGCCAAGAATTCCTTCCCAATATCCCAACTATCCCTGCCCTCTGGCAGTGGGAAGCCATTCCCCCTTGTCTTTCCCACTACATACCCTTGTAAAACATGTGCATACACCCACATATGTTCTATATTCTACCTCTAGAGGTTACAAAGTGGCTACCTCATAGGAAAAAATTAGCTCAAACACATGAGAATGTGTTTCCATACACTATTTTCATACATAAGAATCATCTCTCGTTCACTAGGACATGTGTTCATACATAATCTTTTTTTTTTTTTGTTCTTTTGTCTGGATGTAGAGTGCATGAGTATGTTTGCACATCTCTGAAGTACACCACAGCAGATCTTCAGCATGACGTAAGACCTGAAAAAAAAAAAAAAAAGTGCATTTGTTAAATACCAGGTATGGAAATGAGGCACATAGGCATAACCCCGCCACGGAAATCCCGACAGCAAGTGTAAGGCAAGTCCCGAAAGCTCAGGATCCTTTACAGCATCCACACAGCCGTCTCAAGCCCCCAAATCCGTGGTCAGGAAATGAAGCTCTGTGTCAGTACAAGCACGCTTCTCCTGCTCTGATTGCCTCCCTGCAAGCAGAACCCCATCCCAGGAGGCAGAGGCATGTTCGGCTGACAGAGGGAGACTGATCCCCCCTGCGCCGGCGCCTTGGGCAGGTGCTCTTTGCTGTTCAGTTCCACTAATCACACCACCGCTCTGACATCCCTCCCAATATTTAACTTTCCTGGGACCTCTGGTAGTTTATTAACATTTTCAGGCTACAGGTACTGGTGTTTTCTGCCTTCAATTACGCGGCCACTTTTAGCTGCGGGAAAATTCCCTGCCCCAGGCGAAGCGTTGGCTGCAGTGATAGGAATAATCATTTGTGCGTGATATTTCAGCAATGCGCAGAGGGAAGTGGAGGACGAGCTGTGACAAACAAAATGGATAGTATCAAAAATCAATTCCACTCCTGCTATAGGAATGAGCAAAGGAAAGGAGAAAAAAAAAAAAAAAGAGGCAATTCAACAGCGTTTAGAGGGGGGAGGACTTGAAGGGAAGAAAGGATCCTGCCTAGAAGAAATACTCACTTTGCTATGGAACAATAAAATGCGCCACTTGAAAAATTTTGAATTTTGATGTGGATTCAGATGTGTCTATGAATACTTCCATCAGTTTTGGTGCTGGGAAACACAGCCAGAGCCAGATCTCACACCCAGGTTGTGTGAGATCTGTTTCCTTGACCTCAGCCAGATTCTTTCCCAAGGCAGGATGTCCTTGTTCATGTGTGTGTGTGTGTGTGATGTGTACACACACATTTGGACACCTGTAAATGTGTACAGGTGTACAGGTGTGAATTTTTTTCCCCTTGGAGCTATGGTACAAGTGGGTCTCTGATGTGTTTAAATTCTTCTAGGTCTTCAAAGAAGTCCTCACCCAAAGGCATGGTCAGTGGAGGACACCAGTGACCTCACACCTATCAAAAGTGTTTGAGATTTTCCTTTGGTTGAGATATCTGCTTTGGCTATAAAAGCAGTTGGCTTGTGCAGACATGGGTGAGTCTGGGTTTTCAGGGTTAAAACTCTCACAGAGTTATTTGTAAAACCTTGTGGGTTCACCCTGAAAAAATAACTTTGAAGGGGGACAATGTGCTGATTATGGATTTGGACAGCTCTTGACAAGAAAAACATTGAGGAGCTGGACTATGTCCAGGGAAGGGAACGGAGCTGGGAAGGGGCTGGAGCTCCAGGAGAGGCTGAGGGAGCTGCGAAAAGGCTCAGCCTGGAGAAAAGGAGGCTCAGGGGGACCTTGTGGCTCTGCACAGCTCCTGACAGGAGGGGACAGCTGGGGGGGTCGGGCTGTGCTCCCAGGGAACAGTGACAGCACAAGAGCAAACAGCCGCAGGCTGTGCCAGAGGAGGTTTAAATTGGATATTTGGGAACATTCTTTCATAGAAAGGGTTGCCCAGCCCTGGCACAGGCTTCTTAGGGCAGTGAGATGTCATCCCCATCCATGTCGGGATTTAAAAGCCATGTGGATGCAGCCCCCAGGGACATGGGCTAGAAGTGGCCTTGGCAGTGCAAGGGGAATGGTTGGATTTGATGGTTTTAGAGTGCTTTTCCAGCCTAAATGAGTTGTGATTAATTATTGTTGCAGAGTCTATCTGAAAGCACATAAATGTGTAAAAAAAGACACAGCATATTCACTACTGGCAAATCAGAAGATTTCCTCTGTGAGTTATGGCCCTTCTGCCTCCCAAAATACTCACAACGACCAACACCATGTTGCTTTGTTCAGGAGATCCTTTCAGATATTCACAGCTCTGATAATTAGAAAGCTTTTTCTAATGTCCAGCCTAAATTTATTCATGGCTAGTTAGATCCATTTGCACTTCAATAGCCCACTCCCAGAGGAAGGAGGAGGTTGCAGGGCTGTAGATGGAGGTGATAGGTTTGACCCAGAGAGGAACCTGGTTCCTGCAGCCTCTGTCAAAGTCCCTGGTGACTGGCTTGAGCAATGGCCATTTGAAGTCTGTGAGTGGGGCTGAAATATTAAGAGGATCAAGCCTGCAGGTGGGGAATTCTCAGATGCTCATCACTTCTTATTACAAATTAAATATTTGTATTTACTTTGGGCGAAAAATTATCTCTTCCTTTCCCTCGATGTCTTTCATTCTTGATGAAGACAGGAAAATAAAATATTTATTTTATTTTTCCTTGGTCAATGTTTTTTTTAATTGTCACTTTCTATACCTTTTCCATTGCTGAGGGAAAAGGATGAGAAATCCTGACTAAGTAATTTTAGTGCTTATTAGAAACCTGTATTAAGTTTAAATTTTAAAAACTGATTCTCAAATATTTTCCCTTTTTTCCCAAACAAGTCTCTTGAAGAAAGTTGGGGCACAGTACATCCTGAGGATCAACCTGAGCCCCCTGTCCTGTACAGACAGTAGGGAAATATGATCTTGCCTGAGCACTTGTAGAAAGAGAGAGAGAGGGTCCATGGAAGGGCTATACTTGGTATGAACAGAAGTAAATTGCCTCTTGAAGTGACAAGAAGATTAAAACATATCTTCTCTCTTTTAAAGGAATAAAATCTTTAAAAATAAATGGAAAGTGGAAACGAAAATACCACTCTTTCTTACTCAGAGCTTTTTCTGGAAAAAACCTCTCTGGAAAAACCCTCTCTGGAAATAATAATTCTTTCCACAACTTCTGGTAGGCATGGAAGGAGGTGTGCAGGGTGGGAAAGCCTTGAACAGGTCATCCAAGTGTCTGCTGCAAATTCTGGTTTGGGGCAGGATGAAGATCTGCAGCGCCTTCCCCCTCGTGTGGCTCTACTGTCATTCATTGCTACTCTGTGCCCCCTCTGGTTTCATCACCCTCCAGCACAGAATCATAAAACCACAGAACTGATTTGGGTTGGGAGGGTCCTTAGAGCTCATCCCTTTCTACCTCTGCAGTGGTCAGGGACACCTTCCACTGTCCCAGGCTGCTCCAAGCCCTGTCCAGCCTGGCCTGGGACACTGCCAGGGATCCAGGGGCAGCCACAGTTGCTCTGGGCACCTGTGCCAGGGCCTCCCCACCCTCACAGCCAAGGTTTTCTTTTTCTTAATATCCAATCTTCACCTAACCTCTTCCAGTTTAAAGCCATTCCTCATTGTTCTGTCACTACATTCCCTCGTCAAAAGCATCTCCCCATATTGCTCAGGCTTTCTCTCGTGTTTTTGTAGCATAGTCTGAGATGCTGCTTCTCTCCAGGACCATGCAAGGTCCAGCAGGTCACCCAGGGTGATGGGACAGAGAGCCTTGGAGGAGGTCACTAGCGAGACCTTAATGTGCCAGAACCCCGCCCCGCACACGGATCTTGTCAGCCAAAAAGGGCAGACCCACCATGTCTGCCACACCTAAACTGCTGCTGGATAAAATTCATGGCTGTTTAAGTAAGCACAACACAAATAAACACTGCGGAGTTGTTTTTTTTTAAATAAGAGCCCATAGCTGTTAGTACCCAAATTCCGCTAATGATTTGAAAATAATTAGTGCCTTTCCAGGTCATGAAGAGGGTTGATCACCTTCACCCACTTTTGGTTTTATTTACAGCCTTCCCCTTTGTCATCTTGACATTTGCCACATGAAAGTTGGGAAAGTCTGGGGAGGGAGGGCTGAAAGGAAGCAATACCTGATCATGTAAACAATTAGACCTTTATCCATCCTGCCCAAAGAGGTCCTTTATCTGATGACAACCTCTGCAGAACGGAAGAGGAATAGGTACCTCCCTCTGGGACCATCCTAACTATTCAATCAATTCTCCTCAATTACTAACAAATCTAAATGTGATTTATCTGCCCAGGAATCATTCCAATATCAGGCAAGGATCTATCAATAAAACCCCCAAAGGCAATCTTTTTTTCAGAGCTGTCAATAGAACCTCTGAAGCACAAAGAGAGGGAGCCGACAATTGAGATATTTTGCTTTTTTTTCTTCACCCTTTTTTTTTTTTGAGCACTTAATTAAGTCGACAAGAAGCTGTCAAGGATAATTTTCAAAGCACACGGCCTCAGCATCTGACATTTGATAATATTACACTCCATGTTGATTGAAATTGATTTTTTTCTCCTCTTTTTTTCTTTTTTTTTCTTTTTCTTCTTCTTTTTTTTCTATTTTGTTTTTGTTGTTTTGTTTTGCTGGTGGTGGAAGGCTGCAAAAAAGGGGGCATTTGACAACTTTCTTGCCCATAGATCCAAGGACAGCAGGCCAGTTTGTTAAGGTCAGTCATGACAAACAGTATGATGGGTTTTTAAAACCAGCTGAGTTTAACAATAGTGGGGCACGGGTGTGTTATTTCAGTGTCAATAAAGCAAGCTGCTCAGCAGTTAGCAAATATCTCAGCAAGATCAGAGGCGCCGGGATTAGAAGTAATAGTAAATTTATAGGGTCGGATTCTGATCTCAGTTAATACCATTGTAAATCCAGAGCGAATTTCATTGACTTCAATAGTTTTTGATCCAGAATAGCCCAGATGTGGTCGTTTTCTGAACTTGTTACCAGAGCTGCCAATTGCATCGTTGCTTTGGATTTATTTGTATTTATTTTTCACCCTGATGGGAGTTGGGCACTTCCCTTCCCTTGTCCCTCCCCCTGTAAAAGTCACTACTGTAAATCTCTCTAGATGATTATCTTCTTAAATGCCTAAGCTACTTTGTAAACCTATACATACAATAGCTGCCATTCCCATGCCTTTGAAACAAGTGCAACTCCGTAAAAATTGAGAAGAATCTGGCCCCTGCCCTTGCCCAAACAGGGAAAAAAGTACAGATGGCAAAAATCAGGTTCAAGGCTTTTCTTGCTCTTCAGCTCTCTAATCAGTGATCAGTATTTACTATTTGCTCCTTAGCTCCCCACACAGAAAGCAAAGCAGACTCTCAGCAAATTGATTTGAACTATAATATTTTATTAAAGTTCTGTATTTAGTTCCTCTTGCAGCTGCAGCTGAGCAATTATGGCATCTCAAGAATAATTTATTGCTTATTGGAATCCAAGATATTATTTCTTTTGTCTCGGCTGCAGGGAAAGACCCTGGAGTGAGGCAGCTGTGTGAGAGGTGGGAAGCAGGGAGATGCTCTCCCTGGCCTCTGGGCAGCAGAGAAGTGACCTGCCAAATTTGTTGGGACTAAGAGGGGATGGCTTGAAGAGGAATGGGCCTCAGGATGTGCAAGACCTAGTCCTAGAATCCTTTAGGTTGGAAAAGAATCTAAGGGAGCAGTTATTCCTCACCACTGCCAAGGCCAGCACTAACCCATGTCCCCAAGTGCCACACCCACACAGCCTTTAAACACCTCCAGGGAGGGGGACTCTCCCTGTGCCAGGGTTGGACAGCCCATTTAGAACATTTTTTCCTAATTACCCCTAATTTCCTAGTTACCCTCCTAATTCCTGCATGTACTGCTTGGCTTCAGTTCGTGCCCACCCAGAGGGCAACTCATGTCACCTGCTCCAGCATGTGGCACCAGGGCTCAACAGGAAAGGAACAGCTTGGCAGGTGCTCCCTCAGTCCCACCCTGAAGAGGGACTCTGAGATGAGGTCAAATCCTGTTCCTGCTTTATTTATTTCTATTTCTTGCGCAGGACAAGATGAGGTTGCATCAACATCAAGTTGCAGCCCATTTCAGAAGACCCAGTTCTGGATGTCTTGAGCGGTGGCAACAGGGTCAGTCTCATCAGAAACCAGATCTAAAGGGACAGGTCTGTCTTAAAAAGATAAATCATTTCTCAGGAGTGTGTAATTTAGACACCAGGCAGCTTTCATCTGTCAGAGAGCATCAGGGAGCAAGCAAGCTAAATTAATTAATTGAATTGCCCAAGGTCATTGCAGAAATCTGCAGAAGAGGTCAGCTGCGGTCGCGAACACCCACAAATCACCATCCCCTTTGCCACAGGTGTGGTCTCAGCAGCAGCGCGGGATGAGAAGGGTTAAGCCGGGCTAGATTGAAGAGAGACATAATTATCCCAGGTAAGAATTAGCTTGCGAGGAATTGGGAGCAAGGCAGCACCTGACTCGAGCGAAATGATCTAAATCCGTCCATCCCACGCTGATCCCCACGCGACTCTCCCGCAAATGATGCGCCAGAATTAACTGAAAGTATTTTACAGTAGGTACATTTCACCCCTCAGAGGGATGCTATAAATGTTGGTCTCACGGACGCCACTCCTGCAGTAGCCTGAGATAAGGAGAGAGGGTTTAAATCCAAATCGGTGCCAGCACTGCCTCTGGAAAACTCTCACAACAATTAAAGCGGAATTATAGCAGGTTCCCGGGAGTGACCGCAGTTTGGTTTTGAAGGGTGAGGGATCTTGGTCTCTCCACCTTGTTTCAGGCAAATGAAGCCTGGGTTTTATGACTTTTGGGACCTTGTGGCTAGGAAATTAAAAAGTTACCGGGGTCACAGCTGGGCACCGGAATGTGACTGTAAGCCAAATTGTTAATCCACTCTGAAGGTGTTCTTGGCCAGAGGTGGCTGTCCCTCTCCCAGCTCCTTCCCAGGGGTGCTCTGGGGAGCAGCCTGAGCCAAGCACCACCCCTGACTGCCTGCCTGGGTCTGGCCACCCCAGGTATTAGTATAGACGAGGGTGTATGTGCTACATAAAATGGCACATGAAAATGGCTACAGAAAATGGCCCAGGTGGGATGATTTTGGCAGTGCACGTATGGCCTTTCTGGTCTGTCCTCCTGGCCTCTTGGGCTAAGAGAGTGTTTGAGACATTTGCGGGTCACAACAAACTCTATCAAGATGAAAACATGGAGGTGGAAAGGCTCACCTGGCCAAACGAGCAGCGATGCTGCCCTTTGAGAGGGTCTGGAAGGATGGCTCCAGCCCTGCCCCAGGCTGCTCCTGTGGCTGTCTCATATCCCTGTGGTTCCAGTGGACAGGCTTGTCTCGTGGCTGCTCCCACCAGAGATGCTGGCTCAGGTGTCTCTCCCAAAGGTTCAGGGTCAAGATGACCTTGCAGCCACCCCTGAGCCACTCTGCAGCTCCATCCTGCTCTGTGCCGTGGTTTGCTTGCCCACAGGGCTAAACCAGCTCTCGTGCTTGCCATTGCCCTGGAGCACGTCTGCAGGATTTCCTGGGAAGGCTCAGAGCTGTGAAAATGGTCATCAGTCACAACCTGAGCAAACTTCTGATCCCAGAGTATGTTTTTTCCTTGCTTAGGCTCCACTTGGCTGCACAAAGCATGAGCACCAAGATTCATTCCTGGTATTTGCTTTCTGTTTTTAACTCCTTATTTCCCAGAGCCTTAGGATAATGGAAAAGCTTTTTTCCTTAAGAAATAGCTGCATGCACGTGTGGGCTGGGGTTTTCTGGTCTGGGAAACCATGAAGGAGGTGCATAATCACACATCACTCTCCTCTCGCTTTACCTGCTCCTCCTTACCATCGGAGGGGAACAATCCCTGCCTATGCTCTTCCTCAAAATGCGTAGGGACCAGCCAGACTGGGCTTGCTGGACTGAACCCAAGCTGGTTCGAGTTTTGTGGTTGTCATCAGCCCTGCAGCATGACCAGCAGCCCTGCTGTCCGTAAGGACATCGCTCAGGAGTGGTGGAACGTGTGGACTCAATGATCTTAGAAGACTTTTCCCACCTAAATGGTTCTATAATTCTATGATTCTATCCCCTTCCCTGTGCCTGGCTGGAGTTTGGTCCTCCTGTATCACAGGGATGGGAGGTTTGCACACCTGAAAACTCAACTGTTTTTTCCCAAATACATTAATTGGTCTTAAAAGAGATAATGCTTATTTTCACAAACCCATCTGAACCTCGGAGTCTGAAATCAAAGTATAGAGCTACTTGTGCAACACACTGGAGAAGGATTGACTCTGAGCTTTTACAGTAAATACCCTGAGGATTTTCTCAGTCCCCACACTGCAGCCTGAGGCAGTGCAGGCATGAGTCCTCACCACCTTGGCCCTGAAGTGGTCATTCAACAACTCATTTAGGCTCTGAAGACAGCATGGTGCCAAAATTGATGTCCAGAAAGTCTTCCCCTGTTGAAATCCACCTCTGCCTGGGATTGCCCCAACCTGGGACACAGCAGAGGGGTCCCTCAGGGGGTCAGCAGCACCCTTGGGTGATAAATGTAGCAGCACCAGGCTCACCAGAGCTCAGCTTGACCATGGTGCAATCTGGGCTTTGGCCAAATGGCTTTGGGGTTTTCCTTGGGGAATAAGAGGGGGGATTAAGTGGTCTTGGCATATTACGGTCTTGGAGTGATGAGTTCAAGCAGTGTCTGAGCAAATTGGGCTGGTCTGGAGCAAGACCTGGGCATGTTGGCTGTGGGACACTGATTTCACCTTCAATGCCTTTGCCTCTGGCAAGTCACTTAACAGTGAGGTTTCCCTCTGTGTAAAATGGGTAGAATAATCACTTCCTACCTTGCAGGGGAGACATGAGGATTAATTAATTAATTAATTAATTGTTTTGGAAGTAATTAAGTTTCTTATTTCACAATGATTGCTTTTTTTCTTTCCAGGTTTTTTTTTGTTTGTTTTTTTTTAAACTCTCATGCTGTGGGGAACCTTGAGTTTCACCACAGCCATGAGCTGATGGGTGTTCCCCAGGACAACCTCAAGTCCTTGCCTGGAAGGACAGAGCTGGGGTCTTGCCATCCCTTTTGCGTTTGCAGGGTGCAACCACCAAGCCATGACTGCCCTCCTGAGCCAGGTGTAAAAACTTAAGACAATTGAAAGAGTCTCTAATCTTTGAGAAGTGTTATAAAGGGTTAAGGCACAGATTCTGAAGTGAGTTTGGTATCAGAGCTCATGTTTTCAGGTTGTCCCTAATTAACTGTTTAAGATGCAGAGTTCAAAATCTCTTGTTATGTCATCATTTTCAGAAAAGTTGCAAGAAACAAGACACATGAGGAACCCAGCAATATCTGCTCTCAACAGACATCTGACAAAGGGATGAGTATAGCTAATTCCCCTGGGCATTATTTGTACACAGTGCATAGGTATGGGTGAATTATTGCTGTCCCTGATTGTCTCATAATTTTTTTTCCCTTCTCATATGATCTTTTTTTCTTTACCTGATGTTTTGACGTCTAAGAAATTCATATTGGCAGGTTGATCTATATTGTCTAATATAACATGGAGTGTAATCAATCACAAATCCTGCCTAGTTTTTTTTCAGCAACTTCAGACACAGCGAAATGGGAGAGATCTATTTCAAGGTAATGATGATTACATGACTAATTTCCACTAAAAACTTGCCACACAGACCAGAAACACTAAAAAATAAGATTTGCACTCAGGCTTTAAATTATGCTTCAGTATTTACTGCTGCAGGACCAGCTCAACACAGAGACTTGGAAAGTCTTGTAGTTAAGAATTGAGAAAATGAGGTACAAGTAGGATTTTTCATCAGGAACTGAGAAACTTTTGAAGAGAAGCAGAAGACACTTGGCCAGAGTAGGACTGAACCTTACAATTGAAATATTCCTAGAACAGTTTTAAAAATTAAAACTTGAGGAAAGCTAACAGGGAAGGAGACTCACAGACTACAGGATGATGCATACTCTGGTAGTAAAGAGTATGCATCATATAAAAAGATGATAGCATCTCTTTATGTTGAAATGAAGGGTAGGACAGAACTTGCCAACACTCAAGAATCCAATAAAATAAAATCACATTTAAACTTAACACTTTAAAACAGGCTACTGGATCAAGTGTGGGATGTGGCACAGTGACAAAATAGCTATGAAGCTTCAGCATAAGCATCAGAGTTGTTCCATTTTAGAAAGGGGACCTGCATAAAAATGGGAGGGTCTTGAGGCACAAAGAGGAGAAGAGTGAAGAAGGAGGGGTTGTCTTGGTTTGAAAGACAGGTGTCTTGCTAAGGAAGGTGGGAACCTTCCTTAGAATGGATAATGTGAACCTCCCTCCCCCCAAATTATTATAACTTTGGAATTAAGGGCTTTCAGGCAAAGATATGGGAAAAGGAATAACAGTTCTTAACTAATAGCTGGAGCAAGGCAATAATACAGAAACAATGGTTTAAATAGACAAAGTTAGAATACAACCTGCACCCTGTTAGGGTGGTGCTGCAGTGCAGTTCAATGGTGGCTGCAGTCCCGTTGGAGTGATGGATGTGATCTTGTTGAAGTGGTGATTTTGTAGAAAAGATTTCGTTGGTCTCCGGAGGTCCAGTGGTGGCTCTTGAGCTCTTCTCCTCTGGGAATCCAGTGGAAAAAGGTACCCCGGTGTTCCAGGGTCTCAGTTTATAAACAGGTAGGAATGTTCAGTCCCTCCCCTCTGGGGGGGGCATCTCACAATTGGATTATGTAATCCTATGAGTCACTCCCGGAGCCCTTGATGGCCCTTTAGCAGAGATAGCCCCAATGGTGTTATCAGGGCTGGGTCATGCTGAACACAAAGAACACTGCCCCACCTGTTTTAAAAATTTATGGAGATGGTAATAGAATACATACTTTTGGTTACACCTTCCATGCAACCTAGGACAGGGGTAAAGGTGTGTTATAAGAGGCACAGAGGCATTATTTCAGAGACTAACAGTAAGACTCCACCCCCCATCATAGTACACAGTAGAAAAACTCACACTCAAATCACCAATGGCTGAAAGGAGATTACAAAAGTTTGGAAGGTGTCCAAGCTGAATGCATGCCCACCAAAGGAAAAGAGGAAACAAAATATATGGCACCTTCAATCAAAAACTATAACAGGGCAGAACCAACCAACCAACAAAACAACCAACTAACCAAAAATGCAGCAACAACAAAAAAATATTTTCAGGAAAAAATTGCTGAAGTTGCGAACAGTGGTAATAAATCAGAGGTAGGAGCCTGAAGGTTTGTAGGGCAATTACAACACGAGAACAATTGCAGTATCAGACTAAAACTTCCTCTACCACAGTCCCCTGTCTCCAGCAGCAGCTGACACAGATGTTTAGGAAGGCATAGAACAGCACTGAGTTTCACAGTACTCTTTCTCAGCCTTCAGAGATTTGAGGCTTGGTAACTTCCAGTAGACCTCACCAGGACTTCAGGTGTTTATGATATAATAGAGAAATTTAGAGATTGGGCCTCAGCAGAGAAACTAAGTGAGATTTTCACATCTGTATTTAGTGCAAAGAAGCTTGCACAGTGTCCTACACTTGTAGTGTCTGTTTCTTGGGGTCCAGCAGAAGATAAGCCAAAAGCTGAGTTTCAGTAGGAGAGATGTAGAGTGGGCTGGTACAGTGAACACAGCACTTATTAGGGTGGGATGCTGTTCTCCTCTGAGCCGCTGAGGAACTTGAGCATGAACTTAGCCACATTTTCTGTGCTGTGTCCTTGCTCGATGTCACTGTGACTCCTGCACACACACACTGCCCTCGAGGGCGTCTGCAGAGGGACAGTGCCCCTAAGTCTCAGGGCTGCACTAAGTAAACTGATAGATGTGAAGATGACCATCAGGGCATTCATGGTAAATAAAGTACAACGAAGAAGGCTCAACCCATCCTTCACAAAAGGAAGAAAAGCTTATAAATCTGTTAGAGCTTTCTGGAGATCTTGTTAAGCATGTGGGAAAAGTAATCTGATATTAGATAGGCAAGGTTGTTATTACATTCCATTCTGAAAGCTTCAGGAGCATCTAGAAGGGTAGGAGCTTTAATCAATTAATAACTAAATGGGTAAAATCCCTAGGAAACAGAGCATAGGAATAACTTTCACAAGTTACCAATGGAATCCTGTATGTGTCTGCCGTAGGATCCATTCAGTTCAGCATATTCATAAATAACCCAGGAAGGAGTGTGGATAGTGAGATGACAAAGCTCAGTGATATTATTGAATTATTCACGGTGGTAAAAGCCAAAGCCGACTGCAGAGATTTGCTGAGATCTGCAATCCCGAGTGACGAGAAAATAAAATTGAAGTTCAACACTGCTAAATGCAAAGTAATGCACACACATGTACTCTGACTTGTCTATTACCTTCAGAAAAGAGAATTTGCTGTTACAACAAGTTATTCTGGGAAACTGTCAGCTCACTGCTTGATTACGGGCAGAAAAGCAAACTGGCTGCTCATGATTACTAAGAAGGAATGAAGAGCAAGCAGGAATGTTATGCAACTGCATGAATTAATATTACATCTGCATCATCCCTTTCTGGATTTCCCCTGAAGGAAACCATAGGAACAAGATGGGCAGGACTGTCCAGAGAAGAATGGCTTCACACAAGGTCCAGGAAAGTCCACAAAAACAGGTGAGTGTGGAGACAGAGGTGTATAGAGCCAAAGGAGGTGTATTGTTCCTACTGCACATGATAGGCTTCACAGCTTGTCAAAAACAGACCAGGTGGAAGCTGAGAGTGGGTGTGATTTCACGGCTTGGTGCAACTAATTAGTGGAAGAGAAATCCATGAAGGCCTTTGATACAGACCTATCACTTTCTCTTCAGAAAGCCCTCACGCTGGAAATTTAGAGAATATATTTGATTCAAACTGATTTGTGCTTTCCATGTCCTAATATTTACTCTAGGCTTGAGCCAGGAACGATGGTCACACACAGAGTACTCAACCATGGGGTCCTTTGGGCAGCTTTTTCATTTTGCTGCATTTCTTTTGCTACAGCAAAATCCCTGAATTCTACAGCACCTCAAAAAGCATCTCAAAGGCCCTGTGCTCTGGACAGGCACCTGGAGCAACCCATGCCCTCCCGAGAGACTTTTGCACTCTCAGGCAACAATCACAGTTACACTGCCTCATTCCAGGGTCATTTGCTCAGAAATTAAGGTGAGGAATGCATCTTTTAAATAAAGTCTGGGTTCTCATGCCTCATTCAGGGCCAGGACCATGCCACAACTGGGGACTGTCCAAGCACAGAGGGCGACTGACCATTATCCTCCCATCGTGGGGTAGAACGGGTGGGCAGGAGGGTGTGACAATTGTCACCCATCTTGTGTGAATATCTTCACAATGCCCATATGGTGAGTACAGTTGTGACCCCCAGGAGCTTTTGGAAACCTGAGCCCTGGTCCCTGCACTGAGAAAGAGGGGCAGGATTCCATCTCTTTGCCAGCAGAAACACAGACCCGGCCGACACGCCGCTCCTGCTGTCGCATTTAAAGCTCAGCAGCCTCCCTGCTCTACCTTAAACCGCCAGCTTGAGAGGGCCCCACTCATCAAAGCCTTGTCAGGCAACAAGAGGGGGAACAAGGAGGGCTTAATTGATCAGCTTCGAAAGTAGCCTTGAGAACTTGATTCAGATATTGACTTCCAACGAGCTGGTTTAACTCCAGCTTCCAGAGCCAGCAATGGCTGAACATCAAAACTATTAACCTCTGGCCTTACCAGTTGGTGAGACATCACAGCAGCAGTAATTAGGAAGTCAATCGGAATCACATGTCTCACTTACACTGGCATGTCAATCAATAGTGCCAGTGACAGATTCATTAGGCCAGGCCTTGCAGCACAAGCGAGTAACAACCTCATAAAATACACTTTTGAGGCAGGGCAAAGAAAAATCTGCTTGGAGGACTTGACTAGATGACAATATGTATTGATTAGGGCTCAAGCAATTTATGAAGTGCTACTTGCTCTGCAACCTTTCTGTCTCGGTGTTAAATTTTCCCAAGTAGTTGCTAAATAGAACAAAATATTACACTTTTTAAAGCCTTCTTCTGATAGTGCATTTTAAAATTTTAGTTACAACTGAAAAAATAATCAAGCAAGGTGAAACTTCTATAGTTACTTAATGGTGAAAGTTTCCTTTCATTTGTCTGGCCATCAGGCTTTGAAAGAAGATCTCCATCTAGATGAGAAAATAAAATCATCTGAAACATGATTAGGAAGCTCTCCTACTTTCCAGTGCCAGATTTCATTTCAGTATTCCTTTTTTTTAGAGCATTTAATGGCCATTCTGTCAGGCCACAAGAAAAATGTATATTTTTGAAACCAAATTAAAAGCTGGATTTGTGGCCCACAACCAGATCTCCACTGCTTGTTGCAAACAGTGTTTTTTAAAGACATAAACAGTGGAATTTGGAACTGCATGAAATGTTTTTTGCAGTGCTGTTCTTTTCGTTGGATCTTTTTGTCTTAATTTGCTTGTAGTTGGTTTTTGTCAGGATTTTCCCAAGGTTCATAAGGACTCGCTGCCCTCTGTCCACTTGTCACCGAGGGTGGGATTTATTTCCTCTTGCCCTGAACAGTTAGGGGACATCAGGCTTCAGGGAGAGTGTCACCACAGTGCCCCTGCAGTGACATCTCGCTCTGTGGGATTTCAGGACTTGCATGCCTTGACCCTCTCTCCAAGACAATATCAGAACTAGTACATCTTTATCTCACTAGCCTAAGATGCCAAAATGCATCTGCAGGGCTGGTGAGACAATTTTCATGAGCATTAAAGAAATAAGGTATTTTTTCAGAGTCTCTCTCAACGCATCATAAATTGTTGTTTGCCTGTAATTGTCAGGGGTCCTGAAAAAGAAGTGGAGCGAGTTTCAGTGAAGACTGAAAAAAAATTTGTCCTCTCTAATAAAAAAAATCCCTCTCTGGGTTCTTCTGCTACAGGAATGTGCTCAAGTCCTTATTCAGCATTAGCAAGACTCCCTCCTTGCCAGGTAAAATTTCAGTAACATTCTGTGGTACCAAAGATTGCTCCAAAGTGGCAAAACAGTCTCTGGGTTTCAGCAACCCCTAGGAAAGGGGCTCAGAAAGACACAGGAGAGAGATTCTGACTCTCTGTGAACTGAACCCTTACATTTCTGCCTTGCCTTGCTTTGCCTTCCTTTTTTCCCTCCCCTAGTGCAGTTCCCACTTAGTTTTCCAGCAGATATTCCATTGTCACCAGAATCATCCTAGTGATCAACTTTAATAATCTATAGCTTTGCACAGGAAAGCTCTTGGAGAATCATAGAACCCAAGAATCATGGAACGGTTTGGGCTGGGATGGACACTACAGCTCATCTCATTCCATCCCCAGCCATGGTCAGGAACACCTCCCAGCCTGGCCAGAGCTCTGTCCAGCCTGGCCTGGAGCATTTGCAAGCCTTTCCAATACTTTAACATCTTCTTCGCTTTTAGCTAAGTGCTAAAGACACAGTGCAAGTGTTTGATTGGTTAGAGTTTAAGCACTTCTGATCATAAGGAAGGTTTTTCCTATTTTTTCCAAAAATCTTTGGGTTAGAGGCTGTAAATTTCTCAGGGCGGAAAAGTTAATTTCTTGTACTAACACCATATCCAGAGAAGGCCTCAGCCTCTTATTTTTACATCAGATTAATAAAACCACCAAAGCACCCCCTGTGAGGCAAAGACCTAATATTTTGGAAGGACACTGACTGAGAGCTTGATAATTTGTTAATAATTAAAGTTTTCTGATTAATTATTTTGGGAGCTTTATTAAAGTTAAGAGTACAGTTGGGCCAATAATTTATGATTATTTCCTTGCCAAAATCAGACTTTTTCTGCTCTTGAATCATCCAAGAAACAGATTTTTGTTTTCTCAAATTGATTAATTAATTTAAATTATTTTCCAGATAACTTCTGGAAATAAGCCTGGCTTTGGGTCTGGTTCACAACCAGTTCAGTGGCATGTACTACACATAAAAGCTGAACTGTGGGATGGGACAGGTTATTCACCCTGGGAGTTTGGTTTTCCAGTTTGGGGCACAAAACGTTTTAACTTGCTTTCATTGCCAAATGTCTGTGGGTAACACATTAAATTGTCCTCCCTCCAGTTCTCTCCAACACTCCTGCCAGTAAACTCCTCATTCCACCAAACAACCCTGCCAGTAAATTAAAATTCATTAAAATAAACAAGAGAAAAGGCCTTAAACAGGATCTAAGTAGGAACAACTTAATTTTAAATTCAGAATGAATACATATGACCATATTTTTCCATTACTTTTCATGTTATACCAATTAATTCCTAAAAACTCTAACCATCTTTCCTCAAATAATCCCAGGTGGTTCAATAAAATCCAGTGGAAACGGAAGAGTGAAATGGGCATGAGTTGCTGGGCGCTGAGAATCCTTTAAATTATTTCTAACATGGAAAATTTTGGAAAGGAGGGGTATTTGCTCCACGTACAGACTGGAAGGAGGTCACTTTGCCTATGGTTTCCTCTCTAATAGCAGCATGTTTCCCATAGTAAAGCAAAAGGTTTAATGAAAAAGCAATAACAGTTTACACTGGCAAAGAGTGAAACCAGCTGTGCTTTTGCAAGAAATGATAAAATCAGTTTGTTTCCTCCAGTAGGCTGACTTTTTGAGACTTTCGAAAGACCCTTTGGTTTTATCCCTCGGTAAAGTTGTTTTGAAGGTTCTAATGAGAAGGCCAAGTCCAGCTCATTATAAAATTCATGCGTGGGGAGAGGCAGCTTTCCCTTTTCTGCAGCCGTGGGGAGAAGAGGAACCTTGGCCAGTGCCGTGCCCCACCCAATCCCCCTGGGACACGAGTCCTGGTGACAACTCACCCGAGGCTGAGGTGGCAGCAAGAGGTGGATGTGAAGGTGTTCACCCTCTCTGCCAACTCACAGGAGCCTTGCTGGGAGCTGAGGAAATGCTACTGTTGCCCCCGCTCAGAGCTGCTGGTGTGGACAAGCTGTGGTGGTCACTGCCATTTTAATTGCGTGTGATATTAATAATTGTAAAATTAATATCACAATTGAAATCCAATCAGTGCAGTACTCGGTTGAAATCTCTGAATCAGCACAAAAGATCACGAAATCAAATTATGAGATATTAGAAGGGACTGACTGTTGTAGCCAAGCCTCATCAAATTTAATGGGGAATAAAACTTTTCTGTGCTGTTGGTGCAATGCCCTGGCACAGCTGGTGAAGCAGCACATGTGTCCACATGACTTTGATGGCTATATTTCTATTCTGATCGAAGGCAATTTTAAGGCAGTAGAACCTGCGGGAAACACATCATGGATGTTCATGTACGTAACAGATACAAAACTTTTTGCATTTTACAGTCTTGATTTATCCAAGACTTTGGTGCTGACTCTTGAAGCATCAGTTGTTTTCTTAACATCATTTCATGAGTGAAAATGCAATGAAGTGATTGTCCTTCCTGCAGTCATGAAGATCAGCAGCAGATCATGAGAGCTTCCTAAGACATGTGATTAAGAGAAAGCAGCGAATATTTGTTCAGAGAAAATTGTCGTTATAGTCTCATATACAAAGGTGTTAAGTTCACAATTCTGCTACTGTGTTTAAGAATAATAATTTTCTTAAAAAAAAAAAAAAAAAAGGAAAATCTAGAGGAAATACAAAGGTTCTGCAAAATGCAAAATGTTTTCCCGTGTCCCATCCAGCTTGGTTTTCTAGTAAAGAAGATTTTAACCCCTCATCTGAAATTTTTCAGCAGTCCATCTGAAAAGCTGAAATCAGAGCATACCTTCCACCCAAAACTCAGTTGGTTTTTTTTTCCTGACTAACTTTTTCTCCACCAGCTATTGTCTCCCATAACCTTTAGGTTGGATACTCTGAGGGCCTTAATGACTTTTCTGAGATGTTTTACTTCAAAACTGTATGAAGGCAAGCCATACAAGACATCTGTTCTGGGGTTGAAAACTTATTTTTAGAGATCTGCTGGGTTTTTAAATGGGAGATGGTCTTGGATTTGTCAGGTGGAAGGTTTCCCTGTTCATGGCAGCCGGGGACTTGAACTAGGTGATCATTAAAACCTATTCCAACCCAAACTATTCTATGATTCTCTTATTCTATGACTCTCTGATTTGATCTGATGCAATGACTGCAGGTAAAGTTTTCATATTTTGTAGACCACAATTTTTTTTTAGGAAAGCATGGCCCATATGTGTTTAATTTGTGGAATAGGTTGAAACAGAAAAAAATTTTTAGCTGGAAAAATCTAAAAGCAAACAAGTTTTTAAAAACTGATTACATTTTGAAATTTTCCTAATAGCTGGTGTTTGAAAATGTTTAAAAATATGAAATTGTTTCATTATAGCATAAACATTTTGACTAGCTTTCAAATAATTTTTTTAATTAACTTTTCAATTCCACAATAAATAAACAATAAATAATTTGCAGCTATGAATGGGCAGTCCCCTTCCTCCTCTTCAGGTTTCCATTCCCAAAATACTATTTCCCCCCCTAGATCCTGGTAGAAAGAAGAAAACATTACTTCTATTTTTTTCAGAACAGCTAGTGTCATTCGAGCTAGCACTGGTATGCTTGGGTCAGAAGAAAGAGGTGTTCCCCAGTCCCATGCCTGGTTGATAGGAAAAAATGTTCGGCCTTTTTAGGACTCTGTAGACCTAAGATCAGTCTCTTATCTGAACTGTTGGTCTCTTTTCCCAACTTAAAACGGACAGTACAAACGGAAATGATTTCATGATTTGCCAGGGGAGGTTTACATCAAGTATTAGGAAAAACTCCTTCATGGGAAGGGCTGTCCAGTCCTGTCATGGGCTGCCCAAAGAAGTGGTGGAGTCACCATTCCTGAAGGGATTTAACAAATGTGTGGATGTGGTACCTTGGGACGCGGGTCAGGGGTGACCTTGGCAGTGCTGGGGGAATGGCAGGGCTTTTTTATGGTCTTGCAGGGGTTTTCCAGCCTCAGAGGTTCTGTGATTCTATGGATGTTCCCCTTCCTCTTGTGGCTGTGTAAGGCACGGGGGGCAGAGGGACCCTTGGGGAGCCCATTCTGTACCAAGTTCCCAGGCTGGTGCTGGTTTCCTTCTCAGCACACACAGGAGGCTTCAAAAACAGCTCCACATCCACCACTTGGCTTTGTTCTGTACTCCTTACATAAGAGAAAAATTTGATTTCAAGCTTCTTAAGAATGAGAAGGTCCTGGGCTCTGCAGGGGCAGGTAACAAACAGAAGGATCCCAGGACTGCATTCTTCTGCTAGAGAAGGGATGAGTAAAGGAAAAACCTCTGGGGCCCCTACCAGAGATGACGAGTTTGTGCCCAATTCATCAGCATTCCCTGGCAGAACCATCACAAGGATCTTAGTTCTGGCTTCACCTGCCATAATCAAAATCGACCTGCTTGTCCTGGGACCATCTCCTTAGCCCCTTCTCTGTGTTTCATTGACAACTTCTACGCTGTTGCTGCTTCCAGGCTCTTGCAAACACCAAGTGCAAATTTGATAGGACGGTTCTTCCCTAGAGAATAATGTTAGGAATGACAGGAGCAATATCTGTCTGTGCAGGGGAGTTCTTGTGGCTTGTTGAAAAGACGAAAGGCAGAAAGACTGTCACTTAAAAACAGAGAAGCAACCTCAAGTAGCAAACCAATAGCCATGTGGTTTCACCTCCTGTTGCAACTATTTTTATCACCACTTTATGCTTCATTGACCAATGGATTTTTTTTTCCAGCTTTGCACTTTTATATATATTATCCATACACACAGGACTATTATTTTTATCTTCATCATTACATAGTGCTGCTTTTTGTGCCATTTAGACATGAACCTCATTTGAACCCTAAAGCCCCATTTGTGGCACACAAAAATACTGTCATTTACATTCTGTGCCAAAGTATTATATAAAAAGCATCAAACAGGAGAAGAGGCAGGAAGCTGGGAGTAAAGATATATAGTCAGCAAAGTATATAACTTCTGGCATATTACTGCTTAATCCTAACATAATTATTCTCATCCTTTTATTTGATTAACTTCTAATGGTTCCTCTTGGTGTTAAAGGTCCCAGTCTGATCATTTGATTTTAGTGTCTGCTATAATTACCGATAATGTTCTTTGCAAGACAATTTAATGATAACCGCATAATGGCCTATATGAAGAAAGCTGCAGGGTTTCAATGCTTTTGAGTAATATAAAATACATTAGACTAACACAAGCTATCAACATGACAGGGAATGTTTGATTTACACCAAGGACTGTGTTACAGAGTTGTGGAAATTTTTTTTTTTTGCCCTTCTTCCTTCTTTTTTTTTTTTGTTTTTTTTATTTTGCAACCGTTTACAACAAATGACAGAACAGTTGGACAATCTGCAACTTGCTGAGAGCAATAAAATGCAGCACAAAGTTAGAAGTGACACGGAGCCGCAACCGAAGAGCTGCGCTGAAGCATCCAGGGTGGCGTGGCAGCAGGGCTTGCTTTGTCCTCACACGAGGATGTCACTGGGGCAGACTCCTCAATGTATTTTAAAACCAAACTTAGTCAAAGTTTTTATCCTCCCATATATTTCCTGGATAAATGTGTGATTTTTGTTTCCAGGAGGCTTTTTCACAATATTTAAACTCACTGAACAACATGCAACTTGCCCCGATATTTATTGACAAGTCTTTGACTCCTTTTCCCAGACCTGATATAAAAAGAAATTTAATTTCAGCCCAGACAGCCTGCCATTCGCATCCATGTTTTGCTTCACACTGTCACGTTTTCACAGCTAAATACTACACTGAGCTAAGTGGTTCAAGCTTAGCAAACACTCCTTCGCACGAAATTAAACAATCGCTCATGGTTTTGGCAAAATGCAGCATAATTCATGGTGTGCACACAGGAGAGAAAATTTCCTGTCAAAAAAAGGTTAGCAGTGGACATATTACATTTGCTGCTCTTTTTTATTCCAGGATAATGGCATTTGGACAAAAGTAGGCCTGTCCTGTTTATAGTGCTTTATGCCCCATTAGTATTATTGCAAGTCTCTGGACTCACATGTTAAAGCACTTAATCAAAGGCAATGGGTTGAAAATCATGTCCCAGCAGTTCTCATATTTGATTCGTTCCTCCCAGATAGAAAGAAGTAAAAAACACATTACTAGCATCAAAACAGCACATGCATTATCTGCTAAGCAGTTGAGAAGCTATCATTGGGTTTTATCCCTTTGGGTACTAGGACAGACAGGAATTTTCCCCATTCATCCATTCAGAGATCTGAGACTGCTATTTTTCATTTTTTCTCCCTTTGACAGACAATCCTTTCATTTTTTTCATAGATCTCTATTTTAAAGACATCTTCATGTCACTTATTTTAATTGCAGGCTGCAGGCATTGGGTCTAAAATTAAAAAAAAAAAAAAAGAAAGCAAAAAAAAAGAAAAAGGAAAGAAACGCTTTAGAAAGACAATATTTGAAGTAGTTTTATGAAGATCCTCCAAGGATTTTCTCTGAGACAAACCTGATAATGGGAGAGGAACGTATCTTAAGGGGAGAATTAATTTATACATTTAATTACTTGGGATCCACTCCACTTCTTGACGACGTATTTCTATTCTCCACGAGAGCCCTGGCTACAGCAGCTCATCAGCTTGATGGGGTTCAAGGGAGTTGAGAAATGGGGTGTCGGGGGTGAGCCCCGTCCAGGGCTGCAGCAGGTCCAGGTGTGTCTGCCTGCAGCTCAGGGAGATGCTGGTGGGTTTGTTCCTCTCTTTCCCCCACGAGGAGAGCGATGTTCAGTGAATTTACAGCCTGCAGCCACGCCAGGCAGCCTGAGCACAAAGGAGGGCGAGGAGGGTGTGTGGGAAGGAGGAATGGGATGGGTGGAGTGAGGGGCGCAGGTGCCTGAACCATG
Source organism: Origma solitaria (assembly GCA_013397895.1). Taxonomy (NCBI): domain Eukaryota; kingdom Metazoa; phylum Chordata; class Aves; order Passeriformes; family Acanthizidae; genus Origma; species Origma solitaria. The sequence continues at coordinate 641,558 of VZRL01000181.1, forward strand.
GCAGGCTGCAAAGCGCCACCAGATTCCAGGGAAATGAGGGGGAATAGCGATTGGGATGCTGTTCCTGCTCTTCTAAAACATGAGTTTAGTTTTATTTTGGCATTGCTAAAGCAGGAGGACTGAAACCTGCCCAGATCCTCCTCCAGACACAGAGTGAACTCCAGGGATTTTAGGGCTATAACTTCTGACTTTGGGAGAAGCAATTGAGATTTGCAACAAGAAAAGAAAAATAGACTCTACCTAGGGAGAAGAAGGAAGAAATAATTCAGAATAATCCACAAAGTCTATAGACACTCCCAGGCTCGTAAGTGGTCACAGAACAATTTTTAGGTTTGAGGGTCAGAATCATTTAGAATCATAAAATCACAGACTGGATTGGGTTGGTATGGACACCTTCCACTGTCCCAGGCTGCTCCAAGGCCTGTCCAGCCTGGCCTGGGACACTGCCAGGGATGCAGGGGCAGCCACAGCTGCTCTGGGCACCTGTGCCAGGGCCTGCCCACCCTCCCAGCCAGGAATTCCTGCCCAAGATCCCATCTGGCCCTGCCCTCTGGCACTGGCAAGCCATTGCCTGTGTCCTGTCCCTCCATGCCTTGTCCCCAGTCCCTCTGCAGCTCTCCTGGAGCCCTTCAGGCCCTGGCAGGGGCTCGGAGCTCTCCCTGGAGCCTTCTCTTGCCCCGGGGAACAGCCCCCGGCTGAACTTGATAATACTTACTTTTGTACTTCCTTTTCTGGATAGCCCCAGCCCATAGTTGATTTTACAGAAAGATTTCTTTCATAAAGAACAGAAATCCCTGGGCAGGCACTTTGCTTTTAACAGTATTGTTCTTCCTGTACAGCTCCAAGCACATATAGGTTGGTAAATAAAATACAAATAACTAAAGCTTTTTGGTGAAAGCTCCTTGATTTGTACATCACTATTTTCCTGCTTTGTTTTCACTTATGAGATAAACAAAATGATGACAGAAAAATTAGATATTTTCATTTTCCTCCTCAGTGAACTCTTTTGTGGTTCATTCTCCAGTGCTGCAGACTCCAGGATCTTCTTCCATACCAGTGAAACTCAAGGCTCAGAGATAATTTATTGATAATAAAATATTAATATAAATCAATACATTATATTTGCAATATTGATAATTTGTTTAGGACATTTTGTAGTTACAGTTTTTTTGCTTCTTTCTGCCAATATCTAAAGGAATTCGATAGTGAGCTAAAAGAAAAATTATTTTTCTGGAGATTTGGGGAGTCATTGGCACAGGTTACCCAGAGAAGTTGTGGCTGCCCCATCTTGGAAATATTCAAGGCCAGATTGGGTCTCGGAGGGGCTTGGACCAGCCTGGTCTAGTGGAAGGTAGTGGTGATGGAAATTGGTGGCCTTCAAGGTCCCTTCCAACCCAAGCTGCACCACGTTTCTGATTCAAATCTCCCCGACACCCTTTTTGCTTTGTGAGCAGATGGAGTACCTGGGCCACTTGCCTGAGCATGTGGAAGGAGTCTTCTAGAAGAAATGGAGTCCCTGATGTCAGAGTCTAGATGATGTCAGCATTTCCCCCTGTTTTCCTGAGGCAAGAACTCCTAGGCTCAGGACGTGTGGTCTGTCTGTGGTGCATCCTCTGGACAAGAGCCATTGGCTGTTCACTCTGATGGGTGCTAAGCTCACCCTTTGGTTGGCACAGACCTGTCTTTTCAGATTCTCCCTTTCCTGAAACCCCAGTGGTGCTGACAGTCTCTCTTCTCTTCCCTGCTCTGGACGGTCCCAATTTTGGGCCAGCTACCAAAGAAACAAAACCTGAATTTAGAGCACAAGCTCAACCCTTTGTGAATGCAGCACAGCCACAGCCTTATATTTGCTCTTTATTCTCCCTCGCCTTCTAACAGAGCCTAATGCCTTATTTACTTTTTTGACCTCTGCTGCACATTGAGCTGTCAGTAGCAATGCCTAAATCTTGTCCCAGTGAGTTACGACTAATTCAGAACCCATCAGCATGTACAAGTAGTTTAAACTGTTTTCCTTCCAGTGTGCATTACCTACACACTGCCTCTGTTTCTCATCTGCCACTGAACTGCCCAATTACAATTTGGTAGAGCCTTCCAGCAAACCTCTTTGATCTTTACAAGCCTTAGGATGCCTGACTGGTCAGCACAGGAATGCAAGAAGAAGAAGTTATTAATGCCAACAAAGAGGATTTTTCTCCCCTTAATGGTGCTCTGACACAACTTTCTGACACAGCCAGCAACGTGGTCAAGTGGAAGTGTCCCTGCCCATGGCAGGGGCTTGGAATGAGATGACCTTTAAGAGTCAATTTAAATCCAAATCATACTATGATTCTATGACAATGATCATCGTAAAGATAATGCCACCTGTGTTGATCCAGGTTTTTGCTCTTCAGGATTTTCATTAAGGCTCTCTCAGGAATGTAATGTTGCCTTCTTACTTCTGTTGGTGCCTTTGTATCTCTCTGTTCTGCACAGAAATGTGTTTTATTTTCCAGCCACTTTTTGCAGTGTCCTAAAACCCACTTGTGATTTGGGTTTTCTTTGGATCTAGCTGTCACAACGTCCCCTGTAAGCAGATTGATGTAAAGGGGGATTTCACTGGCTGCAGGAAAATCTAAATAACCATGTATTCTGATATAGAGGTGGCTGAGAACTTATCACAGAATCACAGAGGGATTTTGGTTGAAAGAGACCTTCAAGAGTCCCCTGCCAAGGGCAGGGACAACTTCTACTGGACTAGGTTGCTCAAAGATGAAATTCCTTTTTCCTAGTAACAGAGGATCACCTTCCTACAATTATTTTTTTGTCATTATCTCTGTAACTACCCCTTACCCCTTCTAATGTTTCTTATCCGTGGTTAATGTCAAGACAAATGTTGAGAAATCTGTTCACTGGAAAGTCTCCAGGAATCTGAGGAACATGGCTGCAAGGAGGTCTTGAGCAAAGAACTTTCTTGGTCCAGTAAAAGATTAATTTAAAGGAGAAACCAAACAGAACGTCAATGCTACTTAAAAGGTTGCTACAGAGTTGTTGGTAATGAGGAATGGGGAAAGAAGTTGCACTGGGAGAGGTCTGGGTTGGGCAGTAGGACACCAATATTTCACAGGGACCATGCTGAATCCTTGGTCAGCAGTGCCCAACCTGTTGGGTTTACCCCACTTGGACACAGCTCCCACAGGCTGAGCTGCTGCCAAAGCAACTTCACATTCCCAATGCCTCAGATGAGGAAACACAAGCTCTTCTTCTCCTGTGGTGGCAAAGCACCCTCTGGAGATTCAGAGACAACTGAGCAACCCTCTGCACAGCCTGGATGGTTATGCAGACAGGAGATCATTAAGAGATTCCCTACACATATCCTAATTAAAAACTCTGCAATGCAAATAGCAAGATAAAGGGATTTCTGACAATAAGCAGGATGAAGTGCCACTCAAGCACTAATTAAATATGATGGCGGTTAATCAGCATGGAGTGTCTTCCAACAATTTGCTAATGATAATGGTGGATTGACCTTGAAGGCTCTTGGAAATGTTTTCCAGAAGTCCTTCCAAATGTGTCAATAACATTGCTGAAAGTAGGTGACACTCAATAAAAATGATTTTTTTTCTTTATAGGATTTAAAACAGGGTTCATCAGGTCTTCAGTTCCCAGGTGTATTTGAAGGTTCAGCTCCATCCAGAAAATTGGCTTCTTTGTTCATCCTGGTAGGATGATTCCTGCTTTGGTTTCCCTCTTTTGCTCTTTGCTCATATTGAAAGGTGGATGGTGACTCGCCTGTTACACAGCACAAGCTGATCTTCCAAAACTCCAGTACTACCTGAAAGGGAACTGGACATCAGGAAGGCCCCAGAACCTGCAGCACAAACAGAGATGAGGTTTCATTGTAAATTCCGTACTGCAAAGTGATGAATAAAGTGGTCTAAGAGAGGTCACAGTGGGAATTTGGCATGAAACTCCCTTGATTTATAAATACAAAAAGAGATAAAATGTTTGAGTGCTCAGCTTAAAATCTGTAACTGACAGTGCCAGTATTTATATTGCAACTTCATCAATCAATAACTTTAACAATAGGCAATTAATCAATACCTTTAACAACCCTGGGAGAGGATGACATCTCTGGTAAATCTGAATGTTATGCTATAGATCCATGCCTTAAATACTCATCCTTCTGTCACAGTTGATGTGTTTGACTGAATCCTGCAAGGTGCTGAGTGCCTGTAGTTTTTGTGAGGTGACTGCACTTTCCAAAATCTCAGTTTTCCTGCTGGTAAATAGAAATGTGTGTTTTTCATATGGGCAACTGAAATGCAAACAGATTTTGTTGACTATGATGACCTCTTCCTGATGAGTAAACCGGTAGAAGTGGACTTGAGAGAGACTGTCTGTGATGAGTTCACTCTGCCTCTTTACAGAGAGACTGTCTATTAAGTTCATTTCACAGATAGATGTGAAGATGTTTTCCCACTGGAATCTGTTCCAGCATCCTTAAGGAGGATGGGCAGCCACCCCCAGGCTGTTTTCAGCATCACTCACAGCTAATTCAGAAAACAACCCACAGCATCCACTGGTAACAGCATCCCTGATTAATCCAAGTTCTTTATCAAGATGCTCTGTACTGTGCGAATATCTTACTGAACAGTCTTGTACACAACATAAGCCCATTAAAATGATGGTCTGATTCTCTAAAGGTTTGGCTATATGGCTTCCCATAAAAAGTTTCATAAACCACCCACAATCAGCCGCCTTAATCCTCAATTCCTAAAAGCATATTGTGCACAGAGTGACACACTGAAAAATGAGAGGAGTTCTCTGGGCACAGCACCAGAACTCGACTGCTAATTGTGGAAATAAATAACAACGGCTCCTAGAGGCCCAGTGTTTGGGTTGTTTGGTTGGTTGTTTGTTTATCCTCCCTACCAGCAAGATTTCTCCATGGGTGGAATATGGAAGTACGAAATGAAACAAACAAACAAACCAACTCATTCTCTCCTGCATAACTTTGATTAAATGCGATATGTTGTGAGTGGGTTTTTGGTGTTTTTTAACTCTGGGAGGGTCATCAGGAAATGGAAAAATCAGGCAGTTTAGAAATTGAAATTCTCTCTTACGCAGCCATCCAACAGCGGCCAGCAGCTTGATTTTTCTGCTAAATATGGCACCCTACAGTGACAGAACATTGCAAATGATGCAAGGCTGACAAGGAGATGTTCTGCAATCAGGTTCTGCAAATCCTCCTCCGTTCATTGCCTAGACCCTGTTTAAGCTCCAGCTAGCTGCTGAGTGGCCATCCCAATGAAGCCTGTTGTTCCTCTAATACTTATTCTCTGCAGGTTTGCTAAGACTTCTGGGTTTTTTATAAGTGTCAGGAATAGCAGCCATAGAACCACAGACTGGTTTGGGTTGAAAGAGACTTTTAAATGTCATCTGCTCCAAACTCCCTTCCATGGGCAGGGGCACTTTTCACTAGACCTGGATGCTCAGAGCCGCATCCAACCTGGCCTTGAGCACTGCCAGGGGTGAGGTTTCTGCCACGTGTCCAGGCAGCTTGTGTCAGTCCCTCATCATCCTCACAGGAAAGAATTCCTTCCTAATATCTAATCTGAACCTGCCCTCTGCCAATTTGGAGGCATTTTCCCTTCTCCAAAGTCCCTCTCCAGCTCTCTTCAAGCCATTTTAGGCACTGTGCAGGGCTCTAAGTCCTCCCTGGAGCCTTCTCTTCTCCAGGCTGAACACCCCCAGTTCTTGCAGCCTGGCTCAATAAGAAACATTCCCCAGCCCTCTGACATTCCAGCTATTTATTTTCTGAGCATGAGTAGCAAGACCTGCTGCAGCTAATTCTTGATAGAACTCCTTACTTTGCACAGTCCTGCACCTCTGTAGCATGAGTTGACCTTCAGGAGAAAATGACAACCATGTCCCCAGCCCTGCATTGGGATAATATGGCTGAAAACAGAGTTTAGCTGAATCCATCTTTTTAACTACTGCCCACAAACTGCAGACTTAAAAACCTTAGCCAAGAGGTGAAAACTCTGATTTTGGATGTTAAGTTTCGGCACTGTTAATGAAAGCCAACCTCCCCAGCAGCAACAATCCGATAACAAGTAGCATATGCCTTGGAAGAGGGCAATGATTTTCCATACACCAAATTAATATCAGCCATTGAATTATTCTTCCATGTCTGTGGTATCAGCCATCAGATTTTTTTCCCTTTTATTTCATAACTATCTTATATGTTAAGCAGAGGGTCTGACATTATCCAAAAGGCAGATAGAGGTTGGTGAGGTCCAGCTGGCAGCTCCTTATAGCCCTGCTAGTTAGAGACTTTTGAACTTCACTTCTGAGTACATCCCAGAAAACTTTGCCATAAAAAGGTCAGCCTAACTCCCATTAAAAGCTCTGAGTTTGAGTTACCAGGTTTTACCAGGAAAGAGAAATGTTTTTTTTTAAAAAAATGAAACCACTCAAGTTTTCCTTTTAAACACATTCCTTGTGGAGCCCAAACATCAGTGTAAAGCTGATCTTGGGAACTATAGATTGTTTCAATCTTAGTTCCAAGTACTAGAACCTTATTCTGCATGGAAGAGAATACCATGAATAGGCCAGGTTACATTAGTGAGTGGGTCCCATCTGTCTCCTGCTACAACTCAATTTTATTTCATTCATTCTCTTTTGTCTCTTTCACTTTGGAGCAGACTTTTGAGAATCTCACAACAGGCACCAGGGCAACTGCTTAGTGTTCAAAATTGCTATTAAGAATCCACAGAGGTATCTCACAAACAATAGGACTGGCCACTTTCTCCAGGTATCGTTTCATCAGGCTCTTTAGAACCCCAAAATAGAAGGAAAAGGCATTTCAAACAGTCATTTAGTGAGGTTAAAATATCTGTGCAGCTTGCATCTGCCCAGTGTCAATGGGATTGTAAGGGCTTCTTTTAGCTTTTACTTGTTCTTTCCTTGCGACAATAGTAAGAGGGTATGGATATAGAGGGAGCTATTCTGCCTTTGTTTAAATTTTAAATAGGCCATAGAAATGCTGTTCAGTTGAATTTGATTAAAATTGGACTGAATAAAAAGCTCCTTCCATTTTTTCTCAGGTAGACAAGCACTGCACACCATTTAATGGAGGTTTTATTTATGCAATAGTCTGTCTGTAATATGCATATTCAGAAATGTTGATTGAAAATCAGTTTTTCACTGATTCCAATTTTAAAGTTCAACCATCAGCTCCCCTTTTTATAAGTAATTCTATCTCCATCACCCTCTATGTTTCCACCAGCAAGTAACACAGAAAATTGAAACTTAATGTGGAGAACAGGAATTGGGAAGATCAAAAAGAAATCAAGCTCCTGCTGAATCCCATCAACTCAGAAAGGTGGCTCAGAAATCCCTGGAAGGGATTGCGTGGAACAAGATAATGGTTTTGTTGGGATGGTCCACAGGGTACGTGGGAAGGTGGGAGCTGCATCACTCCTTGCCAGGGTTTGAGGATACTTTAGTTACATCTGGGTTTCACCCTGCAAGATGGGGTTGTGCACCCTAGGGAGGAAAAGATGAGTCTGTGTTTCCACAAGTTCTCTGCTGGGGTTTTTTCCTGTGAAGTTTGCTGCTCCCTTTATCCCTGTTTGCAGGAGGTCTCTTCTAGTGAGAAGCTTGGTCTCTTGCTTAAAAATGTAATGAGTAGAAAACTCTAAGAGGTGAAAAATTCCAGCTGCTGCTCTATGTGAGTGCAGGGAATACAAGAAGAAGGGGATTGGTATTAAAGATTTGATGATTAATGAATGGCAGTTGTGTTCACACGCAGTACACCATACCTGGAAAATGTGATTTGTTTCCCATTAATCATGTTTGTTCTTCAGCTAAAAAGCTACACACAGACCTGCAAGGATCTCTGGGATCCCTGGAACCTAAAAAGGAACAACCAGCTCAAAAATTATGTGACACCGAGTGGGACATTCTCCCGTGATTGCTCAGAAACCTGTAGGGTAGCATACGTTTAAGTGGATATCACTGACTCATTAGCCCCAGTTAAAAGCAAATTCCAAGTTTCAACAACCCACAGATCTCCATGGTGTACACTTAATTTTAAAACAATTAAAACAGCTGGGTGGGAAGTTGAACAGCAGTAGAGGGCATAGAAGCTGCAAGATCATTGTTTATTTTTTAAGAAACTATCAGTCCTGTCAGAGGGAAGTTCTTCCTGCAACAGACTGGCTGATAAAACTGAGAACATATGGGAAGCCAGTATTTTATAGTTTAACAGCTTTCCTATGTGGATGAGGCCCCATCCACGACAGTCCAAGAATAAAAAATACCCAGTGGGGCTTGCCTTGCTCTGTGGACCACAGGGGTGGATTTACTGGATGGAAGGTGACCCCTATGGCTTGTAATCCTTCCCCCATCCCTAATACCTTCATTGTCTGGGGTGAGTTTTGCACTGCAGAAAAGGCAGTAACCCCTCAGCCGACACTGTCCTGTCCTGGCATCGCCCTGGTGCCACTCCCTGTCCAAACTCAAGGGCTCAGGTGGACATCTGACCTCGCAGCCTTGCAAATGTCACTTTCAATCTGCTGTCTCATGCCCAAGTCTGATGGGGACCAGCTGAGGGAGCTGGGAAAGGGCAGAGCCCCAGGAGAGGCTGAGGGAGCTGGGAAAGGGCTCAGCCTGGAGAAAAGGAGGCTCAGGGGGACCTTGTGGCTCTGCACAGCTCCTGACAGGAGGGGACAGCCGGGGGGGTCGGGCTGTGCTCACAGGGAACAGCGACAGGAGGAGAGGGAACGGCCTCAGGCTGGGCCAGGGGAGGATATGGGGAAAATTCCTTCCCAGGAAGGGCTGTCCAGCCCTGGCACAGGCTGTCCAAAGAAGTGGTGGAGTCTCCGTTCCTGGAGAGATTTAAAAGCTCTGTGGATGTGGCACTTGGGGACATGGGTCTGTGGTGGCGTGGGGAAATGGTTGGACTCGAAGGTCTTAGAGGCCTTCTCCAACTTAAATGATTCTGTGATTTGACCTGATGTATCCTTTGTTTTATGAAATAAAGCCAGACCTGCAAAGTCTAGCTGCAAAGACCTGCAAAGTGTCCCTCCTGCCCTTGTCACTGAGGTGAAAACTTGAAGGGAAAAACACTCGCCCGCTCTTTACTATAGGAATGATATCACCCATTCTTGAAAAGTTCAAACCTCTTTTATGCAACCCCTTAGAGTGGGAAAAGTGGTTTTCAGCAGGGAAATGAACTTGAACACACTTTGATTTAGCTAGCTGGTCTCATCCAGGCTGCTGACTTCCAGGTTTGTGACAGGAATGTCACAAGTCACTTCCTTTGCTAAGTTTGCAAAGCTCTTCTCAGCTGTGCCTACTTGATTGCTGGAGAAAGTAAGGCACAGGTTGATGTGATTTTTCCCAAGTAGGGCAGAGGAGGCTACAGCACAGCTTTTGAGGCCAAAACCACAGTTTTGGCTCACAAAGCATCATCTCCAATCAATATTTTGCCACCTCAAATTTCCCTTCTCTGTATTTATAGCTTTACTGTTGAACCTGCCCTGAGCTTTATTTCCTTCTTCCAGATTTAATCTTTTTTTTATTAAGACTATTTAGCGCTGATCTATGTATCAACCCTGTAAATACCCTGCTGACACACAAAATGTCAACACATCAAGTCAAAGTGCTGGAGCCACCATTTTCTGGTGGCTTTTTGAAATGATAACAAGCAACACTTATCATTTGCCACCCAATCCACTTGTGCAATAAGCAAAAAGCCAAGCAAACTGGGGTTTTTTTTCCTGCATAAAGCAGTAATTTGTGTGGCAGAGTCAGACCAACTCAGGCTGCACAGGGAATGAAGATCAAAGGGGAAATTCACCTGCCTGTCTTGTTTGCTATTGATCTGAATCGTAGCCACTTTATCAGTAGCACTTTGCCATCACCCCTCAGAGATCAGACCCTCCTATATCTTCCCAGCTCTTTTATTTATAGAACCATTTAATAAATACATTTTCTTTCCCTCGTCTCCTTTTTTTTTTTTTTTTTGTGTGTGTTCTGTTTTGTTTGACCAGCAGAAACAAAGGGTTGCCCTCAGTGTCAAGGAAAAAGAAGGGTATATGGCCCCAATTCAGCAAAGCATGTAAATACGTGCTTGGTTTTTAACAGGGCAACAAACACATGCCCTTCCTCTTAGAGGCATGTAAATATGTGTGGGGTTTTGAAATGCAGCTGCATGACACAGAAGCAAATGCCATCAGGGGAAGGAACTGGTCAGCTGAATATTCATTTTCCATCTTTGCTTCCTCTCTCTTCCTCTAGTTCATTACTGCTAATTACTGGGGTGATTGGGGCAGAGCAAACCACCTCCTGATGAAAGGGAAGGAACTATGAACCCTAAATGCCTTTTTGCATTACCCTTTAAATGGTAGAAGGGACAAGGCAGACTGTAAAAACAGAGAAGGGAAAATGAAATCCCAAACCATGCAGCTAAGAAATGAATAAATGACTCTCCTCTTCACGCTGCCAGTGTTACACAACCTGCCTGCATTGGATTGAGACCTATGTGATCCTCTTCTAATTGAAATCACTTTACCTTGACCTCCAACAGTAAACTGAAAGCTTGTTGCTCTTGCTGCCAGCAAAGCATCAGCAGTAGGTTGTAGGAAATCCCAGCTGGGGACATGTGCTGCATTCACATGGCATTAATCTCGCACTAAGTGGCACTAAGTCAGGAGGAACCAGCCAGTCTGTAAAACAGCCATCGTGCCCGGCTGGTGCTGCTGGGGCTGTGTCCACCCAGGGCTGCTGCCTGCCTGGCTGAAGTTGTGCAGGTACAGCAAACAAGGCTGGAAGGAACCCTAGAGAGTCATTTAGGGTGTGACCTTGAGCTTGGGTGAGATGAGCTAGACCTAAGCCATGCCTGTGAGTGTGTTTTACCAGTGTTGGAGGTGAGTGCGGCCCCTGGGCAAGATGTTCCAGGGCCTTGATGGTCTTCTCAGTGAGACCCTTAACTCCTCCCAGAGGCTGGGGTGGCACAGGCACCTCATCGTTTCAGCCAGGATTGCATGTGTGGTTCTGAGTAGGGCTGACAGGGTTTTCTGGAGGATTTTTCGTGGTATTGTGACCCTCCTGATGGGCAAATGCTGACCTATAGGGAAGAGCAGGGACAGGGTGGGTTGTCTTAGCAGGTGCCGCCCATAATTAATCCCGTCTATGGAAAACAGGTTATTTAATTTTAACACTGGAAGCTGAGGTTCCCTGTCTGATCATGAAGTGTTCTTTTTCCATGAAGTGTTCTTTTTCCAAAGGAGGTGGGAGTTTTCTTCCCCTTCCCTTTCCCCTTCCCTTTCCCCTTCTCCTTCCCCTTCCCTTTCCCCTTCCCCATCCTTCCCCTTCTCCTTCAAAATTTTGCAAACAGCTACACCAAAGAAGAATGAAATACTTTGGTACGTTTAATACTTGGGTTTGTATTTTTCTAGCTGAGTTGTGCACAAATTTTGACAGAGATTTAAAGATGGATTTATTCCAACCGAGAAGCCATGGTAGAAAGAGGGATTTACCATGCCCTGGTGAAGTTCAGTACTTCTTTACTAACTGGGATTATCTTCAAATATTTGTTTTTATGAGACAAGAATAACTTAATATAAATATAGGTGAGTATTTAATGAAACTGCAATCCAGCCCTTCATACACATGTGCTTTTCTATAAGACAGCTGGGTGGTATTTACTGGCTTTTTGGAGAGCAAGAGAAGCAACGTCAACTCTATAAAATGAAAGTACAACAAACAAATGAGAGGAAGGCTCTGCAGCATTTTACTTACAACTCAGAGTTCCTGGTGCTGCAGTGTAGGATCTTTGAGGCTAATTTCTGAAACATGAAAAATCACCTTTTTTTCACTGAGCAGTTGCTTGAGTTACACCTAGAGTATTTGCTGTAGCTTGTTGGAACAAGTGGTCCGGTTTGAAGCTGGAGGTAGAAATGGTCCACAGCAGTGGAGAGTGAAATTTTTTGGGGCATGTAACCTCCATGCAGTGACAGTGGCACAGCTCTGCCCTGTCCTGCTGTGATAGCATAAGAGGTGATGGTTTTATGCTAAGAGAGGGTTGATTTCCAAAAGGTATAAGAAAGAATTATTTTATAATGTGGCTTGGTGGAACACTGGCACAGGTTGCCCAGAGAGGTGGTGGCTGTCCCATCCCTGAAAAAATTCAAGGTCAGGCTGGATGGGGCTCTGAGCAACCTGGTCGAGTTGAAGGTGTCCCTGGTCATTGCAGGAGGGTTGGAACTCAATGACCTTTAGAGGTCACTTCCAATCCAAACTATTCAATGGTTTTATGGTTCCATCATCGCTCTGTAAAAGAGAAAAAAAGTTTCAAGGCATTGTGGTGGTCTTCAAGGCTTCCCTCCAGGTGAAGTAGGAGAAATTGTGGAAAAAACAGTTTATGAAATGGATAAGCCAGGACTAAAGTTTCTCAGAAGATTAAGTTAAGAGTTGGGGCCCATAGAATTTGGTGAAGAAACTCCCAGTGGGTTTCTGTGATGCCCTAGAGTGGGCGTAGGCTTATTGGAACCGACAAACCTTTGTGGTTTCCTCTGTCCTAATTACTTTATAGGGTATTACCATACTAATACACAAGCATCAGATCTGCTTTTTTTTTTTTTTTAATCTAAACTTGTGAAAACAGTGCAGCATTAGGAGTGTGGTAATAAACGAAAAACGTTAACATGCAATTCCCTTATGCTTTTGAAAAATTACTTCATAAATGCAAAGTAAAATATTTTCCTTTTTATTACCTGACAATTACATATTAAGAATTTCTTTTTATGTTTAAAAACATATGCAATACGGGCAGGCAGGCTCCAAAATGTAATTGCCTTCTTTCTATAAGAATCAGATGTCATTTTCTCCAAACTAAACTCTGAAAAGAGATAGGAGAAGCAAATTGTTGTATGCATTAAATTTTGAAACATCTGATAGCATTCCTCAATTAAACTATTTAAATGAAAAAAGATTGCTTTACAGCTCTATCATATCCACTGAATAAAACCTCTGTTGAGGCAAATTGGCAGTGGCAGGTACCAAATGCATTGGCCTTAATGAGACTGGACAACCTAATAGAGGTCATTGGTAATTGTTATTATATACAATATTGCACTGTCAAAAAAAACCCCTTAAGCTACACACATTGCTCAAGACATCTGAGTTTCATTGCTGCAAAGGAAGGCTTTTATCTTTCTATGTGGAGCAATATTATTGTTGGTTTTTTTTCATCATGAATTACAGGCTGCTCTTTAAAAGTGCTATAGCAAAGGGAAGCAGCACTGGTCACCATTGCCATACTGTGAAACACTTCATGGAGGAGATAAGAAGCCCACCTGGAATATTTTTCCAACATTTTCAGTGGAAGCTGGATTGGGGTTATGATGACATGTCCTTGCTCAAACACTAGAAAGAGTCCTGTTAACTGAACTGTCCTGGGGTCAAGCTTAGCTGGGTTTTTTGATGCTCAGCTGCTGCAGAAGCTGAAGGACCAGAACTGGTCTGTATGACAGTGCTGATTCTCTGCTACTTGATAAAAAATACAGCTCTTAAGATTTAATTTGTTGGAGGGAAGAATTAGCTTTTTTTTACTCCTTGGCCTGTTGTGCTGATACTAAAATGAGGCCTTTCTGTTTCCAAGATCGTTCAGGTACCTGCAAGCATTCCCATCTTGCCAATGGCAATTGGGCCAAACTGAATCATCCACAGCATTGTGGATCCCCTCCTTTTGAATTTGCAGAAAATATTACCATGATTTGCCTAAACAATTCTGGAAGCTGTGGCCATCCCTGGAAGTGTTCCAGGCCAGGTTGGACAGAATTTGGAGCAACTTGGGATAGTGGAAGGTGTCCCTGCCCATGGCAGGGGGATTGGACAAGATGATTTTTCTGAGGCTTCGTAAGTTGCTCCATGTGGCTGAACAGGGTGTCCTGCCAGATTTTGGGGGAACAGGTAGGTAAGCATCCTTTTGCAGGTCTGTAAGGCCAAAATGGCAATACAGTTCAACAACGAACTGTTTTCTCCCTCTACATCTGGTGCTCCTTGAAAAAAACAAAACCAGAAAACCTCACAACAAACAAACTACTTGATTACTGGGAATGTCTTGCAGCAAAATTTTCATACAAGCCCCACTGTACCATCCTTTAAAGGCTGCACCAAAATAGCTAGTCTCTGCAGAGTATTTTACAAAGTACACAATGTGTGTCCATTTAACCTAATAAAATATTAAATAACATTAAAGCTATGATATTTAGTTCTCCATTTTCATCTTACGCAGCCTTGTAGGCCGGGACAAAGTGAGCAGAAGGCATTGCCCCTTCCTGATTTGGGGATGTTTTGAGCTCAGCTCTGCTCACACGGGCAGGGATGCTCCACCGGTGTGAAATCAGCTCACACTCCCACAGCCTGCTGCCATCGGTCAGTGCTGGGATATCTGGGACCAAATCCTTGCCCACCTCAGTCCTACAGGACTGCTCTGGGCTCTTGCAATCCTCCAACCTACACATGCACCCGTGATAGAGCCCATGGAGGTACAAAAAGGGTTGAAATTACACCATGGTTTTCAATCTTCTGAGGCTTTAATTCTCCTTAGATAAATTTTTACTGTGTGCTTTACTCTTATTTTAGAGACTTGAGCTCCTTAGCTGAATGTTGTAAACCATTAAGGTCAGCACTACGATATTTTAATGTTGCTATTTAACAGAAGCAAGGTTTTTATGGCAGTGAAAACTGCTGCGGGGAAAAGAAAATGCTAGGCAGACACCTAGCAGACAATTGCGAGTAAAAATCAAACAAAACTTTGGATAAGAAAAAAGTCTTTATGCAATTAATGTGTTAGCTCATACTGTCAGACTGATTGAAATAAATCACCTTTTTCTTTTCAGTGTGGGGAATTTCAAGGGAAGGACAGTACAAAGGTCCTTTCTGTAGCTGAAAGAAACAGCATTATCTTACTTTTTTTTTTCCATACCATGCATGCAGCTGATGCACAAAACGGTGTAATTACAATCTGACATGGAAGTGATTGTCTGAGCCTGAAAATCAGTAATGTTAACCTTCTCAAAATAAATTTCAATTTGATCCTGTGAATTTTACATTGAAATGAGTTTTTTCTTTAAAACCCTGGAGAAAACAGCCCTGTATGTGCGCATTAACAAACAGCTTTGCAAATCTAGGCTAAAGTGAATATTCAATTTCAGGAGGTCAAATTGAGATTCAGTCTCAACATCATGACGACTAAGCCACAGGAGCCAAAGTGAACTCTTTTGCAGACCTGGCAGAGATTTTACCTGTTACTAAGGTGGTCATTTGCCCCTAAGCCTCCCTTCCACAGTCTCAGAGACATTTACATCCAAAGCCATTTCCATTTGCAGTTTGTTAAATACCATTTCAGCAGTGAATATTCTGAAGAACCTGGCTTTGCCTTCAAGAATAAAAGAGATTTTCTGCATGATTTCAGGATATCAAATAGCATATTTAAGCTGGTTTTGGCCTTCCTACTGACACTTCCACCCCTCTAGTTAAGAGCCCTAGTGCTGAAGAAAGAGGATTTTGAGGAGATACCAAACTGGGTAGGACAGACACCAATCACACCTCCCTGACATTAACAAACCCCAGCCCCACGTGCTCCCGGTCAAGGCCCAGACAGAACCTCCCTCTAGCATCATGCTGGAGATCCAGGGTCTGTAGACTCCTTTCCAAACTACCTCTGGTGTTTTTCTGTGCTCTGTACATGTTAGGACAGACAGTCCTTGACTCAGGGAGAGGTGTTCTGCTTTTAAGGACTTCTGCTGCATTTAAGAAGTATAAATAAACAGTCTGTGCTCAAGGCTTGGTTTCTTTTTTTATAGCCACACAACCTGAGAGGTGAAACCCCTCAAAGACATTCTCTCCTTAGACAGAACAGTACTTGTGTGATCTGAATGTGATCCTGGCACTGCCACCCAGGGCAGTGTTGGAGTCCCCATCCCTGGAGGGGTTTAAAACCCATGTGGATGTGGCCCTTGGGTACATGGGTTAGTGGTGGCCATGGTTGTGCTGGGGACAATGGTTGGACTCTGTCTTAAAGGTCTTTTCCAACCTAAATAATTGTATGAAATCCTAATTCTATGAAAGCCAACTCCTCACCTTTTTTAATCTTTGCATCTTGTTTTGGCACCAATAGTCAGCGTTTCTGAAGTTTCTTCAGCATTTGATAATCCTGTGGGAAAGTGCAGGTGAGAAGAAGGCAAATTCTTCTGTCTTCTTCTGAGTAGACTGAAAATTCTTCAACTTCTTCCCAGTAATGCCACAAAGAGAAACTTTAACAAAAATTCTCTCTTTTCCCAGAAGAAAAAATACTTAGGAATTCCTCACTACTTTCCTTCTTTTTCCCCAGGTCACAACGAACAAATCCCATTCTGCAGCAGGGTCATTAGCTGTATAATGATGGGTCATAGACCAGCACCACATTAATACCATGAATATGAGAGTACCTGATACCAGACCACAATAACCACATGCTGCCGCCAGGATCCACATGGTGGCTTTGAGCTTTGACTTGTGCTGACCAGCTCTGCACATAGTGTGATCCTGAAACTTCTATTCTTGGGGCATCTGATGGATACATTCAAAGGACAAAGAAATTCGCTCTTCCTATTCAAATTAGTAATTAATAACTCCCTTTTTTTTTTTTTTCATGTATGAAGAGAGCAAAAACTGAAAACTTCAGAACATTTAATAAACTGCTTGAATAACATCTAACACAAATGCTATGAAAGCAGAAGTCAGGATTAGTTCAGTGTGGGGTGGTCGCACACACCTCTGGTGTGCTACTGGAGAAGATCTGGTCTTATGGGAAGAGCCTGAGGCTGCATTTCTGTGTGTAAAATGTATGTGCCCTAGAGCAAGTATGAAGGAGGCTGGAATTTTTCATTTCAAGGGAAAGCATTAGAATCACAGAATATTCTGAGCTGGAATGGACTCACAAGGATCAAAAAAGGTTAAGCAGGTTATTTGTTTCTGGGTGGATTTCTAGAGCCCTAATTTTAAATACCCATGAACGAAAATGTTGACTTGAGTAACGAGGTGGAAGTTACACAATAAATTGATTTTTTTTCATTGAAATTGTTGCTAGCAAAATCATATATTGCAAATTATTTCCCCAAGTTAAATGGAACCACAGTGCTTTGTTAATTTTTCACACACCCTTTGCCCTGTGCAGGGCAATGGAAGTTTGTGTCCACAGATCTGACCTCATATGGCCTTAGACCTTCAGCAGCTTTGCTTTAGAGGACATGAAATGCAGAAACCCTGAACGTGCTGTAGGATTGATGGGTCCCTGTGTCTTCTCACATCCGTCTCCTCCCCAGCAGACAAGGGCGTTATTGGGGGCTAATGACACAAAACGCCAATGGCCCAGGCTACAGTTCTGTGACCCTCTTTGGTAAACAGCCACCAAGGCAGGGCTTGCAGACTGTTCCAAGAGCACGGTGCCCACGCCCCTGGAGCTGCTCCTGGGCATGAGATCCACCATGGTCACCACCCACGTCTTTCAAAAGGATGAAGTGCAGGACCTGGGCCAGCGCTGCTCTTTGGGCGTGGAGAAGACAATCTCAGCAGAGTGTGGGGGTGTGTGTGGCATGGCCAGCAGTCCCCTGCATGAGAGGGGACACGGCAGGGCGTGCTGAGCACCGTGACACAAGACGGAAGCTGGAGCCACCCTTTGTGACACTCACAGCACAGCTGCTTCAAAGTGCTCTACATGCAATAATGACCAAAGCCCCACAAATGGACACTGCTGCAGTCTGGCAGCCCGGAATACCAGCTGAGTTTTCAATTTGGCCTTAAATGAATTTGCCAAATTGACACCTCTGACGTGAAGTGGAAGCGAATTCTGCGAATCTCGGTCTCTTTTATAGGGAAGCACTATTGATTTTTTTTTTATCGTCTTACTTTGTTTCTTCCAGCTCTCCCCTCCCTGCACCCACCTTCAGCGGGATTGAACACTTTGATTTAAGAGAGGCTGTTCAGTGCAAGAGACCCTCTTGGTGGCGAATTAGAGGATGCCTTGCCCCGCACATCCCAGCAGTCAGACTGCAGAGACGCGCGTATCCATCACCCTCGCATGCGGCGTTTACAATACAATTATATCCTTCGAGCTGGTAGCTGGGGCTGCTGACAGCCCCCAATGCCACCACAATGCCAACTAATACGTGGATCTGGCCCCTAAGAAGCCAAATCCATCAGTGCCACGGTGGATGCAGCGTGAGCTGTGCCTGGGCTCTGCCGCGTTCTGGAGTGCTGTGACTCGGTGGAATCACTGGGGTTTGAAGGGCAATGGCTAACTTTGTGCCTGCTTGCAGAGGGCTTCACATATTTTTCGTTTTGTCTATGGAACAGAGCAGGGCTCTTACTGAAGAAACAATTTGCAGTTTCTCTTGAAGTCTCCTCCAGCTACAGGAAAGTCACTTCTGACTGGAAAGTAGCATCTGCTCCTCTAACATCTTTCCTGTCCTACAGCAAAAGGCAATGAATTTTAAGGAGAAGCATAAGATTATCTGTGGTGCTTCCCTTCACTCTTGTAGTTTAAGATCAGTTTTGAAGGCCCACTGTGATGTCTTCTATCCACTCCATTTCTTTCTCCAACACGACCCTGCACTCCTCTGGAGTAACCTGGGACCTGTGGGCTGTCAAGTCACTTCAGGCATCAGTCATTCCAGGGAAAAGCTCTTTGCCTTTGTGACTTCAGATAACAGCATTGATAATATCATAGTGCTCAGGCTCTGCATGTGTGGTGTTTGACTCAATCAAGAGGGAACTTCCAAGGGTCAAGGTGTAACCAAGCAGTAGAAATCCACAGAGGTCTGCAAATGTGGTAGGTGAAGATACAAGCCAAGTGCAGAGGACTTTAAAAAAAAGTGTATCATTATAGAATTGCAAATCCCTTTCCCAAAAGAAATGTAGTCTCTTGAACCCTTTGTTACAGTAAATTCCAACAGATTTCTTTGAGATCAAACAAACAAACAAACAAACAGAAGTTAAGCAATTCCCATCAACTGCCTTTTTGAAGTCTCCTCTTGCTGAAGCTGCCAGAAGAATGAAGTTTCATCTTCCAGGACTGAAAAAATGAACCTTTGCTGCTTAGAAATAAGTCAAATCTATAGCTGGAGTAGACATGGTTGACAAAAAATAATTTTACTGAAAGGCCCAAAATTATTCATGATGTCAGGAAAAACTGCACCACACATACAGACAAAGAAAAAAATAGCCCAAACAATCTGTTTGGAAAAGCTATTTCATTTTTCATTTTAAAAACACATTTTTAGTCTCTTAAGAAAACCCTGAAGATTTCATAGACATTAAATAACCTCTGAAATAAGCAACTCATTTTGGGCTGACTAAAATATTCTATCTTGACTTTTCCTATAACTTTTATTTTCTTCCATTTAATCAAAACAATTAGGAAAAATTTCCTTGCGTTTTACCTGAACAGAATTTTTCTCTAATATCGCTATTAGCCAAAAACCCTAAGCCCATTATTTGCTCAAATTTTGTCAAGCAGCTGGGGAAGATATAAGATGGACAGTGAGACATAGTCTCTATTTAGTTTTAACAAGTTGTAGGCTGGGGTTGAACTCTTACCACCTGGGAAGCTCATGGGAAATTTGCCACTGACGTTGGAAGAGCCAGAACATCATCACAGCCTTTAATCTTTCCCTTTGATGTACAAAAAGCTGTTGGCACCATTCAAAGAAGTTGGTTTTCCCTACAGACTCCCCAGTGAGATGGATTCTCAACCGAGTTGCAGGAAAACCCTCAGGATCTCACATCGACCTTTTCATCTGTCTGGATTAATGAGGGCTCACCTCTGGAGACTTCCAAACTCGACTTTAAATCAAAGGTAATGCAACATTTAGGTGTTTCATGTGAGGGACACAGCTGTGAAGCAGCACTGGTGTTGTCACAGCTCAAGTTCCAGCACAGAATCATAGAACCACAGAAAGGTTTGGGTTGGAAAGGACCTTAAAACCCTCCTCATTCCACCCTCTGCCATGGGTAGGGACACCTTCCACTATCCCAGGGTGCTCCAAGCCCTGTCCAGCCTGGCCTGGGACACTGCCAGGGATCCAGGGGCAGCCACAGCTGCTCTGGGCACCTGTGCCAGGATCACACCACCTTCACAATGAAAAACTGAGCACCACCCTCCCCCCCCAAAAAAACCAAATCCACAAAAAAATCAGAGCGAACCAAAACAACCAACAACCAAAAAAAGCCCAAAAAACCCCCCCCCCCCCCCCCCCCCCAAAAAAAAAAAGGAAGAAAAAGGGAAAAAAAACCTCTT
Source organism: Origma solitaria (assembly GCA_013397895.1). Taxonomy (NCBI): domain Eukaryota; kingdom Metazoa; phylum Chordata; class Aves; order Passeriformes; family Acanthizidae; genus Origma; species Origma solitaria. The sequence continues at coordinate 661,890 of VZRL01000181.1, forward strand.
ATAAATCAGTGCATATGAACTCCTTGTTTTGTCATCGTGAAATCAATATTACAATAGACACCACCTAAATCTAATTGCACATGGTCTGAAATGGAATATCCGCCTCTGCAAAATTAGTGTTGCTATTAATTTCTCTAATAGCACCAACAGGGACCATTCAGGTTTCCCTTGCTGACAGTCTCACGTGGCGTGCTGAGGTTGGGGTACAGCCTGCTCACCCAACTCCACTAAAGCTTCAGTTCCAAGAGTGCTGGGGAGCAGCAAAGGCCTTGGCCTCCTGTCTGCACCATGGAGGCTGGAGATGACAAAGACCTCTAGAGGTAAAACCTTTTTGTGGCTGAGCCACAACCTCCACCTCTGGACCTCAGGTATGTCCCATGGCCACCTGCAAAGAATTGCAGAGACATGCCATCCAATGTGAAAAATTATCTTCTTCAAACCCAAAATATCTTCTACCCCAAAAATGGTGCGGTTTTGGCAGCAATGAGTTTTGTTGGGGCTCATTGATTTCCCACTGTGCTCATATCCCAGGACACATTGCTGCAGACTGCTCATAAATACTTTCAGGTGGACATGCCGAAGTTCTTTCCCTTTTCCCACCATCACTTTTGCTCTTCAGAGATCCCTGTTTGAGTTCTGGGCCTGGCTGGAGCTCTGGAGTGCTTACATAGGTGCAGATAAAACACAGTGATTTCCTTAAATGAACTGTAAAGGCACAGGAATGAGAGCAGAACTGGCCCCAACAGCTGATAGCCTTCATACAAGCATCCTTCCTGAGGACTGTATCGATAGAGGACTTGGCCACCACCAAACCCAAAGGTTTCAGGCGCTGGTGGATGCCAGAGAGCAGCTGGATGGGGCAGGAAACCAAGCCAGGAGTTCCCCAGATCAGCCCTTCCACTCTAGTTCTGCACTGCTGTAGCTAACACAGGTTTTGCCAGTTATTTCACCAGGGAAAAGCATAGATCTTGTTGTTGGCCGACATCGCTGGCAGTAGTTATAAATTGTCTTCTGAAATAGCTGGAGAGGTGTAAGGTCTCAGACATGAGCCAGCTGATGCTATTCCTTCAACTCAGACCCAGGACCTGCCCTTGGGAGCGCTCCCAGGCTGCTCCAGCACCGCAGGAAGTGGGTTCGCTCCAACTCCCACCTCAAACACCAGCTTTTCCAGTGCCAAAATCACTTTCAAATTCTCCACCACCTCTCAGGGATCAAGCAGCACTTAATAATTAATACTCTGAATGCTTTCAAATCACCTGGCGAAAGAGTCAGCACAAAATCAAGCTGTTATGGTCAATGTCACTGTTTGGGCTGTGAAGGATGAGTCCTGCCTGATTGCAGGTTTTCCAGGGAAGATTAAACTTGACATGTCTTTTTTTTTTTTCTATGAACAAGTCTTGTCTGTGCAGAGGAAAGCTTAAAATTCATTATTTACTTTGCATGATGTTGACATCACAACAGAGGCCTGCACACTCTTTCTCGATTGATAAAGAAAAGAAGAATCTCCTGTTTTGCATGATGAAGAAAAGCCTCTGTTCCCATCTGCATTTCCCCCAGTCCATAAGGTTGCTACTCCAGGGACAGCCACGCTCACCTTGTAATAGCGTGTGGGATGCTCTGAATTTATTTAGTTTAATTTCTAGTAAAGAAATAAATGCTGTTCTCCCAGTTTGTCTCCCTCTCCATCCTGTGAGATAAAGTTATCAGGAATAATCAGATCACAGAGTGGGGGCTGGAGAGGAAATTGTACATTAATACTAATGTATCTGGCATTGCAGGAGACACGGAGCCTGCTGTTCCCTCATTGGCCTGGGAATGTTTAACAAGCTCACTACATACCTTTGCTTTGCTTTGCAAAAGAAGAAAACCCTGCACAGCTCCCCGAGCATCTGACAAGAATGCACAGACATAATAATTTCTTTGACCTCAGCCACATGAGTTTCTGAAAAGAACAAAACAGCATCATTTCATGGCATTTACAGTTTAAACCTTTCCTATTCAAGTTTCTAACAAAAAAAGCCAACAGCCCATTCTGGTCATGATTAAAATTCATAGGCTTGCTGCAGAGAACAGATGCAGAAGCAATTTTAGGCCAGTCATATCCCAGCTCTGCAAAATTAATTTGACAGGTTTGCATTAAAGCACTGATCAATATCCACTTTAGAGCAGCAGAGGCTAACTGAGAAAAAATAAGTGACCGGAGTGCTACCAGACGAGAAAAAATGAATCTTTGAGACTTTTTTCCCTCTAAGCTTGCACCTACATCAGAAGTCCTGACCTCAATCCATTGATCGGTTGCAGTTAACATGACAAAAGGCCTGGCGGATATACCAGAGCTATACCTACCAGGGAACAATCAACCCTGATACACTAAATGTTTGACAGAGTGACTAGACTGCTGAATTAGTATTTGCTTTCTGAGGTCTGGCAGGCAACCTTTCCGTCCTGCAGTTTCCTAGATGCTTACAAAAGGGATTATATATAGACATGGTTTATAGAACTTCTCTTAAACTTTCTTAAAGAAGCGCCTCTTAGTATTTTAAGCTGAGACCAAGATAATAAAACTCCACAGCCTTGTGCCATTCCGGTTAAGTCTCCAATGGGGGGAAGGTGTATTTCTATTTTCAACCTAATAAGGACAAACTGTTTCATTAAAATTTTCCAGTGTTTTTTTTTCTTTTTTTTCATCTGTGAGAGATAGAGGAAACAACGCAAAGCATCAAACCTGCCCCAAGCTTTGCTTAGGGGTGGGGATGACACAATCTATATTGGGACCCGATTGCAGGAGAAATGTCTGGAAATCTCTGCTGCCCTGGGTTGTGTGGAAAGGAGAAAGAGCATTTGCACCATCCCATACACATCTCGGGTACATCAGCACATCACCACAACAGCGACAGCAGTCCTGCCCACGGGGGGAAGGTGTGGCACTACAGGCACACCGTTTCATGAGATGGACTTTTTGTCTCGTAAGGGATCCTACAGCCACGAGGAGTGGCTGTAACTCACCCGGCATGGGTCTATCTAACTGCAAATGTCTCCCACTCCACTGCTCCACCCGGCGAGCACACTGCAGCGATTTGCCCAGGGACAAGGAAGAGGGGGTTCGAGGGCTTGAAAAGAAAAGTTAGAGTGATTTCCCACCTGCGTCTCCTTGCCTGTGTTCGTGCAGCCTCTCTGGGCACTGCTGACCAGGATGGATGCTGACCTGGGATGTGGTGAGGTCTCTCCAGGGCCACCTCCTCCTCCAGCTGCACCCAACACCTCCAGTCAATGCCCAGTGAGAATCAGCCCCTGCTGACAGCCACCACAACCAGAGAAATGGGAATTTCACCCCACAGATCAGATCTCCAGGTGAAAATCTCTGCACAGATTTATTCTTCTCTGCCATTTTCCCTGGAATGCATTCGATGCATTTGATGAATCCCGTGGTGTACAACCTTACACCAACAGGTCCTTCCCTACAAGAGCTGTTGTAAGGATTGTTGGTTTATTGCAGTCTCAGGAAGATGACTCACCTTTTTTATTTCTACTTCTGATCATTTTAGAATTCTTATTTATGGCCCTCAACCTAAGCAACACAATTTCATGTTACAAACAGTTAGACAGTAATTACCCTTAATCACATAGTAATTACCTGACATCACTCCACAGCAACCTGTGAGTCTTATGGACAATATTTTTCCAGAAAAAAATATGAGGGAAAAAGTGTTTATTGACCAGCTGTGAAAGCTGGTGCCCAGTGCCAGGCACTGTAACAGGACACCTGCTCACTTCTATTGATGTTTAACATATCCCAGTCCCAAAAAGGAGCAAAATCTCATTAAAAATCTGTAGTTGACTCTTACACAGCACAGTCAAGGAAGAGAACAGCCTGTCCCATGATTGAAGCACCTGCTTTAACCATGGGAAATAGAAGTTTAGTTCCCAGCATTAAAGCAGACCTCACTCAAGCCACCAAGGACCAGATTTCTTAAATCTGAGGTGCCTAATTACCTCTGAGTTCAATGGAAAACTAAGCAAGTCTCTTAAATACCATTTAAAATCTGTCCTCAAGCTACTTGGTTGCTTCTCTGTCAAATGACAGTCATCACTTTCCCTAAATTCCCAAGGAGTAACGTGAATAAATGCATCACTCAGCTCCCCCACTCCAGCGACGGAGGGCACGAACAGCCCACAGAGGGACAGCTAAACCCCACTGCATCTAAAATATGCTGAAAATGTCACGTACGTTTTGCCATGGGTGAACTAAACATTTGTATCCACAAACAGATGCTGCAGGCATGTAGACACCAGCTGATACATCAAATTCTGGATTTGGCCAAGCTCAACATGTCTTGGAAATGTTCTCCCTGAGCCCCCTGAGCCCTGGGCTGAGCCCCAGCGTGGGCAGCAGGGGAGGGGGGGATTGTTCCCCTCTGTCCCTCAGGTGAGAGCCCACCTGCAGAGCTGCCCCAGCCCTGGGAACAACAGCACAAGGAGCTGGAGCTGCTGGAGCCACTCCAGAGGAGGCCACGGAGATGCTCCAGGGCTGGAGCCGCTCTGCTCTGGAGCCAGGCTGGCACAGCTGGGGCTGTTCCCCTGCACAAGAGAAGGCTCCAGGGAGAGCTCCGAGCCCCTGGCAGGGCCTGAAGGGCTCCAGGAGAGCTGCAGAGGGACTGGGGACAAGGCATGGAGGGACAGGACACAGGCAATGGCTTGCCAGTGCCAGAGGGCAGGGCCAGATGGGATCTTGGGCAGGAATTCCTGGCTGGGAGGGTGGGCAGGCCCTGGCACAGGTGCCCAGAGCAGCTGTGGCTGCCCCTGCATCCCTGGCAGTGTCCCAGGCCAGGCTGGACAGGGCTTGGAGCAGCCTGGGACAGTGGAAGGTGTCCATACCAACCCAAACCATTCTGTAATTTTATGATTTTAAATTATTCTGACCCTTGAACCTAAAAATTGTTCTGTGACCACTTACAAGCCTGGGAGTGTCTATAGACTTTGTGGATTATTCTGAATTATTTCTTCCTTCTCCTCCCTGGGTAGAGTCTATTTTTCTTTTCTTGTTGCAAATCTCAATTGCTTCTCCTGAAGTCAGAAGTTATAGCCCTAAAGTCCCTGGAGTTCATTCTGCTTTTGCAGAGGTTCTGGGCAGGTTTCAGTCCTCCTGCCTTAGCAATGCCTAAATAAAACAAAACTCATGGTTTCAGAATAGTAGGAACAGTGTCCACAGCAGGGGGGAGGAACAAGGCAATGTCCCTTCCAACCCAAACCATTGTGTGATTCTGTGATTCTGTGCCCAAGCATTTCCATAGCCTTGCAAGCAATCACCTTCACGGATCCTGAATAAACACAGAAAAAATTCTGCTGATCTGAGCAACAGGATCAGCCCTTCAGCTCTGTCACCTCCTTTAAAGGTGTGCAAAGCTCATGGAGCCATGTGAAATAAAAGTACCTGTTGGCACTTATGGTTGTCTGACCTGCATACAGAGGTTGGGATGTTGCAAAACAAACTGTTGCACAGCCAGTGACAAAACAGGACTTTTTTTGTCAGACTAGATTTTTGCTAATGCTTCATCCCAGATCCTCAGCTAGGCACATAACCATGATGTGTTTGTGAGCCACACAGAGGAACATAAGGGCTGACACACCAGCTCTGATTGCCACCATATCGTCAGGCAGGTGCTGAGCACCTTGGCACTGCCTCTACTAAAGATAAAAGGCCTCAGATATAATCAGTATTTTACCATGTTTAAAAAAAATATATATATCTACATTACAGTGCAGTGTATATCCCTAAATGTATATTGCAGCACATCAATAAAATGGACCGAATTTCCACCTCATTTGGAGCCATGCCTTTTCTTTATCTCTCTGCAATAAGTTAACCTCTTAAATATTACAACATGCTGCTCCTTATGTCTCTTAAATATTAAACAAGTGCTGTACAAAATAGATTCAAAAACACACAGTAATCAATAGCAATGATCACGAGGGCAGGAAAATGGAACCGTTTAAGGGTTTTTAATCTGGTGAATAAACCTGACGCTTTCATTCAGAGAAAACAATGCAATCAAAATCCAGCTGAATCACATGCTCTCTAAAACCAGATTTCCCTCATTTCTCCTGCTTGGCACAGCTGGATTTTAAAAAGGAGTAAGAAATCATCCAGGAAAAATACCCAACAAAAATATTCCAGACCACAAGATATTTCATGCAGTCAATAGTTAAGTCTGTGCTTCAGAAATGCACTGAGGGATGTCTTCCATAAACCCCTGACATATATGCATTCCTCAAATCAGATGGGGGTTTCATTTCTTTCAGAGCCCACTTTTATGATATGAACAATTGCCCTTCTCATAACTGAGATGCATTAATGTGGTTTTTATGAATACACAAAGACGAGATCTTTACAGTTGGTTCTGAGACCTCTTTTCAAGTGAAATATGTGTTTAGATACAGACATATCTGCAATATAAATGTCTTATGAGAAATAGAAGGACATTCAGATTCAGTTCAGATTGCGAACAACTCTTTGAAATCATCGGTAAGAGCACAACCTAAGCTGTGTGTGCACCTATTAATAATAGAGTGTCCATGACATCATTTTGCTAATTAGCTGGGTTTAGTGCACTCCGTATAATGGTATTTGTTTTACTTTTCTAAATGTAGTCACTCTTCTCTGAACAGTTCTTCTGGGTTTTACTCTCGTGGTGGTTAAAGAGAAGTGAAATGAAAGCGTGTCAATAAAGAGGTCATTACATTAATGCATATACTTATTAACTCCCATCTGGGGAAGAAAGGAGCCAAGTGGCATTGGAGGGCTCTGGGATCCATCATGTATGGAAAAACATCCTTTGAAAATCACTTCTGCAGACACAGATTCACGTTTCTTCATTGTGTTGCACATCTGCCTCTCCTGGTGCCACTGGGACAGCGGCTCCAAAGTCCTTGGGCTTGGCTGTGCACAGAAATCCATGTCTGGATCTCTGCGATCCAGAGAGCAGACCAGAAGATCACCAAGGTAAGCTTCTTATGCAGCATTTGTGTCACTCCCAGAGTCCCATGAGCCCTTGAGAAGACACCAATCCCCTCCCAGAAATTCCCATTTTCACCAAGTAACAAATTACAACAATAACCTGCCGCCTTTCCTGAGCTGTGACTTACCATAATGGTGTGCATGGTGATAATCAATTTTACTGTGATAACTATTATTTCTTCACTTATTTTGTAATTGTGAGCATGCTGATAAATGGATTGGACAGTTACTTAATCTCACAATCAGGATCATAAATATCCTGTGCTGGAATGTTATTTGTCAGCTTTGGCAGCACTATTCAATCACTGTCAGCAGTGTCCATGTCCAAGGCCAGGCTTGATGGGGCTCTGAGCAACCCGGTCTAGAGGAAGGTGTCCCTGCCTGTGGCAGGGGTTGGATGAGATGAACTTTAAGGTCCCTTCCAATCCAAACCACTCTGGGGTTCTACAATTCAGAAAGCCCCAGACGTGCTGGATGCTCTCAGTTGAGCTCAGCTGAAGTCTTGTGACTCCAGAGCTGTCTTCGCCCATGGAAAATCCAAGCGCATCGCCATTACAGCTTGATCAAATCCTGTGTGGTGTCCCTGCTGTCACCAAAGAGGATTGCAGGGAGCAGAGCTGGAGGGGTTTTGCCTTAGCAAAGGGGACGGTGCCCCTGCAAGGGGCTGGCTCCCAGCCTCCTTCAGCCACTCCCTGGGGGAGAGGTTCACTGCTGTCCTGCTGTGACCTCAGGAGAATGAGACACCTGAGCAGGTACCACAAATTATCTTTAGTCCAGGGAAGGACAGGCACCGTGCAGCCATGATTCACTCCCTCAGGATGTCCAAGATAGGTCAGAGTCATGCCCTGAGGTTCTCTTTCCACTGACTAAAAGGGCATTTAAGGCAGCCAGCCCAGGGTAGAGAAATTTAGGAGAGATGAGTCCCAGAAAATAAAGTCCTTGGAGGCCTGCGATTAATGCTGCCAGTTCCAGCCCATTCCTCATTTAAAGATGTGCCTCTTCCTGCCCTGGCTGCTCAGGGCTGGACACATCCAGACCTCAGCTTGTGCAGATCCTCTGCTGAAGATTCACAGTTGAGGCTTTCTTCCCTTACCCGAAAGTCCTTGATCTCTGGACGGTCCCGGTGTGTCCCCAGCATGCCAGGAAAGGGCAGAGTTAAAAGGATGGGGACACATCTTCAACTCAGTGCACAGCCTCAGCAGCTCCTGGCAGCCTCTACCAGGGCTTCTTCCTCTGTTCTTGGAGGATGATCATGTTTTATGGCTGGCGAAGGCCATGCCACTGTCTGCTCTAGCTCCTTGCTTAGTAAAAGCCTTATTTTGGTGGCTGGAGCCCTTAATGAGTCTGCTGCTGGGGTAACTTGCTGAGTCGGGTCCAGCCCACATCTATCATTTTCCAGTCAAACCCTGGTTTTAGTAATTGAGGATTGTTAATATCACCTTTTTTAAGTGACAGTAGAGGCTGGAAAGTGGAGAGGACAAGCTTGCTCTTTGGTCAGCATGCCAGTATGAGATCCCCTTTACTACCCTTTTTTTTTCTCGGAAAACTAAAATAAGCAAATAAACTATCCCTTGGGTTAGTGTTCGCTCCTCTGCTTTTTCCTAGCATGGCAGGTTTGATTTTCCAGGGTGCTAGAAGTATCCACACTAATTGCAATGCCAGTTCGTTTTCTTTTCTTTTACTATGACTCTTATTATTGTGAAAAAAGAAGAGCCAGAGTTTCTATTCTTCTTGCTGAAATAAGAAAATATTCATTTCATTGCCAGAGGTGCCTTGTAATGTCTTTTTAGATGTCTTCAGTAAAAGTCTCCTTGCCTCCTGTAAGTTAAAGAAAATGTACAAGCTGCCACTTCCATGCATTCTGAGACAGGGGAAGGGAATGTGGATAGAGATTTTGCTGTTAAATTTTGTCTGCCACTGTCTTATGGGAACTTGAAGCATATTCACTGTGAAATGTGGGTTGCTTTAGAACATTACTCCTGCTGATGCTGCCTTCCCTTCCTCCTGTAAATAAAAAAAGCAGAAAATTCAGTAACCCTGTCATAACCTAGTGTTTAAGGACAGCTCAGGCACAGTTAATTTGACTGCTGGCCAATAAATATATAAATATATCACCCACCCAAATACAGAGGAGACCTGTCAAACTTCAGCATCATTGGCTGAATGCCTGAAGGGAAAAAATGACTTGAAAGAACTTAATTCAAAAAATCCTTTAGGCCACACTGTTGCATCTTGCAAGCCAGTAAAGATGCAGACAGCTATGAAGAGAAAGACATCAATAAATAATCAGGGGTCTTAGACTTTTAAATGGGAATCTGAGCTTTGCAACCCAAAGGTAAATTGAATCTTTTCCCCATCTTCCTAGCAGGTGCTCACGCCTGTGTAAGCTATAAAACTTTGCTCATTGTAAATGTAGCTTGCCCTTTCGACAGACATTTTTACATGGAAATGGAAAGTCTTAGCTTGAGACCGCTCAAAGGAATCTTTGCCTGCAGCAACTTCTGTTTTATATTTTGAAAGGCTTTTTTTTCTTTCCTTCATCTTTTCCTTTCCTCTTTCTCTTTGCCGAGGGATATCTGAATCCTACTTAAACATTTTTCTGTGGTAAACAGCTTACAAAAAAGTGAGCTGTGCAACATGCAGCCTGGCAGTGGGAAGGACGCTTGTCACAACTGCATTAAAGGCGAGACCAGCTGAGGAAATCAGTGATGAAATGAAATATCTTCCATTTCTCTTCCTGACAAAACCGAGTGGGCACTAAGGATGTCAGAGGTGCTTACTGAAGAAAGTTGTAAGCATGTTTCGTTAGTTAATTAGTGTTTATATGGCATTCAGGTGCACCATTAGATGGGGTCCTGGGTAGGATGAACAGTTTTGGCTGGATAACAGGACAGACATCCGTTCCTGCTCATCCTCTTCCTCATGGACTGTCAAAAAAGCAAAGCTGGTTTGCCCTTGATTTACCCATAACTGCAATGTGACACATAATATTGTACTGAAATAATGCTCTTCTGATTATTAATATTTGGAGGAGGTGTCTTGGTGAGCTCTGGCTCATGATGCCAAATTGGATCACAGCTGGCTGGGACACCAGACAGGACATTCTTTCATCCTAATCCCTCCACTCCTGGAAGAGTCATCTGATGTGTGCACGGGTCTGTGAAAACCATGAAAATAATCCTTAAAAACGTGAAGCTACATCTGTGAGGCAGTGTAGAAACTGCAGCTCTCCAACCCCTCATACCAGTTATGTCAACTGAGTGTTAACTCTGAAGCCTAATGATCTATATCTGAGGAGGAACTCAGTGTTTTGCAGCAAAATGTTTTCCCATTGTGTGGGTAGGCACTAAGGTTAACAGTAGGGTCATAAATAAAGCACAAAGCAATCTCATGTCAGGTCCCAATTTGTAAGCCAAAAACCTGATGTTTCACAATAAAATTCTAAATATATGGCTTTCTGTATGCTATGGTGAGAACTCAGAGTCTGTAATTAAATGCTGTTGTCCCTCACATGTTTATTGTCAAGAAATTCCGTGTATATTCCTTGACCACAGGGGTCTCTTGACCACTGCTCACTCTTCCTCATTCTGACCCAATGAGGGAGAGGAACACTAGCTCTGACACACTCCTGGAGGACTGACAGTGTTTTCACCCACAGAAGGATTTTGTATGTCTTGAGACAAACCTGCCCTGTAAGATCCAGGAAGAGTCTCTGCTCAAAACCTTCACTAAGTTTAACAAAACTGACACAAGGCATGACTTGAGTTTGCTGTTTCAACTTATTTTGAGCTATATTCTGCCCTGTTAGACCAAAGCCAAGTCCATGATCTTTCCAAGGCCAGAGTAATCTGAATCTTCTTCTAACATTGGATATTTGAATAGTCTGTGGGCTTTTTGCCTGCTTTCAGTATGTGGTAAGTCTGATATCTTTAATAAAGACATTTCTTGGAGGAGAAAACCAGTTAAAGAAAACTGCCATCTTCTATGCCCACCTCAATGCTGTGATTCCCAACATCCCACACAGCTCCTCTGGGAAACCCCTTGATACAGAATGTTCCTTACAATCCAAAAAGGCATTGAAGAAAAGCATGAAAGTACAAACCCCTTGTGGGCTCCTGGATAAAGTTCCTACTACCAGATACCAGCTCTGGTTCAGGGAGCCTGAGCCACGACCTGTTGAAAGCAGGGAATGTAGGATGAGTAGTTCAACATGTTTATCTTGTATCTTTTCCTATTGGGCTGGTTCTGACCACCACTGGAGTCAAGTTTTGGGACCAGCAAGGATTTTTGTATGTAATGTGTTATCATGCCTGTGTGTAGGCACCCACAGAAGGTCAAAGATTCAAACTTGATAGGCTCTTCCCTTGTCTCCTTCTGACATGTTACCTCAATAAAAGTTACCTGAAGAGTCTGGCAGCAAAATACAAACTCAGCCATTATGTTTCTCCAGACATCCTCTTCCCACCCCTGACCCACTCATTTCCCATACAGCCTCTGGCTTGGGACTCCACTGGCGTTAACTCCACAAGCAAGAAATAAGCAGCAAGAGCAGATGAATGTTTAAAAGCAGTGATCCTATTTTCATGCAAATGTCCTCTGTGATAACAAAGAAATGAAGAGCAATATTGTATATTAGAGGTGCAAATAGAACTGTTGCTAAAAGTAGACTGTCTTTCAAAGTTTTCCATTGGGTGTTTGCTCCTTAAATACTCTCTGAGCAGAGCTCATCCCCACCTGAGGAGGCAGCCTGGTCCATATGCATGAGGATCTCTATCAAGAGATGCAATCTGCAGATCTGCATCTCCTTTGGACTCACTGTGATCTGGGGAGCACTGGCAAGGAGTTAGCACTGGGTGAAAACATGTCCCAGATTGTTCATGAACATCAAATGGAAAAAAATACCTTTCGAATACAGCAAGACAGACTGCAAGGTAGTAAAACAAGGGCAGAGCTGAGGACAAATGTGGAAGTTTCTTATTTCCTCTGTCAGCCCACAAACCAAAGAGTTTTTCACAGAAACACAAAATAATTCAAGTTGGAAAGGCCTTCTAAGAGTGAATCTGACTGTTCCCCCAGCCCTGCCAAGGCCACCACTGACCCCTGTCCCCAAGTGCCACATCCACATGGCTTTTCAACCCTCCAAGGATGGGGACTCCACCACTGCCCTGGCCAGCCTATTCCAATGCCCAACCACCCTTTCAGTGAAGAAATCTTTACTACTATCCAACCTAAACCTTTCCTCATACTACTTGAGACCTTTTCCTCTTGTTCTGCCACTTGAGAGGACAGATTGACATTCCCCTCCACACCACCTTGCTATGAAACTATTCCCCCTGACAAGGGCTCCAAAAGGAGACATATACGGAGGGATGAGCGTCTTCTGAGCCACATTGCAGAAAAAATGAAACCTCTGTTAGACTGCCCCACACTGTGAAAGGGGTTTATGCCTCTGAATCACCACGCAAGTGGCTTAATATTTGTAGACTGGCAATAGTGCAGGCTGTCAAATCAGCTTTATCAAATCCATGTCCTCATTGTATCCCATAAGGTTTTGGACATTACAGGAGTCCTCATGAGGCTGACTGTCTGTGGCTGTGTGTGCTGGGACATGTAGGTTCAACCACTGGTATAGGAAGGGAAAAATCAGATTTGTCTGTAATCTTTCCATGGACATGTCGAGTCAACCATTGGCATAGCAAGGGAAAAATCAGATTTTTCCATAATCATTCCTTGGACATGTAGGTTCAACCATTGGCACAGAAAGAGAAAAAACAGATTTTTCCATAACCTTTCCATCACTTTAGTGACTTGAAGCTTCTTGGTTTCGTGGGCCTGGAGCACCCACCATATCACCTGAATTGCTGCAAACAGATGCAGTGGTTTGAGGCGTGCAGGGGTCACTGCAAATCACATTTGTCACTAACCAGTCCCTAACACAGGCCTTGGAAATGGAAGAACCTGAACCATGAACAATTGTACATTTTTAATGGAGTGAAATAACAATGAAAAGGTCCTTCAAATCTGTATCGAAGTAGCTATTTGGGAGGAGCTGGGCAGAAATTGCATTTTATAGTGTTTATAGCAAATGCATTGTATTTATTTGCATCATTGCAACCCTCAGCCTGAAGTCTCACCCCCTTCCACAAGGCAGGGCAGGTGTAATTACCCACACTGGCCATGTTTTGAGAGGTCATTGCTGGTCTCATATATTTTTTTTCTTCCATTTTTTACATTTAAAATATATCAGTTTAGGGGTTTGACCATAAAGTCATTGAAGTAACTGAGAATGTTGTCCTCATTTAAACCCTTGGCACAGGATGGCCAGAACATGACACAGGGCACAAAGAAACAGAATGAAGGGATTTCTCTAGTCCAAGGAAATATTCTTAATTGCACCCTGAAAGCATCCCCACATGCTCCCATTTCTGTCTGCAGTAGGCAAACATCTACTTGAATGCATTTCCCAAAGGTGGTGCTTCCCATAGGGAGTTGCAGTCAGTCCTTGAGCTCCAGTAAATTTTGTCTGCACCAGAGAGAAAGCCTAAAGAGCTCTTCACCTTCCCTTGATACCTCTGTGGAGACTGTTTCCGAGCAGAATCACCACCCCAGCTGCTCCTGCAGCTCCCCAAGGCAGCGCCTAGTCATGACTTCCCTCGTCGTGACTTCCCAAGTTGTGACTTCCCAAATGGTGGCACTTGGGGACATGAATTAGTGCCAGCCTTGGCAGTGCTGGAGCACAGTTGGAATCGACGATCTTAGAGGGCTTTTCCAGCCTCAAAAATTCTGTTATTCTATTTCGTACAGCAATAGGCCAGGATAATTTCCCAGTGCTGGTTGGCAAACCCTGGGGGCTATGAGATCATTTTCAATGTAAATGTGACCTCATCATGATTGCTTACATTAAGGATCACAGTACTTTGCAAGTCATCCTAATAAATTCACTTATCTGCCTGAGGAGGAGAGCATCATATGTCTGGTCTTTGACATCTGCTTTTGCAGAGTCCATGAAAACCCAGCTGCCCATCTCATATCCTCATCCATGGACATTAATGCCATGGGACAATTTTAGTCAGAGAGTATTAGAAATAAATGAGAAACCAATCCATGCAAAGTTATACTGAAGTAATTCCCAGGTCAGGCTATAAAAAATGTCGGAAACCACTTTTTGGAAGTAGCTGTTCCTTGATTTTTGATGGTGGGAATGCAACTCTTGCCAGTTGAGTCTGGTGGTGACTCTTCTGTTTCTGTGGGAAATGCAATTTTCCACGGGATTGCTGTTGCTACAAGGGCAGGGCCCCTCTTTCCTTACTCAGCTTCACATCCCTGGGATGCTGTTGACCGACCAAAGGTGGCTATCTGGTCTTGATTTCTGGCAACTGAATAATTCAAAAGCAATTTATCTGCATTTTCAGGAGTGTTCAGGGAAGTCACTTCACAATCATTTACAGCTCATATACTATGGTATTGGGGAAGACTCACTCCCCGTTTCACTCACTTGATTGATGAGTCTCAAAATCTCAGAAGAATCATAAATTCCAGAGACAAATAATCATGCATTAGGAAAAAAAAAAAGATCAATGCAACCACTGTTCGTTATTTGCCATTCACTACTTCATGTAATTTTAGTTTTGCAGGCATCCAGTCAGACTGCAGTTACAGTATCATATTTGGGGGGTCAATTATGTACAGTGGGAGCAGCCACTCTGAACAATTCATAACTGACAGACTGGAGGAAAATCTGTTTTCAGGCACTTTCAGGTGAAAATTTATCAAAGAAACAGAGTCTTATGAATCAGCATTAAGTAATGAACAGCAAATAGGGGCAAATATATCAGACCTGTTGTGAATGAAAATTAATTGCCAGCAGTAGTCTTAGCCAAGAAAACCCAGCTTTTAGCTAGCTTTTTGATCCAGACCTTGGATAAAATAAGGAAAGTCTTTCTTTGGGTGACTCCATCCCTGCATCAGGGTCTTTTTACCACAAAGTTTTCCTCTCCGGCACAACTTGGCATGCAGTGTGTGTTCTCCATAAAGCGCTTAAAAGTGAAGGTAATTCAGCTGATTTGCTTCCCTGCCTAGTGGGAGCTTTGCTCAGTGCTCAGAAATGTATGCAAGTGTGTGACTAATGTACAGCAAAAAGACTCAGGATGGAGCCACTTTATTCATTGTTTGTTATTGTTCTTTGTTGCTCAGTGTTTTGTAAATTCCCCTGGTTATGGAGACGTTTTTATTAGAGAATACGTTTTTTGAAAATGGGGTTCCGCAAAAATGAAATTTCAGAGGTGTGTGTCTCAGCATTGATTTTTCTATTTGTAATAACACACTATAGCATATCTTGTTTTATATCAAGAGGATAAAATGTCCCTAACACAGTGATCGCCATTCTGTGGTAATGGATAAAGCCTGGTTATGAGATGTCATTTATTCCACAATAGACAGTAAATAAAAGCCATTTCAAGCTTCGGTTAAATCAAAGCTTGTTCGGGATTTCAGCAGATTTGCAAATTACCTTTGGGACCATTTTCAGATTCAGTTGTTTTCCCACATGCTATTGACTACCCATGTTTTACTATAAATACTACTTCTTGCTCTCTCTCTCTCTCTGTGTCTCATACCAAACCCTGGGATTGCAGAGTGATTTGTAAAGACAAGCAGACAAAGTAAGTACACAGCGCTGTATTAAAATTCCTTTCCTGTCAATGTAACAGAAATAAAACCACAAGTTTTGATGGCAGACTGGAAGCCAAAGAATAGAATCCTGGACCAAGCTTTTTGGAAAATCCAGGGGTCTTTGTGAGTTCTTATAAAAGCACCATGAGAGACACAGCAGAAACACAGTTTTGTAAAAAAAAAAAAAAAAAACAAAAAACAAAACAACCTACTAAAACAGCCTCATATCATCTATTTTGGCTTTGGAACTTACTGCTGATACTGGACATGGTCCTAAGAGGGTGATGAGACCACATGTCCTTTTCTTGCTCTGCATTTTAGAGGGAGGAGTTCAGGTCAGCATAAAAGTGATGAAGAGCCTCAAGCCTCTGGACTCAGAAACTACTTCACTGGCTTGAAGTCACCAAAAATAGAGAGTTTAATCAAAATATCATATGATTATATTTATAAACAACGAGACAGGACCATCAAGTGTTTTAATTTTGGGTGTATTCTGCTTTTTTAAGAAAAAATGCATTACTTGTGAAGAAATGCACATTGGAGTCAACAAAACTTTTTGGAAATTCAGTGTCAATAGAGTGCTGTCACCTGATTGGAAAAAAATCAAAATGGTTCATTGCACACTGTTTGAAACAAAGAGGTTTCATTTTTTCTCTAGAAGGTTCACAGTGGGTATAAATGGGCATATAGGACATAGGACTTGCAGCCCATTAGAGCATGAACCTTTAGGCTTGAAATTCCATCTCCACTTCTACTTTTCCTTTGCTTTTGTTAGAAAATCTTCCAAAGAAGCAAGATGTTTTGGTTGAGAGCCTTTGAAATATCCCATTTGACCTATAAACTTATAATTTCCAAACCCTGAAACACACAGGAGGGGATTTATGCTCTCACAAATTCATTCCCTCCTTGTAATATTTGAGTCCAAAAATCAGTTATTCCCAAGAAACATCTGTGTGAATTATTTTCTTCTTTGAAGTGATTTCTTGTCAGTTATTCCTGCATCCATTTTACTGCCACCTTTTAAAGCTGTGGTGGCTGTCAGTAAAGGGACAAGCGACACTATTTTACTCAACGATAGCTTTCAAGGGACAAGGAGACTGAGAGACAGTAGGCATCCAACAACTCTTATTTAGGACAGCAGCCGGACAGTGACACTGATTTCAGCTCTGCCCACTTCCAGGTGTTGAGATTTGGAGCTACAGTCTTTACCATAGGCCTCAGAGGGCTCCAAGGTGGTCCTCAGGGGTGCCCACCCTTGAGCAACTCTGAATTTTAATCCAAACATAGTTGCAACTGCAATCAGAGGGACAAACCTACTTTCATTCTTCCAACCACTAGGGAAATAAAATTGCAACAGAAAAGCAAGCCAGATTCCCTTCTAGTTCATACCCTACAGAAAAACAGTCCCGTAAAACCATTAACTCAAGTAACTCAGCCTTGGAGAGATAAATGCAGACCCAACATTCTATAGAAAATAATGTCATATGTGAATGTCATATTGTGGTTAAGGAAAGCGACAATAAAGATCTCCCATCCTCCCTGTAGGACACTGCATTGCAGGATCAGAAACTAGACAGTAATTTTTAAAGTCTGTAAATGGTTTGGTATCTTCAAAAGTGGCCGTGCATTGTCCTGGCAGGTGTCCTCTCTGTCTTAGGTGTCTTTACCCCAGAAACTCCAAAAGGGAAGAATGGAATCCAATCATTGTAAGAAAGGTTATCAAGGTCTTTAAGCTACTTAGAACCATGTTTCTGAGCATTTTCCCAGTTTCTGGATTTTAAGAAGCATGGTGCCCTGCCCTTCAACTGGACTTCACAAAGGTCATGGTGAACAGGCATGGAAATTGATTTCAAAGGCCTTCCTTTGACGACACTTGGAAGAGCCTTTGAAATCCAAATGATAATACATGCATCTATAATAGTCTCTGAAACACAGCAGCAAACTGTGTAGGGAACCAAGCAAATTTCCGATTGAAAACCTTCTTGTGTTTCTGTGGAGTCTCGCTAGAAATGACCTTATTCTCTCAGAAATATTTCTGCTTGGATGAGTCAGGGATTTCAAAATTGTTCAAAATTTTCAAAATTGGGAATTTTCAGATCCCTTTTGATGTGGGATCACTTTGAGCAGAATCCTTCTGATAGTTCCCCAACCACAGCTTTTTCAGAGGTTTAAAATTGTCACTAGAATCCTAATTTTTGTTCTATTTCCAAAGAAACCCACTTCGAAGTGCCATAACATCCCAAGTGTTCCGTCAGCCCCAATGTCCTCTGTAACATCTCTGTGCTTGTGCAAGTTTTAATGCACAAGGGGCTTCCATGGAACCACCAATCTTCCCAAAATTACATCACTTCCCCATTTTGCAATTTAATCCGGTTTTCATCCAGATTTCAAGAATGTTGGATCAAAAGGCTGCTCTGCCTAGATGTTGGACCAAGAACAGTTTTTGACAGTTGGCTACTCTTTCTTTTTCAATCTTTTGGGTATTTCAGCTGTCCACTCAGGGAGCAGATGTGATGCTGAGTGATCTGGGCAGCTACTCACACATAGAGCTGTTAGTTCATAGAGAAATAATTTTTAAAATATTGATTATTTTTTCTCTTCATATTTCTAGCAGGAGGATTTAGACTGTAGTATTTCACTAGGTATAGCAGATATTGACACTCCCAATTACATGACAATTACAGTAATTCCCACCATTGCTCTGATACAGTGAAGCATTCAAGAGGAAGGTTCAAAAAATGCAGTTCTGGATATGGCACAAGAATACTGAGTGTAGGACTCCAATTTCTTTACAGTTTTGCCTGAAAGTACCATTACAGTTAAAGTTGTGTCAGCAGTTTCATTAGAAACCCAGTTTTGATTTATAACACTGGCTGCAAAAAATTTGCTGCTGGCTGAAATTCAGTGTAAGGTCTCTGGCCAGGGGAAACATTTTAAACATTTTTTGGAAGATCGTTTGAAACAAGCCCTATTACTCCAATGTGACACAGAAGATTTCCTTATATTTTACTAGGTAAAGCTAGATTTCTTTTTTTTTTTTTTTTTTAACAAAATGAACAGAACCAAAGGCTTATTTAGAGAGATCATCTAATTTTTTAAGTTAATGTCCTCGTTTTGGCTGGGATAGAATTAAATTTCTTCTTTGACATTTTAAATTACGCCCTCAGAAATCTGGGGGTGGTGCCAGAAATCCGAGGATTTACATCAAGGAGTACCACCAAAACTAACAAATGCTTAAAGCAGATAGTCAGCAAACACATTTTGGTGTAAATGTTCGCAGCCCATTAACGTGCATTTAAAGCGCTTCATGAAATTGTGCTTGGTGGCTCCGCTATTCCTACTTTATGAGCTGGGCTTCAGCAAGCCCTGGCAGCACCCGTGCTGCACACTGTTGTTCGGATTAATTCAGTGCTGGTGAGCGGTGTCAGGCTGACAGCGGCGGGGACAGGGGACAATTCATCACCTGGACGGTTACAGCCGCTGCCTGCGGGCGCCGTGCGGGGAGCGAGAGCACAGCTCGGCCCCTTGTCCACCCAACCCCCAGCCCTCGGCGAGGGACACCAGCGTGGACAGCAATTAAACCATTCCTGCTGCGGACAGGCAGCAGAAATCCCCCCCCCAAAATGACCACAGGCCGCAAATAGAGCAGTGGCAGAGGCGGCACGGACCTTGAAGCAGAAGTGACTGCAGCCTGCTGCATATTCTGAGGTTGATCAGAGAATAGTGGAATCATTAATGTTGGAAAAGCGCTCTAAGATCGCCAAATCCAACCACTAGCTCATCACCACCGTGTTCACCATTAAACAGCGTCCCCAAACACCACATCCACGTGATCCATGCAGTGCCTCCTGGTGGAGCTCTGGTATTGGAAGTGGACCGTGCCAGTGGAATCATTTCAATTACTTTCTGCCACCAGTTTCTAAACAAAAGATATCCATCCATATTCCAGATGCCTGCCTTTCAAAAAAACCTTCATCTAGGTAACCTAACAGTGTATACAGCAGAGGTTGTAGAGGACCTGTGAGATTTTGGGATTGGGTTTCTTCCTCATCCAGCCATTTGTCCCAACACTGATACTCCAAAGCAATGAAAGTGTCACCTAGCACAAACTGATGCATACACACAGGATTGCATTTGGAAATTTAGTGACAAATATTACAGAACCATAGAGTCACTTACATTGGAAGAGCCCTCTAAGATTATGAAGTCCAACCCAACACTGCCAAGGCCACCACTAACCCTTGTCCCCAAGTGCCACATCTACGTGGGTTTTAAACCCCTGCAGGGATGGGAACTCCACCACCACCCTTGGCAGCTTTTCAGTGAAGAAATCTCCCCTAATATCCCATCCAAACCTCTCCTGGTGCAGTTTAAAGCAAATTTACAAGGCAGATTAAAGACGCATGGAAAGTTGGTCACTACACCTCAGACTGTCAGAACAGACATTGGCCCTCTTTGGGCCTCAGTCAATCGATGACTTGCATTTAGGGTATTCCAGAGATCCCTCCACAAAATAATTTACCCAAGGCAGGCCTGCAGTGGATGATGAGATCAAGAGTGTGGAAGCAGGCCATACCATGCCAGGGAGCTGCAGTGCCAGCAAGGAACCTTGGATACCCTTAACTAATTAATATGCTCATTTATTAAACACTGGGGACTATGGATAAAGAAATAGGAGCATTCTGACATGTCCACCAGATTCTGGCACCCACTGCATGCTGCAGAAGATGATCCTACCCTGCAGCAAATAGCTTCATGTTACTACCTAGACAGTGCGAATTTTGGGGTGGGTACTGCATCTTACAGGAAGTACACACTGCGTGTGGCACACGGATGTGCTAATCTCAGCTGGAAACTGGAGATGTTATAATAACAAAGAAGTAAATTAGCAGAATCAGTCAAAGTATTCTTTGCAAAAGCTACAGAGTAAGTATAAATGTTCATGAAGATGCAATGACAAGTTTACTGTCCTTTCTAACAATGTTTTCCACCCAGGTCAAGGTGCTGAAAATGTATAAAAATTCAGAGGTGAAGACAAAGATGTAAATTTGAGACCACCATCCTCAGAGAGCTTGGCGGTCTCTTGGGGCAGGGGCAGGGGCTGGGAGCCCTGGATACCTCTGGATGCCCCACAGATGGTGAGCTGGGTCTCCCTGAGGCTGAGGGCTGTGGGAGGAAGGCTTGGCATGAGGATGAGTGCAGCAGCAGCTCTCTAAGGCGTTGGGAGACAGTAACTCACGTCCCTTCTGCTGTGCAGACACCCCACCACCCATCCCCACAGCCAGGCACAGCCAAGGGGTCCAGCACTGCCCCTCTGTGCACAGGCAAACAAAGCACATCCAGCTTCCCTGACTGTACAACTGGGGCCTTTTTAATGCCACAGCTCATGTAAATAAAATCCTTTTACTGTGAATCTTAATTAAGGGAATGATTGTTTCTGGCCATCACTTGAAAGGCAAATGTTTTAATTGGTTCTGATGTCTTTTCCTGAGAAAGCTCTTTTCCCCAGAAGCCATGTATCCCAGGGAGATTGCTTTTCCCTGCTGCCTGCCCTGGAAGGGTCCAGCAGCAGCAGAGAAAGGAGCTGGTTTAAGGGGCTATCGAGTGAAACGTGCACATGAGTTAAAGAGCAGGAGCCGTTTAAGATCCCAAAGTGTCATTAGCAGTAACATGTCACATAAAATGAGGTGCGGATTTCCATTTTCATTTGAACTTCAGGTGTTTAGTAATCCAGAAGCTTTATTTAAGGACTGACCTTTAACCTGGCCTGTCATTCCAATTGCAAGGAGTTGATGGCCACTGGGAATCAATGGGCAGCATGAAGGTCACTTCCTAGAAAAACTGTGGCTATCAATGTGTCAGTTCCAATGAAGTATTATAACAAAGCAGGCAAAGAGCCTATCTGGGTCTACGAGGCACCAGCTTGCTCTCAGGCTGCCTCCCCATTTTCATCTATTCTGTAAACACAAATAGAAATAAGCTGTTATTTAATGATATGTGTTTCTGAAGGCAAGTGGTGTTTTCAGTGCTGTGGCGGCACAGGCAAGGGGTGGTAGAAATCCAGCACTCCCTGATCCAGGTGCCAGCAGAAATCTCCTTGCTCCTCTGCACAAAGCAGTGCAGCAGAGCCACTCGTGGAGCCACTGGTCCAGTGAGACCTGGACAACTCCTTCTGGCACAGCCGTGGCCAGAGAACCACGGAATGGTTTGGGTTGGAAGGCACCTTAAAGCTCATCCAGTTCCCCGCATGGGCAGGGACACCTTCCACTATCCCAGGTTGGTCCGAGCCCTGTCCATTCTGACCAGGAGCACTTCCAGGGACGGGACAGACACAGATTCTCTGTGCAACCTGTGCCAATGTTTTACCACCCACGTTGTGAAAAGCCTCTTCCTTGTGACTCACCCAAATCGACCCTCCTTCAGTTTACATCCATCACCCTTGCCCTGTCCCAATGCAAAATTTCCTTCCATGGTGACATCTGGGATTGAACTCCAGCCCTGGACAGGATCTGTCTGTCTGCAGCACCTCCAAGGTGGACACAGAGACCAGCCAGGAGGAGAGGAAGGAGCACTGCTGGGGAGCACATGTGCGTGGGGACAGGGCAAGAGAAGCAGAGTGCTGGGGTGCTGTGAGAGTCACACTGAGCTCAGCACACTTCCCTGGGCCAGAAGAGGGAAAAAAATCTATGGTCAGCCTAAGCTGGTCACACTGCTGTGATTAAAATGAACATTTGCTGTCACAAGGATTTGCTTAGGAGGTTGGCATAGAGTTTCACATTTGTGTCCGGGCGAAAATCTGTGGCATCAGTGCAGTGAATCCAGTCTGCAATCACTTAGAAATTGGGTTATTTCGATTCCTACTCAAACCTAAGAACTTTAAGCTTTTTGGGAGCAGATCCCCGAGGCAAGTCAGAACGCAAATCCTGCTGTGGACAACCTGCATTCCCTGGCCACTTTAGAGTCTGGTCTGGGGAAGAGTGGGGCACTAAAGAAGATTTTTACTTGTAGGTTCAGGGATGAACATAAGCATTACTCAAAATCTCTCAATCTCCCACCATGTCTTTGTGCTGATTTTCAGCACGCCACTCTTTTCAGCAACCCGTCTTCAGGGATTGGGAAATTTCCCTACAGGAAAATTCCTTGGAAAGACTTTTGAAAGACCTTTCTAATCATTAATAATTACAGTAATTTGTACTCTTTCAAAGCTAGCAACATCTTCACCATCAATTTGTAACAGTTTTGAGGGGTAAACGTATTCCCTGAAAATTGTGCTAAACAGAATTTTAATTAGAATTTCTTTTCCAGTCATAGCAACTGGAATGAAAATATCTTTATATGTTGAACTTACTGTTTGTATATTTAATGTCTGTGTAGATCACTGAGCATACAGATCCTCTGTGCAAAATCAATAGGAAGTTTATGTCCATCTGTTATATGGATATGAAACCCTCTGTAAAAGGTCAACTTGACACAAATTAATGAATCCCTGAACAAATTCAAATTTTCAATTTTGAATTAAAAATTGAGAAACATGGCCAAAAAGTAGAACCAGTGGTTTGGATTTAGAGCAACAACACGTAGACATAAACTAGAACAGAATCAGAGAGGGACTGTTAAAGCATTTCTTCCATGAAGACAATACACCCTGTGCAGAAGTGAAAAAATAAAATATACTTCTGCTATGAAGAGGCAGCACAGTTTACTAAAAATATGATTTTAGTATCAGTGTCCAGTTTAACCACACAGAAAAAGTGGAGTTCAAACACTCATCGAGCCCACCTACCCATTATCTTGCACTCCATCAGCCTCTGAGAATTTCAGTCACTGAAGAGAGGAATAGAATCCCTTTAGGAATTTAAATAGGCGAGACAGATCATGCATGGAGATAATCTGTCACACTATTATTTATATTTCACAATACTTTCTTTCAAACTCCTTTATTTCCTCTCGTTTCCATTCTTTGTGTACTCTTATCAAGGAAAAGAAAAAGTATTTATTATAAAAAGGGGCTGTTTTAAAGGTCTCTACACATACCTATGCGATGCTAGTTATAAATGATCAAGATCAATTCTATTAAATGGATTTTAAAATGTATTTATTCCCATGCCCTGCCCCTGATTTGCAGATTGGGGAATTGCATGCTAAACACAAAGGTGAGCACATCCTTTTCACACACAAACAGAAGTAGCACAATTTCTACCTCTGGTAGCAAAACCAACTTATTTTGGAAATCCTGAAACAGATGGAGAGTGGCACCTCAGTTTCAGTGGAATTGCATGGAGTGGGGTGTAACCCACATGACGAGGTCCTGTGCATTTATTAATCAATTTATTAATTTGCCCTTTTTTCTGGCTCTCATCACATCGAAAGGTCTCTACCACTTTTACCTGAGATGCACTTTGCCTAATTTACACGGTGACAGTCCCCTCTGTGCACACACAGAAAAACAAACCCACCAACCCCAGAGTAAACAAACCACACGGGAGGGGAAAGTCCTGCGCGTCGAGGTTGCTGCGACGCCAAGGAATCGAAATAATCCGGGCTGGTTATTGTTATAGTTATTTTTTCCCTTCTATTGGAGATGGAGATCCCCCAGCAAAGACCTGGAAGCAGCCTGAGTTTCCATGCAATAAAGCAGCAGTGAGAAAAGCTCAGAGTAATTAAGTGGCTGACGCACAGAAGAAGCCGTTACAAAGATTTGACTAAATTGCCCATTCATTAGTAGCACGGCATGGAAGGAGAATTACAAATAGACAATAGAGCCTGCAGTAATTCAATCTAACCTTGTACTTACAGAAAACAATGAGATAATGAACAGAAAAATTACCAGGCACATATTGCATTTTGTGGAAGGGAGGAAGAGGGAGGGGGATCGGATTGGGATTGGGGGGATGGAGGGGCGGGAGTGGGGGGTGCCGGAGAGCGGCCTGGCACATGTAACACTAATGGCATCGCTCAAGCTGAGCAAACATTTCTCCAACACAATCATAGTTCTCAGTCTAAGGGCCTCTGGGGAGCTGAGATGAGGCTAGATCGTGAACAAAAAAATGTAATTTATAAGGCGTCTGTGGACTGGAATTTATCATCGGATCCGCTCACCGCCGCTCAATTGATATGTAGTTGATTTCAAACAACACCCCCCAGGCGCCCACAGGGAACATTTTTTAGATTTTACGCTTGGATATATCTGTTTAACTCACCATTTACCAAAACAACGGCTGATGACAGCACAAACAAGTCACTCTCGGAAAAAAAAAAATACAGAGACATACACAGACGCACACAAACTCCCCTAGACAGACCTAAACCATGCGGGTTGGGGCTTTGCTGAGGTTATGGGGAGGGAGAAAACAGAGACAGAGGCTGAGGCTGGGGTGCATTTTGTGGGGAAGGAGTGGATAGATGAATCATCCACTCAATTTTTAAGCCTGAGTTGGAGCTCTTCACTGGTCTTTTTCACGTTTACTTTCCCAGGTAAGCGCCACATGGAGCATGTGTTGAAACTGATGGCTCTGGGAGGAGGCTGTGGGGTGAGGTGGCCTGGGGTGAGGGCTCAGTGTGGCTGGAGTTTTGCAAAGCACAGCAAAGCGTGTGGATCCCTTGTCTTGACCGCAAAATGTCCCAACACCACAATCCTGCTCATTCCTGAGGTCCTGGTGCTAGAAAGGGAGCTGGGATGCACCAGTTGGAGCAGGGAGAAGGAAAGTTAATGTGCCTGTATTTTGGTGCCGCCAGAGATTCAAAACCAGCTTCCTGATTGTGTATGGGATCTCATTGCCTGAGTTAATAAAGTGCTGCTACTTCCCATCTTACACGAGAACTTGTGAAATTCCCACAGACGAATTTTGCCATGAATAACAAGAAATCTCCTCTGACCAAGGCGGTTCACATAATAAATTCCTGCTGCATTTACTCTCCAAAGGAGGAAAAACAATGCTGACTTTAAACTATTTCTTGCGGTTCCCTCCCAGCACTGTGCAGAAGCCCTGGGCTCAAGCTCTCTGTCGTGCCAGGTGCTTTACACAGAGCTGAGCCTCGTGTGACCCAGGCCAGGTTGGACAGGGCTTGGAGAAACCTGATATAGTGCAAGGTGGCCCTGCCCACGCCAGGGGAGTGGAATGAGACCTTATTTAAGGTCACTTTTAACCCAAACCACCCTGGGATTCTATGAAAATGCCCTACAGAGCCCATGGTGAAACAAAAAAAAACCAAAAAAACCACCCCCCAAAACACCCCCCCCAAAAAAACCCAAAAAACCCCACAAAAAACCAACCAAAAAAGACCACCAAAAAACTCCCAAACCAACAAACCAACAACCAACAACAACAACAAAAAACAAACAAAACCCCCCCCAAACCAAAAAAAAAAAAAAAANNNNAAAAAAAAAAAAAAAGGAAATTTTAAGAAAATAGTTTTATGGAGATATCAGTGAACACTGTGTTATGCCACAGTACAAGCAGCCTACAACAATATTTACCTTCTTCAGGATTTTCATTAATTGATTTTCAAAATAAGGACCTCAATATTGAAAAAAAAAAAAAGCTGTCAACAGGAGATGGCATTTGACTGCTCTAATGGGATATTGCTGAGCAAGGAAGAGCATCTCCAGGGTGCACAGGCACAGTGAATTAAACGGCCGAGGTGTTACTGCTGTTATGGGGCTGGGCCTGCCACTGATGCCCTGTTCTCATACAACACTGGCACAGAACAAACCCATGTGATCTGTGCAGAGGTTTTGGGGGTGCTTTGGGAACTGCTGCCTGGTGAGGGATGGTTTGAGTGCTGAGTGTCCACCAGGAGCAGGAAGGGGTCAGAGGTATCTCAGGGTGAGATGGAGCTGTGCTGGAAGGACGTGGGGGCCGATCCAGAGGCTCTCCAGCCTGGGCTCACATGCAGCACATGGACAGAGTGACCAAGCAGCACAGCAACGAGCAGCTGATGGTCAGTCTGACCCATGGGCAACACCACAGTGCAGTAAAAACTAAGATAATCAAACAAAAACCCTCCAAACCAGCCCAAAAATAAGAGAAGAAAACGGAAAAAAAATCCAACCAACCAAACAAAAAATTGCATTTTGAAATGCCACCAAATAAAGCACTAAAGCCCCAGTCCACAAAGTCAATATCTTGTTTGCAAGAATTTATTTCCTGCTTACTTTTTCTGGTTTCCCTCACGGCAACAACTGGCTTCAGAAGGGCCTCGCCAGTTACATAGGCAGGGAATAAGTCCCTCTTTGCTAGATGGAAAATCAGTCTTCCTGATCCAAGTAAAGGAATTGTGTCTTTTGAATTAGCCACAAAATTCTTTCAAACAATCCAAACCAAGAGCTGCTCCTTACTACTGTTTGCAAATGATAGCACTTTCTTGCCTGAGACATTCCCTCCACACTCCTCTATTCTATTTTACTAAATATTTTCCAACTTATGTAAAATCTTTCCCTCCACACCGAAAAGCATGCAAAAGGGAAACGCCAACATATGCGGCCCAAAATCCCTGTGCAACCGATGGCTGTGGGGTATTATCTCACCACACAAGCGCTTTCTGATACTACAGACAACAAATGATTGCACAGGATCAGAAGGATTGTGCTTAGAGCTGCATAAAATGGTTTGGAATAAAAATTACCCATGGCAAATATCATGTAACTTAATGAGCCAGACATGAGCTTTCTGTCGGGGAAAAAAACCCAACAACGTTTCAAGATTAGAAATTCTGTCTTGGCTTTGTTTTGGTGTTTTCCTCCCTCCAAAGGAGGAAATGAGGCTCTGTATAGGGTTTTGTTATGGTCTAACAGAAAGCAGACTCATGGCTGGGTTTGTGGCAGAATTGTCTATCCGTGGTCCACCCTCTGTCCTGGGTCTTGAGCTGAAGTTTGTGTCATCCGAAATCTCTCAGTTGGACACTGGGAAGCCCTGGGTTGTTATTCACAGAGAAATGTGCCCAACACACCCAGCCTGAACTCCCTCCTCAAGGGCACGGTGGGGTACAGTGTTGCTTCTGGGTTTAGCTTTCAGAGCTCGGGATGAATGATAGCTCTCAGTTAACATAATAAAAAGTTCATTATTTATTGTAAAAATGGATGAATACTCATGGAATTTACCCTGTAAACTGAGTAATCAGTAAAGACATTTGCACTATACATACTTTTCAGAGAAATTTCATCATCATCATCATCATCATTATCATCATCATTATTAATAATAATAACAGTAATAATTCATAATAGTATTAATTCTATGTTGTTACAGTTAACTGATTTCTTAAGAGAGCCACTATTAACTTACTATCCATGCAAGTCCCCAAGTGTTTCCCTGAAACATTTTTTATTCTATTTCTTTGTTTCACCCAAAACTGATAAGATAAAAATCTCCAAGATTATCCAGTCTTTACAAATTTTATGACCACCAGCAGGCTGAGGGCAGAGACCTTCTGAATATGGGAGGGCTGAAATTTTTATTGTAGAGACCCTCAAGAAAGCCAACATGACAGACATTAAAAATTCTTCCAAATACTGAAAACCTTTCAGCTGAGTTTATTCCCTCGCCGTTTACTAAAGGCTGTCAATCACAGGATGCAAATCCACGAACCACTTAATTTCACTCAGTTCTGGTGCCACTGAGAGAGATAAGAGCAACTTAACTCCAACCAGAGATATTTCAGATTTAAAGATGAGGAAAGCCCAAACTCACTGGTGATGAAGAACCAGTTTTTAGAGTTTCAAATGCTCCCTTTCAATGGGTTGAAAGCTTTGAGCTGAAACTGTGGTCCCCAAACCCACAAAATCCACTTTGGATAATGCAAGGCAACCATCTGCAGACACACGGGGCTAATGCTTGCAAGCCGACATGGAGCACTGGGATTTTTGCTTTTAGATTTTTTACTGGTGACAAGACAAAGGCTGATCTGGCAGGTCATGCACAATCTCGCTTGCTTTTCTCACTAATGATTTGGATTTTTGTTTTTACTCTTGGCATCAGGCCCAAAAAGAAACAGCCCTTAAACAGGAGAACCAAAACCAGATCTGAACATGGGTCACCACATTGGCCCAAGCCTACTAAGATGCATCAGAGAATTAGTGGGATGTCCTGTAGGGGTTCCTCCCTGTCGTGCCCAGGTAGAACCAGACCCTTTCAGCAGTTTTCAGAGTTTTCATCTCTCAGATCATCAGAGTGGACACAGTTTTGAAGAGAATTGACAGTGTCAGGTTAATGGCTGGATCATTAAAGTGATCATTAAAGTTCTTTCCAACACAAAACACTCTATAACTCCATAATCTTAAGGGTCTTTTCCAAATGAAATCATTCTGTGACTCCACGACTTCAACAAATTTAAGAGTGTGCTGCATTAATGCCCTTGCTGCCAATACCACCTGAGCTGGGAGTCAGATCCCTTCCCTCTGCTGACCCTGAGCTGGAGTTAGGAGGTAAAATGGCTTTTGTTATGACTTTCCCCTCTAAGTGAAGTAAATGGAAGCGCAGCATTGTGTCAGCCACGGCATGCCAGCAGTGCAACTATTTTCACCATGGCAAAATGCCTTTTTTCTTTCCTCCTGGATTGCACAGTTCCTTTGACAAGGAAGGGTAAAGACCCTCAAGGGTTCTCAGAGAACATCAATATGTTTTGTATTTAATGTGCTGGCTCGGTTACAGCAAATTAAGGAGAGTGGGCCCGGTACAAGATAATGCAGCCTGCAGTTCCTCACTCCCTAGCCGAGTGGTATACACTGAAAATGATACTCCAGTGTGGAGAAATACTGCACATTACATCTCCCTGCAGTAACAGAAGAGACATTAGGCAAAGCCCTGACTCTTAATGGTACACATCAGGAAAACATCTGAGCTTGGGCCTTCAATCACAAACGCTGCAGGATTTAAAAATGAATAAACTTCACATTGTGATTCTCTTATTTATCCTTTATGCAAATTGTCCCTGGGAGGACACATTATGTTCGCTGCATGGCACGGCGCAGACCCACATTAAAGCGTGGAGGGCCACTCTTATGTAATGCACAATCCTCCCGGCCCCTTCGTGCGGTTTGCGGCGCAAAGAGAAACAAACACACAAAGGAAGAAAAAAAAACAGCCTCAACCCCCAAACCTAGAAATATATTCTCTGTTGACTGCTGAAAATATCCCGATATTAAGCAAAGAAGCAGTGCAGAAATATTTCGCTCTCTTTTCCTGGCTACCAGTCTGTGACAGAAGGAGATGGCAAGACCGGAAAAACGTCTTTGTAAACTGAAAATGTAGAACCAAGCATTCCAAACCCCTGAATCCCTACCAGGTAGCTGAGAATTTTGCTTAGACAAATATAATGCATTAACTCACGTGGCCACAACCCCTACAAGCCAGCCCATTAGCTAACCTCTCTGTTATTAGCTCCCCCTTCTCAATGGGACAGAGACACAATAGACTTGATCAGCATTATTTTTCCTGGGCAAAATCTCTTGCCCCCTTCAAGCTTTTCATTATTAGCACAAATCTTCTGCAGTGTCCTTGAGCAAGCATTCGCAAGATGACTGCATGGCAGAGAAGCAAACAGCCCTACACGTGAAAAAGGAATGGGAAGAGAGTTCAGGGACTTGGCCACAAAATTAACTGCTTGGAAAGACACAGGGAAGACCTGTTAAGTAGAGCTCCAAGGGCAGGCTACCAGGTGGGTCAAAACACCATAATCACAAATCCATCCTCTTTAAAATTATCTGAGCGATTTCCTAATATGCCTCCTGCCTGCCCAGGACACAGCAGAGCGAGCGAGGGGTCCTGCGCTTAAAGTCCTCTCCATGCTTGTAATTATGGCTGGCAAATAATCCAGGCTGTACAAACCTGTCATGTCAGTGAAAATACACATCGACTGTGATCTCCACCTCTGCAAGAGCTCATTCTGAGTGCTGGGTTTAATTCAGTCCTCTCTTCGCCATCCAAGTTGCACCCCGAGTGGTGCTGGGTGGCGGAGAGGCATCTGATGGAGATAGCAGAAAATGGTTGCTGCTATTGAGTCTCACCTCTGTCCATGACATGGTTTTGGTGCTGGTTGGATTCTTGTCGTGTCTCCAGCAGTAAAAACTGATGTCAGAGACCTAATCACTGTATCCTGTAAGATAAACAAGAGAGAATGCCAGGAGAGGTGGGTGCATCCTCTGTGCCTCTGTGAGGGTGGTGAGGCCCTGGCACAGGTGCCCAGAGCAGCTGTGGCTGCCCCTGGATCCCTGGCAGTGTCCCAGGCCAGGCTGGACAGGGCTTGGAGCAGCCTGGGACAGTGGGAGGCGTCCCTGCCCATGGCAGGGTTGGAAATGGATGACCTTTAAAGTGCTTTCCATCCCAAACCATGTTATGATTCTGTTATGAAGGTAATTGCAGAGGTGTATCAGTCTGAGAGTTCAGCTAAATATTTGGGTTTTCCATATAATCAATGAACGAGCAATGCCATGAACAGCCTGAAAAGCCTGATTTCTGAAACCATACTTCCTGGGGTTAGGGTATTTTTAGTTCTGCTCTTCAGCAGACATTCTGTGGGCCCTTTTCAGCTCAACGCAAAAATTTTAACTTGTAGGAAACCGTGACTGAGGGTGAGCAAAAGGTTCAAAAGCTATTGTAGCAGGACAACTGGCTCACCTGCAGAAGTGTCTGAGGCACATGAAGCTGCACCTGAATATGACACTCAGCTTCTTTCCTGTCCAGGGACTCTGCACCAGAACAGATTTTCTGGAGAGGGTCTGGAGTCTCTTTCCCTGGAGATATTCGAGAACCATCTGGACACAGTCTTTTACCATGTGGTCTGGTATGACTCTGCTGGAGCAGGGAGGTGGGACTAAATGACCTCCAGGGGTCCCTTCCAACCTTAGCCATTCCGTGATTTCCTTAAGAATTACATGTCAAAAACATCACAGAACATTAACAGACCAAATCCAATAACAGAAAATGATTTCTAATATGTCTCAGACCTACATCTGGTTGAGGACTGGATCCTCAGCTAGCTGGACCCTTTGTCTGAGCCAGCATGGCCACTCTTAGATTCCGGAAAATTGTGTAAACATCTTAATTTTGCAAACAGCAGCAAACTGGGAGGCATTGCAAGGACCAAATAAAAAGGGTTACCAAATCCTGCTCTTGCCTGGCATGACATTTGCTGTTGCCTGTTGTGGGGAGAAAGGTGGTCAGAAATACAAATAGCTAAGAAGAAAACAAAAGTAAGCGTAATTTTTCAGAAGAAATACAGAAAGACAGAGACTACGCTCTACCTTTGCTAATCCTTACCTGCTGTCAGTTAAAGAAAAGAAATATGACATGCTTTCACAGTAGTATTTTTAAATATGCTGCTTAAGGAAATGAGGCTGATAATTTCTGAAGCTGTTAAACAGTTTCAACAAAATATGACAAAAGCTTAGCAATCACAAGTATATCAAATATATTGAATAAGTTCTTGTAAAATTTTTTTGGGGGGAAAAAAAGATAGTCAGTTAAAAAAAAACAAGAGGACACCCAATCATGGGCTTGTTTTTCTGGAAGTAAGGCTTAAGATGAAGCCAGCCTTATTACTGGACATGTAAGAGAAACATTAGGAAGGCAAGTCTTGAGACAACAGGTTCCAGAAGTCCTGCTGCTCAAGAACCAGGGCAGGTGCAACCCAAGAGATCACAAATAAAAACGGAAAATTTATATCAAATGTTGTTTCTAACATGATACTTACACAGAATAGGTTTCCCAAGATTTGGTGGATGCTTTGTCCCTGGAAACATTCATGGTCTGTTTGGATGGGGCTTTGAGCAGCCTGACCTAGGGGAAGGTGCCCCTGCTTATTGTGGGGGATTTGGATTAGATGACCTTCAAAGGTCCCTTCCAACCTAAACTATTCCATGATTCCATGATATATGATAAAAACACCAAAAAAACTTGACAAAAGATGAGGGGCCGGTCCTCCAAATTCGCTGGATGGGGAGAGACCTCAGAAAAACATTTCATGGCATTCTTTATTTTCGGATGCTACTTAGACACCTGAAATTACTCAAACCAGTAGGAAGCAGTGCAGCAATTCCCCAGCAAGGACAGGATTCCCTGAGCTTGGGCTGCACTGTGCACCTGCCCACTGTGATGCAAATTTTGGGAGTGCAGAGGAGCTGAGTGGTTCCTCAGGCATGACAAATTTTGCGCCTCTCTCCCTGCTCAAAAAGCGTTCCTAGGTTACAGGTTTCTCCAGTGTATTTGTGAATCAGAATTAGCTGCCGATGTGTTTTGCACTTTATAATTTAAGATAATAAGAAAAAAAAAAAAGAAAAAAAAGGAAAGAATCCAACTTGTCCTTATTTGTCACGCCTGGCTTCCTTAAACCACACTGGATGCTCAAAGTCTGCCTGAGCTCAAGGAGAGACAGATAAGCTCATGGAAGAGAGGTAATTTGCACAGAGCAACTATTTAGCTCAGGTGGCTCAAAAAATGGAAATTCTGGGGATCTGGGAGAGGAAGCATCACATACACTGAATCGGCCTTAATATGTGTTGATATTTTAAAGAGAGTAGATAGGCTCAGACCCATTGACCTCTGAGTTTTCATAGCTCTCTGCAGTCTGAATGCGACAGACACCACCACCACCCACCTGGACCCAGCTCACTTGCCCTTCCTTGCACTGGTGGATATTTCTGCCTCACCCACTAATTTTGTGCAAAAATAACTGCTGTCTTTCCTTCATGAGATTCTTCATAATTTCATTAGCAGCTTTGTCCTGGTTTCAGCTGGGATAGTGTTCATTTTCTTCTTTATAACTGATACAGAGCTTTGTTTTGGATTCAGTATGAGAATCCTGTTGATGTTGATAAAGCCCTGACATTTTGGGCTTTGCTAATCCTAATTCAAGGATTTTTCAGTGTCTCATGCTCTTCCAGTGAGGATGAGCACAAAAAGCTGGGACGAAGGAGCCCAACACAAACCTGTGCCCAGAAGAACATTTATTTTACTCCTGAATGACTTCATTGGCAAGAGAGTTGCTTGCTCCTAAGAAATCAACAGGAATAATTTAGTTTGCAGTTAATCCAGTAAAAAATTCCTTAAAAAATCTGGGAAGATAATAAAACCTCATTCATTTTTAAGTTAAACCTGAAATAACTGAGTTTTTCACCCTTTTTTTTTTTTTAAACATCTCATAAACATTGGTTTCGCATCTACAGAATGGCACTCTCTGCAGTGTTTTCACAAGGATTAGCAGAACAATCTTTCTGTTTCTGGTGGCTTTGCAAACTTGGATGGCCCTGAGTTATCTATAATTTAATTATAGCTATGAGCGAAATCTTGAGTTTTAGGGAGAAGGTTCAAATGTCATCTGGGTAATGCCTGACCTGAGCCCTGGTGTTTGCAGGGAAGGTGATTGGGCCTGTGGTAGGCTATACGTGTTCCAAATGCAGGTCATTTCTATGAGCATTAAATGTGATTTTGAGGGAATATTTTCACATCAGCACAGATTCCTTCCCCAGCACCATCAGGTTCCTACCAAGACACCCGGACCTCATCCCTGTGTCCTGCTCATGTCTAGGAGTTTGAGTAGTTGGAAATGAGGCGGAAATCCTCTCCTGGCAATGCCAATGAGAGAAGCCATTCACCGCTCAGAACAGTGCTGCATTTTTGGAGCAATGCTTTTACTAGTCAAACATTTCAGAGCTCTCTCTGGTCGGCTTTTGATCCCCATCTAAGAACAAGCCACTCTGGCAAATGGTCCTATTGACCCATCCAAATGTTTCACTTACTCCATCCTGCTTAGATAAAGTCCCAGAAATGTTCTGTCAAATAATACTTGTGTGGTAAATATTTAACAAAGAGAACGCCTCCGGCCTTCTGTGTGCTCTCCAGATATTCAGGATGACTGCAATGCTTTATTTTGGGAATGGAAATTCTGTTCTTCCACCCATCTCCTTTCCTCATTTCAGAGCTAGTTATGACCTAGCTCGCCTTTTTTAAGGGGCCATTAATGATTTACTGCTGCAGACTGCTGAGTCACAGCTGGTACGTGGAGGGCTGCAGACGTGAAGTGACAGCACCTCTTAGCTAAATGGAGCCTCCTTCTCTTAAGGAACTGATTCACAAATGGAGATGTTGATGCTGCTCCAGTAAAACCATTTCCCATCCTTTCTGGTTTCGTTTGTTTTCTTTTAGTGGAGTAAGAAGAGCCAGTGGTGCTGGATTCAAGTTTTCTTCAGACTCGCTTCTGCAGTGTGGTTGTCGCTCACAACTGAGCCACAATTTGGGATACAATCAGAAACTCTGAGGCTAAGTGAAGCCTGTGCATGGACAGACCCTGAATGGGAGATGCTTTAGCAAAGTTACCCCGGAGAAGATACAGGCTGAGAATAACCAGCTGGGCTGCAGGAAGTCAAGGCAAGAATATAAATTCAAAAGGGTGAGATGTGAAAAGAACCACAGAGTATCCTAAATTGGAAGCACAAGGATCATGGAGTTCATCTCCTGGCCCTGCACAGACACCCCAACAATGCCTGGGAGCATTGTCCAAACTCTCCTGGAGCTGTGGCAGCCTTGGGGCTGTGCCCATGCCCTGGGGAGCCTGGGCAGTGCCCAGCACCCTCTGGGGGAAGAGCCTTCTCCTAAAAGGCAAGTAACAATTCTCTGTACCTTCATGCAAAGGGTGACAAGGAGTCCCCAAGCTCCAGAGCTGGCCTAAAGACAGCTTACAACCCTATAACTTATCACGATTATGTAAATGTTTCTTTGTTCCAGGTGTCAGCTGATAAATCTGTCAATCAGTAAAACCAATGGGCCAAACAAGTGAGCAGATCAGGAACTGCAAGGTTGTTATTTTGTTCTATATAAGCTCTCTCCAAGCAGCCTAAATCATGAGATGGATCCTGAGCAAGAGGTGAGTGACATTTCCTATCTTAGGAAATTATCCCTGTTTGCTTTGGGCTCCTGCTAAGTAATTTCTCTACTTTTGGATCAAAGTGTCCTAGAACGGTTTGGATGAGAAGGGACCTTAAAGGCCATCTGGTTCCAACCTCTCTGCCACAGGCCACTGCCACCTGCCACGAGATCAGCTTGCTCCAAGCCTCATCCAGCTTGTACGTGAACCTTCCCAGGGTTGAGGCACCCACAACCTCCTTGGGCATCTTGTTCCAGCACGTGCTGGATGTCAGAATGTTCTGCTGAGGATATAAAGCAGCAGCAGCAGAAAGAAGACAGGGAGATACACAGCTGAGGAGCATTTGGGAATTGGGCTTCTCCAGCCAGACGCCCACTCTGACACTTGAGATGGTGCTAAATTCAGAGAGCAACTGGGCCACAATCACAGCCCAGCCAGGAAGCTGTGCTACACAGAATGTCTCGTTTTCCAGAACGGTTTGCCCCTCTCCCTCAGCCCACCATCATCCAGAAAATACAGGTTCTCTGTGGCTGACTTGCTAGAGCATCCATTGTGCCTAAACCTGCCAGTATCCATCACAGAGAGGTGCAACACGCTGGCGGAGACCTGGCTCTCAAAGCAACTAGTGTGCTGCTATGACGAGGAGGATGCTCCACAGAGCATGGGATGCTCCAGCCACTGCAGCAACAATAAAACAGGAGTATTGCTTAATCCCACAATTAGCACATGGTCCCAGCTATCGTTGTCCAGCTGCATCCCAAGCCCTCATTTGTTTCAAGTTGTTTCAGGCAGGTTGTTGTCTCGGAAAGCTTTTGATTCAATTCCTCTAGCCAGCCCCGTGCTCTTATGGGAAACAGTGGGAGATCATTCCATGCATGGGAAAGTGTCTTTGCTCAGGGCAAAATGTGCTGGTTGGTGAACCGAGCTGCATTGCCTTTGTGTCAGGATGATTTGAGGGCAATGTTGAAGCTTTAACAATGCAGAAAATAAATTCATATCTCTCAGTGCATCTTCCGTTGCACATTTTTGTGGAAGGGGGAACTGCCAAACTTGAAACACAGAGGAGCAGGGGAGGTTTTATACAAAACTTTGTCTGGGTGGAGAAGCCTGATTGCTTTAACCCTCAGAGACAAGGCAGGGAAAATAGGGGATCCCTGTACCAGAGGCCACCATGCACCAGTAGTTTTAACTGAGATGGAAAAAATATAAATCAGTTCTTTGTTCGCAGGGAGCAAGAATGCACAGCCTGAACCCTTACTCAACAGGAGCAGGGGAAGGAGGAGGGCAGCCCTCTGTAAAATGGGATAAGGGCAGGCCCAGCCTTCCCCTTCCACCATAGGAACCCCACCGGACACTTTGATCCCTTGGTTTTTGGTAGTTTGGCCAGGACCAGTCTTGGGATGGTCAGGCAGGATCCCCCAAGATCTCCCAATGATGGTTTTTAGGAAACTCCTGGGACTTCTTCATCCACATCCTCAGCACCATCCACAAGACGCTGACAACCGCAGTGCAGCCTGCAACTATTTAAGGGTGACAGAAATGGATCAAATGGTTTTTGGTGACTTTTAGTGACCAAAACAGGGCCAGAAAGCTTAGTCAGATCTCACTCTCATGTTAAAAGGCTGGTGTGGATGAAAGCCATCCCACACCTCTTGTCCTCCCTGTTGGGGAGTGGGTCTGGCCCACTTTACTTACTGGTAAAGACTCAGTTGTAAACTTCAGTGATGCTGAAATGATTTACATCCTCTGTTTATGAGGTTTTTAGCCTTGGGCTATAAAAAGAATCTCCTGAGATACATGGTCAAGTTTCCTTTCCTTTCCTTTCTTCCTTCTTCCTTTCTTTTCTTTTAACACAAAGTGAATATCCTCTGTAATGATTTTTTTTTTTTTAAATATCCTAGTTGAATAGTAGGAGAAGAAACAGAGGGAGGTGAGCCTGTGTTTTTTCTTCAGCATGAGCTCCTAATTCCCATCCATGATAATGGGACTGGCACGCATGCATCAAGGGGAGAAGAGACCCCTGAGGGTTCACAAAATATGCAGATGACTGGTTTTTAATGAATGCAAAATGTAAAACAAAAGAAGTATCACAGTCAAGCTGCTCATGCATAATAAAGTCACAGTGAAAAGGGAGCAAATAAATAGTGAAGTCTTCTTGGTTATAACCATTCTTAATATGCAATGGACAATTGGGAACAGCAGGCCTTCCAAAGCCCACATCATCAAATAGCAAGTACGTTTTGGCAACATGAAACCACCTACAGCAGCATTGCTCAAGCTCCATCCCACTAAGTTATGGGAAAAATATTCAGGCCTTTCCCAATGTGCAAATTTCAGGGAAAGCAAGAAGGTCTCTCTGAGGAGGCTGGAGAGCTCTGGCAGGATATTACATCGAGGCAGCCGAGTCAAAGCCTGTGGTGAGGACTGGATGCTCATTTGTCCCTGTTTTGGGAAGGGTTTCACCAGGAATTCAGCGAAACAGAGCCACAGACAGAGCAGTCACACTGCAGGGCAGCATGAAACGAGGGACTCGTCCCACCAAAGTCAGTGCAATTTGTTCATTTGCTAATTTGATGGCATTCTGGGCAGCAGACTTAATTAGATATAATTTGAGAAGTCCAGCATGGGAAGCTGCTCAGAAAGACGCTGTTCCCTCCTCCTTCTTCCCCCAGCAAGCACAAAGGTCCTTGTGGGATGGGACTTCACTTTGCTGCTGCAACTGAACACACACAGAACCTGCTGCAAGCACCATTCATCAAAATCCAGAAATCCAAGCCATGCCTCCCCCTCTTTTTGTGCCAGCCTGCAGTCCTTGAGTCCTAATTCCCCAATTTGACTTGCTTGCGCTATTGGTACAACCACAAATACAAAGTGATGGAATCATTGAATGAATTAGGTTGGAAGGAATCTTGAAGATTCTGTTCATCTTGACCCCAGGTGGGAGAAATTCCCCTTCAGAGAGCGTGTGGCATCTGTATCCAAGCACAGGAACATCCTGCTCCTTGGGCTGAGGTTAGGCTTGTCAGAAGAATGTGATTTTTTAAAAATTCAAGTCCTAACTAGATGTGACTGCTAGAGGTTAGTCTAAATTTTTTGCCTTTGCCTTATCCCTAAATTGAGGGGACACATGAGCACCTAAAAATCCTTTTTTCAAGAGCTAAGGAGCATCAAATGAAGGGCAGATGGAGGGCAACATGGCCAAATCCCTCTACAGTAGCAACACTTACCCCTGTGCTGAAAGAATCAGTGAAAACACAAGGTTTACCACACCAAAACACAGTACTTAATAAAACTCAAAATAAAAAATTAAACCTCAGAGTAAAACCCCTAATAAAACAGTTTTCAGCACTTAAAAAAAATCAGAGAAATTATAATATCTGTGCTCTGTACCAGGCAACTAGGGGAGAGATTAAAGAGAACACATGTATAAATGTCATTAGCATGCTAGCAGTGATATAAAAAAACCCTCCAACTTTTAAAATAAATGAGCTGCTACAAAATAAACTACCTTACAACAAAATGTACGTAGGGGATATACAAAGTAAATTAAAAAACAGATAAAAGCAACATCTGTATTATTAACATCGTCATAAAACAACATAGTAGTAATAGCAGTGGCATGCAAAGGTATTATAAAATTATAATCTATACAAGATGTTATGTCATCTTAATGAAACTGTACAGCCAATACATCTCTAAGTATTATTCCTTTATGGTTCAAAAACATCCTGTTGTGCAGCTCTGCAGAAACAGGCCAACCTCAGCCCTGGTGCAAGGCGCACACCTCACAGGCTTGTGCTTGCCATAGCTAATGCTCTCGGCACAGCTACTAGTGCAGTCCTTTGCCTTCAACGCACCTTTTTTTTAATCACAAAGTTCATTTTGCCTTTTTCTCAGGCTCCTAATTTGGGAGATGGAGCAGGAATCATCTGTTTGTCCCTGAGTTTGCATCAGGCTTACCTGTGACACGCGCAGGATGCAGCAAAGTCCTGCTCCACAGTTAAGTTCTGGAGAGGAGATTGGCACAATTCCTGTTTCTTCACAGAAATGTTTTTTCCCCATTTCATGTTCTGACATTACATACCCTCCCACTGGTTTATTGAGCTGAAGACTCGTGTCACTTGGCAAAAACTCATGACTTGCTGCCATTCCTGTCCCTTCCCTTGCCTCTCCCTGCTGCCTCAGTTAGGAGATGCAGAGTCACAGATTTTTGCATTACAAAATTTTCACTACCAGCTGTTGGTAAAAGTCATTTCCCAACATAGTTTGGTCAACTAAAACTCAGACTCGATGACTTTAGAGCTGTTTTTCAACCTAAACTATTCCATGACTCTGTTCTTGAGGAGAGTTCCCCACAGGAAAAGGAAGTGGAAAACAGCCTGGAGTAAATTGGGAATCCCTGACTGCCATGAAGAAATGTGCTGATTTAGGCCATATGCACGACTGACTTGACACCCATGTAGAAAACAGACTTGCCTGGGTTCCTCCCACCTAAAAGGAGGCACTCACAGGAGACAGTTTGCTTTGGAGAGTGATCTCCATTTCTCCTTGGCAGATTTCTCCAAGCCCAGTGCTGCCCTGAGTCTCCCAACAAGCGCCTCAAGTCGTCAGTAAGTGCCAAACAGTGCTGGGGTTTCTTTGCACAGGCTTGTAAAAACACCTTAAAAGCCCAGCATTCACATTTTCTTAACTCTTCCCATCAGCTTAAATCCACCTACAAGTTGCCATGGGAGAGTTAAAGACACTCACTCCCTGTTTCTGTTATTTGCAGCTGAAATATTGAAATAGCTGCAGGAGTTCAAAAGAGCTCCAAACAGTTACAGAAGAAAAATACATCAAGACCTATAATATATCAATAAAATAGAACAATATACAAAACCACACAGGTACTATTGTTTTGAGTAACATCCTCTAGGGGACCCTGCTGGGTGCTGGAGCTGCGGAAAGCGAGGACCCAAAGCCAAAGGGTTTTGGAGGCTGGAAGAGCATCCCAGGGAGGAATCTGTGTGTTCACCCTGTTGCTGTGTCCTCCCCAAGGCACTGAGTGTTGGTCACTGTTGGATAGTGGTCTGGATTAATCTTCAGCTCTTTTGTTCTTGTGCAACAGCCTTACGAGGAGCGCGGCGAGCCAGCAAAACAAAAAAGGGTACTCATTCTGCATTTGCAACTTCCCATTAATTTTCCATTACACGATGCTACAGCAGTAGAGGGCTGAAAATGTCTCCCTGGATTAGGACTAAAATCTCATAGATATTATTAGCATCACACAGCACAAGAGTCTACATTTGCTGCTATCACTAACTTAGCACATTAAT
The DNA here is from genome assembly GCA_013397895.1 of Origma solitaria. NCBI lineage: Eukaryota > Metazoa > Chordata > Aves > Passeriformes > Acanthizidae > Origma > Origma solitaria. The sequence goes on from VZRL01000181.1 coordinate 702,747, forward strand.
GACTCATGTAGCAAGGCTAATGCTATAAGAATTATGCAATATATATCGTAATTGCTGAAGCAACTGTGTAAGGCTAATGAGAAAGCAAAGAGCCTGCCTATGTGATACGAGGAAGGAGAATCCTGATATCATGTGCCTGCTAGTTTTATGTGCCTTGTTTCCTTTCCAGATGCTTATAGGGTACTTAGGAAAAAAGAGGATGACCAACTTCTATACAGGCAGGTATTGATAGGACAAGGGGGAGTGGTTTAAAACTGAAAGAGAGATTTAGATCAGATGTTAGGAAGAAACTCTGTGCTGTGAGGGTGGTGAGGCCCTGGCACAGGTTGCCCAGAGAAGCTGTGGCTGAACAATCCCTGGAAGTGTCCACAGCCAAGTTGAATGGAGTGTGGATCAACCTGATCTGGTGTAAGATGTGCCTGCCCATGGCAGGGGGAGGAAAGAGATGGTGTTTAATGCCCATTCCAACCCAAACCACTCTGTGTTTCTATGCCTTGTCTCTTGGTCTCAGAAAAAGGGCCAGAGAAAGGAGAAGGAGCAGAAGAGATGGCACAGCAGCAGGTGTGAGCAAGGTGCGAGCAAGGTGATGTATATCTGTATTCAGTAAGACCTTGGTGGCGACTAAACCTCACAGATGGCCATAACTTGGGTCACCTCCATTCTGCTCTGCTCTGGTGCCTGTAAAAAAACTGAATTTCTAATGTAGGCCCAACTGCGAGACCATTGTCAATACCAGGCAAGAGAAATGCAGAGAAACCACAACTCTCAACCACAAACCTAAGCCCATCAGTGGTGGATTCACCTCCTCCAGTGCCACCTGTCCCTGCAAAGGGATCCTCATCCCAGAATCCCCCCTGCATCCCAGAGATGCACAGCCACCTTCATGATAATCCTCCTGCATGTGAGAGCCACAGGTGTGTGTTTCTGTTACACCCTGACCAAAGGATGTGTTGAGATCTCGCGCAGCACACCTCCAATTTTAACCACTTTAACCACGCCCTGCTCATACTCCATCCACCAAGGGCTTTGTGACCATCTCTGAAGCAAATCTGCTGATTTTGGTGCTGTTTTGGCTGCTTGGGGGTTTTTTTTGGTGTTTTGGGTTTTTTTTTTAATGTAATACTTCAAGTGAAACGCAGAAGTTTTAATAAGAGAGGAACGATCATTCGATGGATTTCACTGCAGTGGGAAGAAACCAAAAAGGAGGGGTAAAAAATGGGAACATTTGCAGCTTATGGCAAGGGAAATGAAATATTTAATAAGCAAAATGCTGTATGTGAAAGGAGGGCTCCCCCAGCCCCCCGCTTTCTTCCTTGGCAGAAATTAAACAACTTTTACACACCACGTAGTCTTCAATACAGTATGCTAATGATGTCCCTGATGCCCTCTTCATCTGATCAAACTTAATTGTCTGTGTCAGGCTGCCAATTAACAAAAGGATCTCCTAGAGTACCAACTTCCAGAGCTACCTTAAAGGTTAATTGAATCATGTAAGCCCAATGCTCTGGCGGACTCAACTTCAGGATCCTATTCTAACCAGGGGTCTGTAGGGGTAACAAATAAAGGAAAAGTTTAATTGCTAAACCAGCCAAATCGAACAGTCACATTAGGAAAGAAATGATCTTTCAGAGCTCTCCCTCCTTCTTATTTTTTTTCCATTGCTTTGAAATAATCTTGGGCTTTTTGTACATTTCAGGCAGTTTCTAGGTTTCAGTATTGGGAGTAAATAGGATGAACCAAACTTTGCTCTACGCTGTGTATGCAAACTGGGTCAAAGAAGATGCCCAGGTAGGTCCAAATGTATGATTTATTCTTTCAATCAGCTGCTATTTTCTGAGATGTTCCCCTACCAAAAGGGAAGTGGCAGTGGGCGGAGGGTGACAGCACGAGAGCTGTGGGGATCCGGAAGCAACAAGCGCTGCCATCGCTCGAGGCATCAAAACCAGCTAATGGGTGTCCCTGTTTGCTCTCCATCTGTCTCCCTTTCCAAGATATTTGTTACTCCCCATTTCTTTTGGTTTCCCACTATTTTTATAAACGAACTTTTAAAATGTCTTTCTTGCCACTAGGGACTGGTATGGTTGTTTCAAAGAGGGTGAACTGAAAATCGGTGCCTCAAACAGGAAATATTTGATATTAAAAAAAAACCGGTACTGTGCGTGGGTTGAGAATAGGGACCCCAGAGTGACAGACTGGAACTGGAGTACTCCATTCTTTTGGGAAAATTACTTTTGTGAGGAATTCTGCTGTGTTTGGACCAAGTGTGTCATCATCCCTGTTTGCCTTGGTACCCCAATGCTGCGGTTTGAGCTGGGCATCATGTCTTTTTTGTCTAGTCCCAAAAACAACACGGGCGCCTTTTGGGCCTAAAAACGTACAAAACCATGAAGTAAGAGGTGAGAAATAAAGGAAATTTAAATTTAATTCCATCTGAACAGTCCAAGGACCAAGCAGAAAAGCGTATCTCTCACTGGATACACTAAAGTGTTAAGAAATGATACAATAAAAAATGTCAAATAGCGAACAAAAATACCTTGCCAGGAAGATTTTATGAAGGCATCCAGTGACAGTGCTTAGTAGAGTTTGTTTTCCTTGCATCCTGCTGGCCCCACTGGTCCAAGTGCCCCTCCCCGAGGGATATGGAGGTGACTGGTGCCCCAAAATCGCTCAAAATTGCCCCAAATCCCCCAAAAATCATCCAAAATAGCCCCAAAATCACCCAAAATTGCTCCAAAATCACCCAAAATTGCCCCAAAATCTTCCCAAAATCGCTCCAAAATCGCTCCACGATCCCCAAAAATCGCCCAAAATCCCCCCAAATTTTCTCAAATTCCAAAAATTTTCACAGCCAGAATAAATGAGGTGAAGAATTTAGCAGTGCCAGGGGAGGTGGAGGTGTACTGGGGCAGGACTGGGGATCTGTGCCTGTCCCTACCCACTACCCCTCCCTTCATCCCGGATGGTTTCACAGCTCCTTCTGTGGAGGAGGGACCTGTGAAGGAATTCGAGGATGCTCACAGACCACACTCCTCAGCAAGGCGGAGTTCGTACAACTGCTCTGGGGCAATTCTCCCCCTTTCCCCAAAAACAGCTCTGCAGGATGTCATGTCTTGGCCATCTCCCAGATGTGCTGAGTATCCCTTCCCATCCTGAGCTATGGGTGAGCTAAGCCAAGTAAAACCTGCTGAATCCACCTAAAAAAATGGTCTGCCCAGGAGGAGGAGAGAAAATACCTCAGCCAAGATATTAGGTTGGAACCAAGTGTTATTTAAGGTTTTTCAAAACCCAAAACGTGCTATGATTCTGTGAATGCATTTTAAACTGCAAATCCTAGGAAAAAGGGCTGTAAAACTAACAGAGCTAACACATTTTATAACTATGGATGACATGACCCTGTAGGTTTTTATCCAGAATTTATTCCCAAACTTCTTTTCTTTTCAATTTGACCTCTCCATCGGTCTTTTCTTTTTTTCCATTTAAACATACATCACTTTAATAGTCTAGGCTTGGTAGAAGTTTCCCCTTGCACAAACATTTTGATACTCTTACCTAACACCTCCTCTCCACTCAGAAAAATTAACGCCCAAAATCACTGATTTTTTTTTTTTCTGGTTTGCCTTTTCCAGGGGCACTCTGGACATGGTGATGTTGTTGTGGTGGCTTGCACTGAGCTGACATTGTCTGCCTGTGAGCAAACAGCAGCAGACACGGCCTCCCCTCTAACAAACTCCTGCAAACTGATCTATTATCAACAGCAGGGGCCTGCTGTATCGCTGCCGGGCACAGTAATTAATTTCCATGCATATCATTGCCAGGATCGCTTACTGATCCAGGGAGCAAGATCAGAGATGTCACACCATAAATTGAGTCAGAGCCTTCACCTCTGTGTTCAGCGTGCAATTTTACACGCGCTTGACAAAGTAACAAACAGGGGGTAAAAAAGGCAGCAGTTCCCCAGGGTGATGGACGGGGGGAATTGGCCCAATAAATTGTTCCCTGTAAAAAGCAATGTTTTCCTCATTAAAAGGCAGTGAATTCTCTATTGCTTTTCATTAGTTGTGGCCTTGCTAGACGTGAGGTTTAATTGGCAGTGTGTTTACAGGACGCCGGCCCCAGAGGTGAAGGAGACAAAGAGGCTGAAAAGAGATTCTTATTTATTAAGGAGAGGTGACAGGCAGCCGCTTAATAAGTTTTTGTGTGAGTCCTGGAAGAAGTTGCACCATGAAGAATGGCTGTGCAGGTGTAACCCCTTCTGTGCCATTGCTTCACCCTTCTCAACCACCAGAATCTGAATTCTAGGTACTCCCCCTTCTTGCAAAGAAAATAAATAAAATAATATATTTTAACAAATAATAAAACAGCAACATAATGATAAAAATAAGCTTGCTTTAGTTTCAAAGGCCCTGGTTGAATGCTCTGCTCTCAGGTTCATTTGAAATACTGAAGCATCCTCCCCCTGCTTGGAGTTTGAAGAGAGCTTGTGCTGGGATTACCACACTGCTTTTTATTTACAGGAGAGCACAGGTGCAGAGTCAGTCCCTACACACCCCAGCAAAGTGTGAAAAGCCCATGGAACAGAAAAATACCATTTGCAGAAGGACAAAGCTTCTGCAGATGTACCTCTGCGGGCAGCAGGGTCTGCAGAGGGACCCTCAGCGCAAACCCAGCAATATTAAAAAAACCCCAAACAACAAAAAAACCTCCTCACATATCGAAGCACAAGGATTAAGGTAGCTCAAATAGTAAATGCAAAAACCAAAATGTTCTGTAGGAACACAAGGGAGGCTCTCACCTCTGGTGTCCCGATTTAGCCATAGAACAGAGCTGAATGGAAACAAAAAAGGCTATGACTTGGCCACCAATATTATCTACGGTACTTCACGCAAGAAAAATATGTATTCATCCTTGAAAGTCACAAATATAGTGAAACAAACCCAAATGTTGACAAATTCTGACTGCCTGCCTGTCGTTAAAAATGCAATACTGGAATTTTGTAGTGCTTAAGCATGCAACATAAAAACCAGAAAAATAGAAAAAACATTAAAAATAAAACGTAATTTTAAAAAGCCACAAGTTCTTGAAAAAATAGGTCAGAGCACCTGTCTGTCTGAAGGAGTTTGAGTGTTACAGCTCATCCCAATTTAGCAATCAGAGAAACTGTCACTTTCACATAAAGTGTGTTTTGAATCCTAGGACCTGTAATCCAAGATGTTTTTGTTTTGCCTTATCAATCATATCATAGAATCACAGAATCATTAAGGTCAGAAAAGTCATCTAAGTCCATTGAGTCCAACCATTCCCCCAGCGTTGCCAAGGCCACCACTAACCCATGTCCCCAAGTGCCACATACACACAGCTTTTGAATTCCACCAGGGATGGGCACTGCAACACTGCCCTGGGCAGCTGTGCCAGGGCTGGACAATCCTTTCCATGAAGGAATTTTCCACAATATCCAACCTAAGCCTCCCCTGGCCCAGCCTGAGGCCATTCCCTCTCCTCCTGTCGCTGTTCCCTGGGAGCACAGCCCGACCCCCCTGGCTGTCCCCTCCTGTCAGGAGCTGTGCAGAGCCACAAGGTCCCCCTGAGCCTCCTTTGCTCCAGGCTGAGCCCTTTCCCAGCTCCCTCAGCTGCAAACTGTAGAGTGAAAATAAGAGCTCCAAACAATATTGCAAATCAATGCTCCAACACTTATCTCCATTTCATATTTTTTCTCTAATCAACATATTTAAGAGCAATAGGGCCATCCTGGCACTCCACAGCTTGTTGTGATTACAAGAAATACTGGTGGAATGGGAGCTTTAAAATTAAGTAGCATGGAGTGTCCAGTAATTAATTTGATTTTTACATCCATCCTTTATTTAATGCAACTTTAAAACTACATTAGAAGCTGGAAATGAGCAGTGTAGCATGAAAATGAACTGGCCAGATTCCAAGTGAGGCAGGGATTAGCATAATGTTAAATGTTGAGGATTGTCCTCATCACTGAGCTTGGGAGGGGGGCGGATACAGTGGAGGAAGAGATCTTCCTTGTCCCTATCACGATACAACAGGAGACCAAAGCATGGGGAAAAAAAGCATCTGCAATTCTGGCAGAAGAGAGGGTGGAGAAGGAAGTGATTACCAGGATTTTACCAGAGCTTGGAAGGAGATTCAAGGCTGGGTGGGAAGGCTGGGGGGATGAGTTTGGATTCTGCTTTGGAGACCATCACGCCGCACTTTACTCTTCATTACTCGTCTCACCTTTGTGCCTCCATGAGTTGCTGGAATGGTCTCATTCCCCAGGGTCAACCTGTTTAATCTGTATTTGAGGGACATTCCTGCAGAGGCAGCAATGAATAATTTCCTCCTCTGATTCCCCTATTCACAGTCTTTCACATCTCTCTGCTTGCTTCATTAAGGTGATCTGCCCCAATAGCAGCACCACTCCTGTGATTCCCATCGCCTTGCAGAGGTTTTGGCAGCACAACATTCAAATGACAATCCCCACCTTGTCACCCAGACCAGAGCACTGAGTGCCACATCCAGTCATTCCCTGAACACCTCCAGGGATGAGGACTCCACCACCTGCCTGGGCAGCCCCTTCCCATGTGTAATCATATTTTCTGTGAAGAAATTCCTCCTCATGCCCAGCCTGATCCTCCCCTAGCACAGTTGGAGGCTATGACCTCTCACCCAAATATTAATAGTATATATAAATAATAATATAATATTATATATAAACAATCTCAACAAATATTTCAGCAAGAAAAACAAGAGTAACAACAATAATATAGCATTTTAGAAATTTCTCCTGGAGTTCGAGTTGGTTCTTTAAGGTAACTGTAGGTTATTGGTCCCCAGTTCTCTGGTACCTTGTGTGTCCATCTTTTTGGGGTATCATCTTCTCCATTTCTTACCAGATGTGAGTGTCTTCAGGGTGGGATTTGGGCTGGTCATTGCTGCTGCTTTTGCCGACAGCAACTGTTCCTGGGAACTTGATTGCTGCTAGGTTTGGAGTCGAGGAGTTGCTCTTGCACAGTCTCTGCTGTGATGGCTCACGGATAACCTCAGTTTCAGGCTCTGTCTCTGTGCCTTGGGGTTGCTCAGGCACAGCAGACAGTCACCAGCCCACGGATGGGCTGTCCCCTGCCCGCCTGGGCTCGCTGGCACTGGGGGCTGTGCCTGTCCGCCCCAGAACCCCTGACACAGCCAGTCGCATGGCTCAAGGAAGAATGAGCACCGTGCTAAACCTTGAGGTCAAACACAGGGTTACACAGCCCTGCGGTTACATCCCCTCCGTCTTGTCCCACCTTTCTCCACTGACATTGCTTCTTCACTTCCTGATCGCAGCAAACTCCTGGCCTTAAACTCCAGACTTTAAGCTTCCTTTACTGTTTTAAAGCACAGATTTAACGTCACAATGTCTTGTGAAGATGTTGCTGTGTCCTGCCTGGGGACCATGACCTGCCTGATCCAGTGGAAGGTGTCCCTGTCCATGAGATTGGAATGAGTTTTAAGGTCCCCTCCAACCCAAACCGTTCTGGGATTCCGACTTTGCAAAGAGACTGTGCATCAGGTCCCAGAGCAGCAGGAGACGAGCAGCGGATGGGAAGGTCACAAACAGGACCTAAGCATGCGCAGGCAGGCATGTAGTGGTGAACCCTCGCTGGCCACAAGCTGCACAAAACCCCATAATTACAGTGCCATGGCCAGCCCTGCTCCTACTGAAGCCAACAGCAGCTTATTGAAGCTGTTAGGGTTCCCTACTCTAATTTGTGAAAACAAAACCTTAAAGTACTGAGCACATAAACCAGGTCTCATGGGCCATTACTGCAGCATGCCCAACTCTTACGCAGGTTTTTTCCGCAGCTCCTGTGCACACTGAGCCCCCATTAATGCTAATGTAAGAGGCTGTTACACTCCAGAAGCAGCAGCAAAGGACCCTGAGGAGCGGCAACCCTTTTTAGCAGGGCCGCTTTCTTTACAGAACCTGTCCCGGCTTAAGGTTATCCAAATCTCTTTGGCTCTTGCGAATTGTGGTGAGTGGGTTTTGAAGCCAAGAGGAAAAGCACATGTTGTCAGATGGGAAATGTTTGTTTTGCTGCACTGGCTCAAAGCCTGGTGCAGTAAGTAAGAGCAGGGTGGAATCCAGGTACACGGAAATCCATTTTTCTTTGAGAAGATTATTTCTTCTGGACACCTGGATAGACTCCTGATGGACACCTTGTGGATGTTATTTTCCAGACGCCTAGAGGTCTACTTTAAAAAAAGAGAGTTTTATGAGCTTCTTGAATCATTAGAGAGTTTTGTCCCAGTGTTTTCTCCAGATGTCCCTGATGGACTTCTTGAGGACCTTCTGGACACCTGAATGGAACCCCCTGATGGACAGCTTGCAAACTTTCCTTCTGAACACCTGGTTGGACTCCTGATGGACAGTTTGCAGGTCATTCATGTTGACACTCAAGGCCTACTTAAAAAAGAACTTCTTGATGTGTACATTTATATGATAAATAGGCTGATGCATAGGAACCAAATTAAATACATAAGGGCAGAAGTTCCTGCACAGAAAATGCTTCTCTAAGTTATTTCTTCTGACACAAGGGCTGGTTATTTCTACTCTACTCTTGCCCATGGACCAGTGGGTTTTTTTTCTGCTTTTGGTGATCTATTCTCCAGATCTCACACCGATCTCAGGTTTGACCTAGTGGAGTGATAGAGGAGGACATCATGGCCCCTGGACCTGCAAGTGAACCCCCTTTTTGGTGCCCTTGCAAAAATCTGACCCCATGCGGACCTTCAGAGCATATTTCCAGCAAAACCTGTGTCCACAGCACAGGCAGGCATCACCTTGCACAAAATCCCATGGCTTCACCCAGCCTGACTGAACAAAAGCAAAGCCCACCAACGCTGCAGAGACCTGTCCCTTTTGTCCCTGTTTATTCACAGGATGCCCATTAATTGAATTAGGAGCAAAGGTACTGATGCCTGTGCACAGCTCTACCTGCCCAGTGTTGCCTTCAGAAAGGCAAC